>CM053791.1:688926434-689526434 GCA_028749045.1 Cupressus sempervirens | reverse complement strand
TAAAAGGTTGACCTATGACCCCCTTTGACCCATTAAATGATGAAATATGTTCTTAAAGGTCTTAGGACCACTAGGGACATATTATAATGGTTAATATGGGTCAAAGGGTGTCATAGGTTGACCTATGACTCCGCACAACCCATTAAATTATGAGATATGTCCCTAAGGGTCCTAGTACCCCTAGCGACATATTAGAACCGTTCATAATGGTCAAAGGGGGTCATATGTTGACCTATGTCCCCCTTTGACCCATTAAATGATGACAAATGTCCCTAGGGGTGACTTATGACCCCCTTTGAACCATTAAATGATGACATATGTCCCTAAGGGTGACCTATGACCCCCTTTGACCCATTAAATGATGACATATGTCCCTAAGGGTCTTAGGGACATATTATAATGTTTAATATAGGTCAAAGGGGGTCTCTTTGACCCATTAAATGATGACATGTCTCTAGGGGTCCTAGGTCCACTAGGGACATATTAGAATCGTTAATATCTGTGAAAGGGGGTCATAGGTTGACCTATGACCCCCCCACAACCCATTAAATGATGAGATATGTTTCTATGGGTCATAGGTTGACCTATGACGTTCTTTGATCCATTAAATGATGACATATATTCTTAAGGGTTCTAGGACCCTTAGGGACATATTATAATAGTTAATAAATGTGAAAGGGACCTATGACCCCACACAACACATTAAATGACTAGATATGTCCCTAGGGTTCGTAGGACCCCTAGGGACATATTATAATCGTTTATATGAGTCAAAGGGAGTCAGAGCGTGACCTATGACCCACTTTCACCTATTAAATGATGACATATGTCCCTAGGGGTCCTAGGACCCATAGGGACATATTATAATGGTTAATATGGGTCAAAGGGGGTCATAGGTTGACATATGACCCCCTTTGACTCATTAAATGATGAAATATGTCCCTAGGGGCCCCTAGGGACATATTAGAATGGTTAATATGTGTGAAAGGGGCTCATAGATTTACCTATGATCCCCCACAACCCATTAAATTACGAGATATGTCCTTAGGAGTCCTAGGACACTTAGGGATATATTAGAATCGTTCATATGGGTCAAAGGGGGTCATAGGGTGACCTATCACCCCCTTTGACCTATTAAATAATGAAATGTGTCCCTAGGGGTCCTAGGACCCATAGGGACATGTTAGAATGGTTAATATGTGTCAAGGGGGTCATAGGGTGACCTATGACCCTATTTGACCCATGGAATGATGACATATCTCCTTAGGTGTACTAGGACCCCTAAGGACATATTAGAATGGTTATTATGTTTGAAAGGGGGTCATAGGTTGACCTATGACCCCCCACGACCCATTAAATGACAAGATATGTCCCTTGGGGTCATAGAACTCCTAAGGACATATTTGATTTGTTCATATGTGTTAAATGGGGTCATCGGTTGACTTATGACCCCCTTTGACATAGTAAATGATTACATTCCTAGGGACATATTATAATGGTTAATATGTATGAAAGGGGGTCATAGGTTGACCTATGACCCCCCACAACTCACTAAATGGCAAGATATATCCTTAGGGGTCCTAGGACCCCTATGGACATATTATTAAATGACCACAGATGTCCCTAGGGGTCCCAAGACCCTTAGGGACATTTTATAATGGTTAATATGTGTCAAAGGGGGTCATAGGTTCACCTATGAGCTCCTTTGATCCATTTAATGATTACATATGTCCCTAGGTGTCCTGGGTCCCCTAGAGATATATTAGAATGGTTAATATGTGTGAAGGGGGGTCATAGATTGACCTATGACCCTCCATGACTCATTAAATTACGAGATATGTCCTTAGGTAAATTACGAAATATGTCCTTAGGGGTCCTAAGACCCCTAGGGACATATTAGAATCGTTCATATGGGTCAAAGGGGGTCATAGGGTGACCTATGACTGCCTTTGACCTATGAAATGATGACATATGTCCTTAAGGGTCCTAGGACCCTTAGGGACATATTAGAATGGTTAATATGTGTCAAAGGGGGTCATAGGGTGACCTATGACCGCCTTTGACCCATGAAATGATGACATATGTTCCTAGGGACATATTAGAATGGTTAATATGGGTCAATGGGGGTCATTGTTTGACCTATGACCCCCTTCGACCCATTAAATGACAAGATATGTCCCTAGGGGTCCTAGGACCCTTAGGGACATATTAGATTTGTTAATATGGATCAAAGGGGGTCATATGTTGACCTATGACCCCCTTTGAGCCATTAAATGACAACATATTTATATACTATTAATACTATTGTAGCATAATAATAATAATAGTATAAATAAACACTAAATATTAATACTATTATATGTATAGTAATAATAATAATACTATTATAGCTATAACAATAGTATATATATATTAATATTATTATGGCACAGTATATATATATATATATATAAATACTATTGTAGCATAATAATAATAATAATATAAATAAACACTAAATATTAATGCTATTATACCTATAGTAATAATAAGAATACTATTATAGGTATAATAATAATATTGATACTATATATGAATACTAATAAACCAAAGTCGGTTTTTCTCTAATAATTATTCCAATATTAATACTATTATAGCAAAGGTTGTTTTCCCTCCAAATGTCATTGGAGAAAATCGGATATCCGATTTCTCTTGGCACCAGTTTCCAAGATATCCCTATCCCTGTAGACCCTACAACATCACTTTTTCAATTTTTTTCATGAGTTTTGCAAAAAAATGCGTTTTGGGGCCCAACCAATCGAATTTTTTTTCGAAAATATAATCTTAGGTGTTCAAATTTGTCATCTCAGTGGGGAGTAGCAATCGTCAAAAGGATAAATGCAAAAGGAAGATATCCAATGAAGAAATTATGGCATATAGGGAAAGAGACAAAATGAAACACCAAAGAAAAAGACAAAGTATGTTAAATATTAGTCAAGTTGACGATGAATTAGTCGAAGGTGAAATCATAGAGTCAAATAATGAATATGTACAGTTGGGGAATGAAAATGTACCTATTGAAAATGATAATGCCGAAATTAAAAATTTAAAGAATGAAAATTTTGAAAATTAAATGCTACCAAGTCATAATCCAAATTGCATAATTGACCATGTCGAACATGACAATGCACAGGAACCTAATGCACAAGAACATTACATATCTCCTAATTATAATTGACATGAAGGTTCTAAAACACCAAAATGGATAATTGAAATTGATGAAATGATTATTACTAGTTTGGAAGGAAAAAATTAAAAAGAACCATTCGGTTATGGGCTTCAAGACTATATCAGATATTTTTCGGTAACAAGACAATGGTAGAGAAATGTCAGCTTTTCATGCACTTATTAAAGATGCAAAAGATGAGACCTATGCTTTCCAAATTGAAGATTCATGTCAATAAAAAGTTGGAAAGAAATGCCATTATTGTGAAGAATCTTTTCAGTGCTCTCAATAGCATTGAGAAGAATAACAGGGAGAAGGATAACAGAGCTGCTTGAAGGGTTATTACAACCTCTTTGGTAAGTCATTATTTGAGAAAGGGTAGATATATGAGACAAACTTGTATTGATTTGAATCTAAATCATACTACTTTGAGAAGAGCACTTAGTCGATGAGAGAAAATTGATGATCATCTTCAAAATGAAACATGGGCATTTGGTGGGAGACTTCCACGTTTTGATAAGAAGCTATCCGATGATGTGAAGGAAGAAATTACACAATTTTGGCACTCTAACTCATGAGTATCACCCAATGCTAAAGACATATTAAAGTTGAGAACTGGCATCAGAGACCGCATGCTACATCCTAAGCACTATTTGGAGGTAAGTCAAACTATGTTCAAAAAATTTAGAGAGAGTCATCTAAATCTTCATATATCACAAAGGGCTTTTGAATCTTTAAAGCCATTTTATTGTGTGCCACTCAAAATTTGAAATACATGTTGTTGCAAATATCATGTTGAGTTTTCTATGCACTATGAACTATTACACTCCATCCATTCTACTTTGCATAGTAAAGAAATGTTGGAGGATTGTGGTGCTAGTGAGCTTCCAAAATCATCAAGAGACTTACTAGATCAACTTATATGTCATAGAGTTGATGGTTGTTTCTTTTATAGAAATGCTTGCTTAAATGAGAAATGTTCATAATGTGGTGGCTTATCCAAGTTTGACACATGTTTCCATGAGAGGTGTGAACAAGATCTTGGAAAGATAATAGTGAAAAAAAAAGTATATGAAATGGTGAAATATGTTAGTGTAGTTTTTTATTTTTTCTATTTTGCTAGGTTTTTCCTACACTTTTAATAATCTCGCTTAGGTTAATAAAGCATGTCTTATTAGGTGAATGGTTGTGAGGTGTCACCTTCCTACATGTGAGCATCCATTAGCTCTCTTGGGAAGATACTTTGCTATTTTTAGTCCAATAGATGGTTGCTCCTCATTGGTTGGTGTTGCCATCTCCTCCCTCTTCCTAGCCTATATAAGCATACTACCTGACTTGTATTTGTATCTCTTGTTTTTGCATCCTCTTAATACTATTTTGCTTCCAGCATTTGCATTACTCTCTTGGAGACTAACTCTATGATGCTATTTTGATTTTGTATCATTTGCATTCATAGTTTAGATATTTATTCTTTGCACTAGTTTTCTGGGTTATTAATATTATTAGATTCTAACATGGTATTAGAGCTTTTCTATGTGCAAGAGTAGATTTTAGTTTCCTTATTTGAGAGATTCGAGGGGGGGGGGGGGGGGGGGGGGGCGCAAATAAATTTTATTATAATTTTTTGAAAAACGAAGTATGCTCTTCTCTTGCATCTTTGGATGATCCTGAGAATCAGAAAAGTTTTAACAAAAACAGTTTTTCTCTGGAGTTTCAATCTCAAATCTGATAACCAACTTGCATATTTAGAGTTTTCAATCAGTTTTGTAGGTTCCAGCATGCCATTGATGGACTTAGGAAGTTGATCCAGCATTTGCATGTCATATTCTGGTTGCTGGGGTCATTTTTTGATTTTTGGAGCCATTTTTTACTGTTAAAGACATCTAATTTACACTACAGCAACATCTTCTGTACATCAGAAAGAAAAATGCTTTCTGCATTTTGTTCGCAGCCCCGAAAAACCATTTGGGTATCTTTTAGATCTTTCATGCAAGCTATATATTTTGTAGAATCAACCATGCAAAGCTACAGCCATACCCCTCTCCGTTGGCAGTCGCAGATTTGAATGCAGTTTTCAAATGTCTCGTTCTTGCTCATACAGACTCTGATTTTGATGATTCTTGTTATGAACTTGGCTATTTTTTTGTTCTCTATCCACTAGTGGAGTTGTTTTTTGATTTTCATGCATGAATTCTTTAGAAATTATAGATTCTCAACCGTGACTGTGCACAGTTCTCATTTTGGAAACTTCAGAGGATCATAACTTTTTCATACGACCTCGTATCGAGGTGATTTTTTTTTTGAAAGTGCATGATTTTTCAAGTAGATCGCAGTGGTGCTATTTGTTTCCTTTATTATTGTGCTCAAGTTTCACTTTTAGCATATGCTCTTCATGAGGAGGCCCTGTTGGTTTTTTGCTGTAACTTGAGCATACAGACATTTTTTTTGATCTGAAAAATGCATCGAAAAGCTTATTCTGAGATGGAGATGATGGTATAGGTGTTTTTTATTTTTTCTGCAGTCTGGTTGCCTATTTTGGTAGTCAAAGCCAGATGTTCTATTTTGCCTTTCGGTAGCCATATCTCGCTCATTCGAACTCTTTTTTGGGCTCTCCAGATATCATTGAAAAGTTGGTTCTGTGAGTTATTCAGTTGCAGAGGTCTTTTATCCAGATTCTGCTCCAAGTTCTTTCTCCTTCGAGTTTTGTACTTTTGCACTCTAGCGGATTACTTGGATTCTACAAGTCTTGGAATCTCTTCTTCTATTCTTTTGGTTCACTCTTCTTTTTGACTTTTGAGCATTGTATGCTTCTATTCTGTTGCATTTTTTTTTTCTATAAACGCATGGAGATAAAGTGCCTGCTTTTGCATATCTGGGATCTTGTACACTTTGTGTTTGTTTGTACTCGCACTCAGTTATAAAGTTTCATGGGGGGTCATGATGTTTTTCCATTTTGTGATCATCCACCTTTGTCAAGTGAATTTTTCTTCCACGACATTAGCCCATGTAGTGTGTCGGTGACACCGCCCTTTATCCTGTGCTTGTACTTCTATTGCACTGTTGGTGTTCCTGATTCTTCTTCTTGTAGATGTTTTTGGCATTGCATTTCAGTGTTCCTGTCAGCCCTCTCCCTATTCAACATTATGGGGGGGGGTTCACCTATTGGCTCTTTTGCTTCCTTGGTTCGGTTGAGTGATCTACGTATTCAATTTTTGTTCCTATGTACTAGGTGGATGCAGTGGCTAGGCACCTATGCATTTCGGTGAGATGGTTCATCTACTATATAGACACTCATTCATTCCTACTTTTGGAGTTAACCTCTTCGATTGATCAAGTCTTCAGACTTTGTCTTCTCTACCTGGTTATGCACTATTTTAGTGGGGGTTCCAGCAATTTCTTCTGACAGTGTTTGCAGCTTCATGCTTTAGAGATGCTTCATGCTCTTTTTTGTTCCTCTCTTTGGGACATTTCCTAGATTGGAGGCTTAGTTTCCTTCATCTAGTTCTTTTTCTTGTCTTGGGTACTTGATCAGGCCTTGTTGCCGGGACCCATTTTCCTGCTTTCATAGCTTTGCTAGGTTAGCATCCACCGAAGCTTCGCTTAAGGGGGGGTGTTAGTGTAGTTTTTTATTTTTCTTATTTTGCTAAGTTTTTCCTACACTTTTAATAATCTCACTTAGGTTAATAAAGCATGTCTTATTAGGTGAATGGTTGTGAGGTGTCACCTTCCTACATGTGAGCATCCATTAGCTATCTTGGGAAGATACTTTGCTATCTTTAGTCCGGTAGATGGTTGCTCCTCATTGGTTGGTGTTGCCACCTCCTCCCTCTTCCTAGCCTATATAAGCATGCTACCTGGCTTGTATTTGTATCTCTTATTTTTGCATCCTCTTAATGCTATTTTTCTTCCAGCATTTGCATTACTCTCTTGGAGACTAACTCTATGATGCTATTTTGATTTTGTATCATTTGCATTCATAGTTTAGATATTTATTCTTCGCACTAGTTTTCTGGGTTATTAATCTTATTAGATTCTAACAAAATACACATTGAAGAGTGGTAGTGAGAGCTCTAGATTTGAATTGGTTGGAAAAGATATTAGTGTGGCTAGTTTTATTTCAGATTTCAAGGCAAATCTTTTTTACAAGTATGCAAGACATAGTCATAGGTCTCAGTGGTTGGATGAATAATTTAGAATGTGCAAGGAGACTTTTCCTATTGGAACTATTA
The DNA here is from genome assembly GCA_028749045.1 of Cupressus sempervirens. Taxonomy (NCBI): domain Eukaryota; kingdom Viridiplantae; phylum Streptophyta; class Pinopsida; order Cupressales; family Cupressaceae; genus Cupressus; species Cupressus sempervirens. The sequence continues at coordinate 689,519,000 of CM053791.1, read as the reverse complement.
TATCAGATGTTGATTTTACTTAGAACTACACATTGCAACCTCAAAATGAGACACAATCTCAGTATTACAACTCTATTCAGATTGCTATTTTTGTTTACATAACATATAGACATACCAATGATAGTGCGAAAGATAATTGAAAGATTATTAGAGAGTATCATTTTTATATGAGTGATGATAGATCTCACTCTTACGAGTTTGTGCAACATTATTTCGAGAATTATTTTGATTTCTTACATGAGCATGCAATTGCTATGGATAGACATATCATTTGGTCAGATAACTGTATAGGTCAATTCAAGAATGCTCATATGTTTTATTGGTTGTGTAGGATGCATGTAGAGAGGGGTGCCTCATATTTGGAGTTTTTTTTGAGTTCGGCCATGGAAAAGGGGAACATGATGAAGCAGGGGCATGTGTGAAGAGAGCTCTAGTCAAGGAAGAACTGAAGATTTCAGCAGCAGAGTTTCTTGATGCTCGTAACATTGTTGATTGGTGTAGTTTAGCATTATCACAGGTGGGGACTCTTGATTCAGTGGTACACAGGTTCTTTTGGTTGGTTGAGGAAGGGTCTGTAGTTAATAGATTAGCTTGTGCTATAGTGAGAGACTCATCAAAAATGCATTCATTCCGAAGCTCTGATTCTAGTACTTGGACCATTTGGACACAATAGCTAGCTTGCTTTTGTCTTAGTTGTTTTTAGTGTGATTGGGATCACTATAAGTCAAGTGAGTGGGTGGACACATGGGCTTCACATTATCTTACTCCATTGTCTATCATATCCTCTATAAAAAATGATGACATGAAAAGTTCACTTTAGCATAACCATCTATCAGATCTACTTTACTAAGACATGTCTTTGCATTGGTTGCACCATAAGGGAATGATGAGAAATCTAATTATTGGTTAGTACGTTGTGTAAGAGGTAAAAAAAAACTTGCACAGATGATGATGGATTCACATATCTTACTGGTTCAGTGGTTGTCACTGGAACATGGCTGCGGACATACATACTTAGAAGGAATGAAATTCCTACATTCGAAGACTATCAGAAGCACAAAATAATTCTCATATATTCACATCTTATTATAGCAACAAATGTAAAGTTGTTGAAGCATCAAAGAAGACCAAAAGTAAAAGAACTTTTTACTATTGCTAATGTTGATCATGAAGCCCTGTTGGAGACCCTAAAATAGAGAGAGGACCCTATTGGAACACTTGACTAGGTATATTTACTTCTTATGTTATTTTCTTCATAATGATTCAATGAACTGATGATTATCTTGTTTAATACAATAAGTTACTAATTTTTTTATGATATTGGAATGTAGGTACATCATGAAGAGTGGGGGGGCAGGGGGGGGTGGTATTGGGGAGAATTCTTAAGATTTATGATATATTATGATGTAAAATGTGAACATTTTTTGTATATGATTTTTGTAATAATGAAAAAGACAAGTTAAATTAGTTGCACATTCTAATTTGTATTTTGGTAGGTTCTTTGTAAGGAATTATAAGAGGAAGATATTGAACAAGTTCTTGCAAATCATATTTACATGTGATACAAGGCTATAAGGACAATTTTAAAAGCCTTTATAACTATATGAAAGATAATTGCTTGTGGATATCTTATTACAAATTTGGTTTTTTCCTTATTTGACATAAAGCTGACATTATGATTATTAAAACTATTTTTTATCAAACTAATCAAATAAGAAAAATCTAGAAAGTATGGATGAACAATTAGAATACTTGATTTCTTCCATTTTGCAACCAATCATGGTATTTGAAAGCATAAAGAGTCATAATATTGTATAATGTTTTGAAAGACTTTCATATTGAGAAGTTGTAAAGGACGATGAGATTTGAACTTTAGTAATGTCTAAGTTTTCATAGGGTAAGTGAGTCATTACATAGGTCCTAATATGGTCTCATAATAATCTCAAGTCATTTCATAAGTTGAAACATTCAATAAGTCACTTAAATTTTAGCTTATTGCTTTAGAAAATTCAAATCTTGAACGAACGGCTACATGAGCATTTTGGAAGGAAACTCTATAGTTTAAATTTTATGAAAAATAGGGAACACTAGTGCAAAGCACCTAATCATTTTTCTATTCTTGATTTAATAAGGTCTAGGGATAGATCTAATGATCTCCCTGTGACCATCCACATTTGTAATGGACACAAGACCCCATGGTGCAACTATAAGCCTTGGCCATCAATTGGTCCAATAAATAATTTTTTTGGTAAATTCCATATTTTTTACGTAAGTCTAGATGTTTAGAACATTATTAGGGTCCCTAGGAGTTTGCAGAGTCTATTTGCAATCAAATTTGCAATAAAACTTGTCTTAGCGCAAAAAGTTGCTTAGCAACTTTTGCAATTTTCTTGACAACTTTTCAAAATCTAACTCCTAACGGCTAGAACTATTTGAATCATCAGTGCCATTAGCTCTAGGTGGGTGGGTGAACCCTAGTGACACCCTTTTTCCAACTACGGAGACCCTCTATCGTCCGTGGCCACCCCATACCGAGGAGTCTCCAATGTGCTCTAAGTGCATTTTGAGGTCGATCTTTCGAGGGTCATAACTCAAAGCTCGTGAGGGCTATCAATGAACTATCAAATGCTATAGGACAATGATACTGAGGCCTAAAATAACCTATCTCATTTTTGAGAGATCACATTCTGTTTGAATTCGGCACAACGATCTCGCTCGTTGCCACAACTCGCAGTGTGCCTCAGTTCATAGGTGCACCACAACATAACTTTGAAACCGTTGATTGTGGCATCGAATCGTCAATGCCATTAGCTTCAAATGGGCGGGTGAACCTTAGTCACACCCTTGTTTCATCCACAAAGACCACCCATCATTTGCGGCCACCCCGTACTGAGGAGTCTCCAAGGTGCTCTAAGTGCATTTCAAGGTCGATCTTTTGAGGGTCATAACTCAAAGTTCATGAGGGCTATCGATGAACTATCAAATGCTATAGGATGGTGATACTGAGGCCTAAAATAACCTATCTCATTTTTGAGAGTTCACATTCTGTTTGGATTCGGCATAGTGATCTCGCTCGATGCCAAAACTTGTAATGTACCTCAGTTCATAGGTGCACCACAACGTAACTTTGAAACCACTGATCTTGCCATCGAATCATCAGTGCCATTAGCTCTAAATGGGCAGTGAATCCTAGTCACACCCTTTTTCTAGCCACAAAGACCATCCATCATTTGCAGCCACCCCGCACTGAGGAGTCTCTAAGGTGCTCTAAGTGCATTTCAAGGTCGATCTTTCGAGGGTCATAATTCAGACCTCGTGAGGGCTATCGATGAACTATCAAATGCTATAGGATGGTGATACTAAGGCCTAAAATAACCTATCTCACTTTTGAGAGTTCACATTCCGTTTGGATTCAACACATCTATCTCATTTGATGCCAATACTTACAGTGTGCCTCAGTTCATAGGTGCACCATAGCGTAACTTTGATACCGCTGATCTTGGCATCAAATCATCAGTGCCATTAGCTCCAGATGGGTGGGTGAGCCCTAGTCACACCCTTTTTTTGACCATAGAGACCATCCATCATTTGCGACCACCCCGTATTGAGGAGTCTCCGAGGTACTCTAAGTGCATTTCGAGGTCGATCTTTCGAGGATCATAACTCGGACCTCGTGAGGGCTATCAATGAACTATTGAATGCTACAAGACAGTGATGCTGAGAACTAAAATAATCTATCTCATTTTTGAGAGATCGCATTCCATTTGGATTTGGCACAACGATCTTGCTCGATGCCAAAACTTGTAGTGTGCCTCAGTTCATAGGTGCACCACAACGTAACTTTAAAACCACTGATCTTGGCATTGAATTGTCAGTTCCATTAACTTTGGGTGGGCAGGTGAACCTTAGTGACACCCTTGTTTTGGCCACAGAGACCATCCATCATCCACAACCACCCCATACCAAGGAGTCTCCAAGGTGCTCTAAGTACATTTTGAGGTCGATATTTTGAGGGTCATAACTCAGAGCTCGTGAGGGCTATCAATGAACTGTTAGAGGAGAAAAGTTTGTAAGAAGTAGTGGCTTAGTGTTTTTGCTAAAATAAGTTAGTGGGAAGGCTTTATTAGAGGGTCTTGGCCAAACTAGTGGGGTGTCTACCCACTCTCTAATTTTAGAGACAGTTAGGTTTTGGAGGGAGATTAGGGGAGCTCTACTACAACTATCCTTACCCTAGCTTGGACCAAGGTTGGTATCTCAAACTTTCTTCTTTTCCATTTCTTTCTTTTAGCATGGTTAAAAAAATATGCAAATGTGGAGTTTATCAATGGAGTATGCATTGCATTGCATTGTGGAGTAGCATTCATGTGAGTGCTTGAATGGTGTTCATTCCATGTAGATTAGTGTGACACCATTTTGCATCTTGTTGTATTGTGTGGAGTATTGTGAGTATGAGGTTTGAATTTCTTCTATTTCCTTCTTGTATTATGGGTGTTGATATTGTGTTGTGAAAATGTGATGTACTCTTGAAAATTTCTTGTTTTATTTCTACTTGGTTTTGTTTTCTTGTTTTGTGCTTGAGTGTTGTTATGGGCATGGGACTTACACTCACCCTTGTGGGAAGGGAAGAGAAGTCCAAGGTGAAGGGCTTAAGTTGGGTTTGAAAAATGTATTGAGAACCTTGGAGTATGGGATCCATTGTATGTCATAACCATTCATATCTTGCTGGGGGTGATAAGGAAAGTATGGTGTAGAAAGGAAGTTTGAGGAGTTACCGTTGATGGTAGTGGGTTTGGAGGAGGAAATGTGGAGGCCCCGAGAGGGAATTAAATTATTGATTTATGATAGCCTCGAGAGGGCATGAAATTTGCTGAATTATGATAGCCCTGAGAGGGCATGAAAATTGTTTATTGGAGATATGGTTTGGTATGGCAAGTCTCCATTTTAGAACAGACCTTCACCCTATGTTTATGGTTCCATCTGTGAAGCCATTGTGAAATAGCATTGGGGGGAAATTGTTCAAGTTTGAAATGTAATTTTTATGCATTGAAAGATTGTATGTGTATCCCAGTTTGAGCCTTGTTCCCTAGCGCGGGGCTGGTCTCTTTGAGGCCTATTGTTGGGTGGAAGGAACCCATGGTCCTTGTTATTTTGTTGTGTTGCATATGCAGATTTGTGTCCAAGGGAACAATGGAAATGGCTTGCAATGATCATCTTGCAGACTGATGTTGGATGAGAGAAATTAACATTGTGCCCTCATTTGTGAAGGAGGATTCACCAGCTTGTTCATGTTCTCAACGATTATGTTGGACAATTTTCATGCTACTCATTGTCCATATCTTTCAATGTTCATGTTCCTTATGATTTTGAAAAGTCCCTTATGTTGCCCCATTATGATGGAAGGAGATTGTATCATTGTTACCTAATGTACGTGTAGAGGAAATAATTGATAAGGTTGTATATGCATGTTTCATTTGGAGTTTATATTGTTATGAAAGCATTGGTATGAGTTGCATATTTACTTTGACATCATTGTTATCATTTGAAAATGTGAAAGAAAGTTTTCTCCTTGTGGTATTGTAAATGACTAGTTGATAATAACAACCCATAGATGTTATGTGATACCATTGATTGTATAAATTTAAAACTTAGTAGATTTCTTACAATCTTGTTGTGCATTCAATAATTTGGAAGGAAAATTTTATGTTCATATCACTTGAATGGATAACATTGATTTTAATTACCAAGCTTAATGCAATTCTAAGCAAGGAAATCATCAAATTAATTTCATGATATAACAAAATGAAGTTTGTTGTAAGAGAAGACATAATAAAATCTATGAGATACATTGCTGTAGGCATGCATTTTCCTCTCTGGAAAATGTATGGTAAAGGAAAATAAATCCCTTCCTTAATACAAAGCAATAAAATATTAAAGAATATTCCCAGATTCTAGATTGCTATCCAATAAAAATAAAAATAATAATAGCATATAGAGACTAATGCCTAGACTAATATATTTTCTAAGTGACAGAATGGTAAACATTACAATCTTGTGACCTCTAAGTCACATCCAACACTCAAATAATAAATTAATAATTAAATAAATAAAGGCATATTAGTGTGCATGTTAGAGAATATGACAAATTTAAATATTTAAGTCAAAAATAAAATAAAAGCCAAGATTGATCTTGACCGCCCTTCTAGAGTAGCCCCCAACATTTCCTAAGCCATCATAATGCAAAAAGTTTTCTCCATTCCCCAAGGCGTATTGTTAAATCTGACATTCATTTTGACATGTCATGTCAAAACTTTTATACTTGAGCTTGCCTCCTTGAAAAGGGGTTTCATCCCCATTAATATACTTGGGTGCATAGGAGAAAGGGTTTATGTCACATCCTTGTCTTATGCACTAGTCGTCCCCTCCTTGCAGTAGTGGTCACATGTTCCCAAGAATAGGTAGTCGACTTGAAATTAAGGGGGAGTGGGATAGCAGTCCCAAGGGATTTGTACTTAGGAGAATGTCAAGTTGACATTTAATATGACTTGTTCATATTAGGATTTCTGATTGGAGGGATGGGAAAAAGATGTCCTAAGGCTTGAACTAGTCAAAATTTTGCACATGACCCATGTGGGACCTTGTGGGGACCACATGTAGGAAGAAATGTGGCCTTGGTAAGAGTTAGGGAATGATGAGGATTTAAGATAGATAGGAGAATCACCCTTTAGATTTGTTTTTATTTTTATCAAATAATTATTTAATCATTTCAAGTCTTGAGTAGAGTATAATGACACTTAGTGGATTTAAGCTTAGTTTAAGGGTAATGTTTATATCAAGGGGCTCATTTAGAAACATGTAACAATTAAACCATATGGTAATGGAAAAGATCAATATAGGAAAACAAATTAAATGAAATAAATAAGTTTACGAGAATGCATATATAATTGAACATGATGTTAAGTACAAAGGGTTTAATTAAATTAGTGTTAAGACTATAAATTAGGATAGTTGGATGTAGATATAATAGGGTTAATATGAAGTATGTTTTCAGGATGATGGGATTGGAGAATCAAGGATAAGGATGGATGGTGGATTAAATTAATAACTCAAATCTAGTTTTATCTAGTCAATAAAGCACATTGATAGATAAGAGTTACTAGATAGAATTGAATGCATGACAAACCTGTGTAGATGTTGGATTTAATGTCAAGTGAATTTTATATTTGGCTTGAGGGAATGTTAGTTAGATAATGAATGTTGTGGATTCGTTTGAAGATATTAGTAGAATATCAAAGTCGATAGAATATATATACCAATTTGAAAATGTAGTGTAGGAATAAAGCATTAGTTAGCTAGTATGTAATAAGGGTCAATAAGCATGTCATTAGAGGTAGCTCATTAGCTCATGTACCCTATGTATATAATTAATGATAATATGATTCATGTACACCATATTTTACTATGTTAGTTGCATGAAATGATGAGTACATATATGTAAGAATGACAAGGTATGTTATATACAAACCTTATTTATATGCTTGCACCTAATCCTTGCATAAACAATTCATCTAACAAATTTAAATTGACACACTCATTATGGTGATGTAGTAGGATGTGTTTAAATACTGATTGTGAATTATTATTGAGTTAAGTAATTTGAATTGGCCCTTATACTTACTAAGAGTTCCTCATTTTATGTGCTTACTAATTTGTACTATGAAACTACTTTGAATATTAACATGCTTTGATAATAATAATATTGATAGTGAGAAAGTAAGCTTATGGTGAATAATTAGATGTAATAATGTAAAAAGTAAATATAATAGTATAGTAATTATAGTAATTAAAATAGTAAATGTAAAAGCATGGCAATGTAGCTAGATTAGTTAGTAGTTGATGAGCTAGATAGTTAGTAATTGTCTTTTGTTAGAGTGAGTTTAATTTATGTATTGAAATAGTCATTTTTGTGTTTAGGAAATTGTAGTGAGTGCTAGTTTGGTGAGGAAGAAATGTTGATAGAATGCATAAGGATGACTAAATAGAGTAAAGAGGGAGAAAATGACTCAGTATTGGTCCAATTTTAAGATATGGATGCAAGCACATGATACATGTTTGGCACATAAAACTAATTGTTTATTCCATAAGTTGTGTATAGTATGTGTTGAATGATGGATACTATCAATACAAGTGGCCCCTTCTCCATCATGTAGACTTCGAAACTACCTTTGGGGCATATCTTTTCTAATTTCCAATGGTTAGATCCGATATAGTGTGGTAGATAAGTGTACATTTTATTATTTGACTAAGGGTGCTCATGTGATGAGTACTAAATCTAAATTCTCTAGATACGTGTGTTTAATCGATTAAGATATACTACACTTCCACACCATATAGTAATTGTCACATTAATATATATTGTAATGATTAATGAATGTGTGTACATTGGTAATGAGGATAATTAGTAATTCTGATCCCCTTCCCTTACATGCTAGAATCACGACCTAGTCCATATGATACAACCAATAGACCCTAATAGAATATTAGTATCAGAGGCTTGTTAGGATCTGAATTACCTCACTAATTTATGAGTGTTGTATCTTGAACTTGCTCTTTTGACTCGTGCTGCTAACTTGAACTAGACTGTCATCCAATCTATTTGAAAACCACCTGTGATTAAAATGTTACAACCAGATGACACTATCAACATGAGTCTTTAACTCCTATTCAATGATAACCTTGTTTTACAATATGTAATTTCTTATGTGACTTCATAAGCTACAAAAAAAAAAAAAATTGTTGTGTTTTTACTAGTAAAATTTAGGGCATGACACATGATCCACAATAAATTGAACAATACTAGATACTAAATTAATATGTATATCATTGTGCACATAAATGACAAAAATATATATCAAAATACATGTATCCATAGAAAAATTTTTACACAAATATATATCAAAGATCATGTATCCATAGAAAAAGTACTCAAATATATATCAAAATACATAGATCCATATACAAAATGTGGTTGATCATGCCATCAGAATGTGTATAATATCAATGTTTCTATATACAATGTGGCATATTCCATCTCAAAATGTCTCATAATGCATCCTATGACAACTATACTATCCTAGGGTGCTGGTGGATGATCAAAATGCAGCCTCTTCACTGCACTAGGTGGATCGCATGCCTCCTACATAAACAAAAAAGGAAAATCCAAAGTTAGACTACTAAATTTATATGATTCTACATATCTAACGTTGAATTACTCAAATGCATAATGATATTTTTTGTAATGGAGATTAATACTATCAAAATTTCATAATAAATACCTCTCTTGTTGACCTCCTACACCGGTCAGGAGTCCTCTCGTATGCCCTCAGCAATGCTGGTACCTCTCTGATTATGGGCTGTATATGTTCAAATACCTTTGTCAGATGAATCTACAATTTAAACTATAATATTATAATTCATAGCATGCCAAATTTATAATATATTTAATCATGAATTCAAACTACAACTTACTATTGTAGGCTCCTCCTCAGGAGTGAGTGGCCGCATCATCAAATCTACATAACTCTCTCATCAGACCTCATGTGCACTAGGAGTCTCCTATGAGATACAAAATAGTAGTTGTTAATATAATGGAAATCAGTTTTGAATTTATTCATGAAGATAAGGATAATAAAAAATAAATGATACTTATACATACAATGGGGCTCTCAGTGCGAATGGAAATCCCTGATGGTCTACAACGCAAAATCTATACAGGCTCATCACCAATAGCGACGCCCTATATACAATAAAGAATGTAATTAAATGGGATTAGGTCACAAATATTTTACAAGAATGCATCGATATTTAATCAAATAGAAAATGCCTAATTACATTTCCTTTTTCAATGCGTGCTAGCTCACCTTCCGCACTTTGTCCCTCTAGGACAGGTGTTACCTGCAAGATAAAAGAAAGATTAGCAACCATATATGCTACAATATCAAATAGAAAAAAAATGCGAACACAACATAATGTACTGTAGATGTGTCAAGGCCAAATGAAATGGCCAAGAGCGTGGCATCATCAATCTGTCTGAGCTCCTCCTCGGTCATCAACTAAACGTGAATGAAGATCACATACATATAAAAGTCAATATGGCTTAAAAATTAAAATTACTCTATTATAAAAATTAACTTTAAATCACATATGTTATAACAAAAAAATATATACACGTACCGACACCGAAGGAGTCCATACCTCTACATTCCCCTCCTCTCTCGCATCAGGGTTTGTAGCCTTTGCGTGTGTCTAGTGTATCCTCGTCTAATACAAAATGATACTCAGGAAGACCACCTATGGGACCTAGGAAAATATTCTTGCATGTAATGCAAGTGTGAGGCACACAAACATGTGATGAGCTAGATGATGATGAACTGGCACTAGCATCATCAACATGAGGAGGTAGGATTGACCTAGCTTGAGATATCATTAGGCTACTCAGCCTATGAATGGCTCTGATAGTATGAGAGATAGCTCTATCATAATATCTGGATGCTGCACTCGAGGAGGAGGGGAGATATCAGTGGGGGGGACAAAAGTGCCAGCTTTCTTCTGCTGGGAAGAGGGTCTATCTTGAGGAGCTCATAGTCCTAAGCCCATGTTGGGCTTCATGCTCCAATAGTTCACTTTAAGTTTCAACACAAATTCAGCATATAATTTTCTAAGGAAATAAAATGGTATGTCTAAATTTTCATGTGGAGGGATATCAAAGACCATCCACCAACGATCCCAAAAGTTTGCACGTATGGCATCATTTGTGCACCAATTAATTGATAGTTTGGATTTTTTTGGGTTAACTGGTAAACCCATTTTCAGGTTCGCAAAAAGGCTGGCCAAATTTTCTTTGCTTATGTTGAAGGCCGCAACCTCATCATAATCCAAACCATCATCAAACATCTCGTGCATTTGATCACGCCAATGAAGAGTGGCATTTTGTTAGTTTGTAAGGGTTTCAATGTTATCCACTATGGTGTTTAACATGGATAACATAGGAGCCAATGCGAGCACATCATTATATGTTCTATGCAAACCTCTCAACTCATTGAGATATTTATTTATAAAATCCTCGATTCAAGGAGGGTCTTGAGGGGGTAGAGGATCATTTGGTGGACGATTTTGTGGGGGTACTGGATCATTTGGTGGGGGGTTACGAGGAATATTATTCCCTGCCTGAGTGTCATCATTCTGATCAGCCATTCTTATTGAATTGCAAAACATAATATATATTAAAAAAAAACCTTAATTTAAACCTTTTTTTTCAAAAAAACCCTAGATTCAACTAAAACAAACAAAATCATGCTAAAATGTATCAAATTTAGATTAAAAATTAGTTAAAAAAACAAAAAAAAACATACCTTAATATCTGATATCCGATCTAATATCCGATATTAGGTCGCATGCTAATATTGGCCCCCAAAATGTGAGAAATAAGGGCCCGCGGGTCTTGTTTTTTTTTTTAATGTAATGCTACAGGTATCGGATATCCGATATTATATCGGATATCTGATATTGAATCGGATATCCGATTGCCCACATGTCTTATATTTTATATATAAGATATATAACATATAACATATAGCTTTGAAATATTATATTCACTTATATTTTATATATTTTTATATTATATTATATTACATTATTATATATTATAATATAGAATATTATATTATATATATTATATTACATTACTATATATTATAATATTCAATATTATATTATATTATTATAATATAATACATTATAATATAATATTATTATTATAGTATAATATTATACAATTATAATATAATAATAATAATATTATATTATATATTTAATAACAATATTATATTATAATATTATAATAATATTATATTATAATGTATTAGACTATTATAATTTAATGTTTTTATATTATTATAATATTATAATAATAATGTCATATAATTATTGGATATCTGATATATAATCGAATATCAGATATTAGATCTGATATCCGATAAGGCTCAGCCTTTCCTTCCAGGCTTGGTACCTAGATAGGTGGGAAAAAGTCAGAGTGGATTTTGAAGCACTTTTAGACATGTTCAAACTCCATTTTTTTCACATTGCCACTTTTTGGCACACCATGATCCTGCACATACCCTATATACACATATATATGTGTACACATATATGTATATATACATATATGTGTATATACATGTATATACACATGTGTATATAAACATGCATATATATACATATGCATATATATATATATACACACACACACACGTGTGTGTGTATATGTGTATATATCTGTATATACATATATGTATATACATATGTATATGTATATACATATACATATGTATATGTATATGTATATACATATACATATGTATATACATATAGATATGTATATACATATACATATGTATATACATATAGATATGTATATACATATACATATGTATATACATATCTATATATATATATATATATATATATATATATATATATGTGTGTGTGTGTGTGTGTGTGTGTGTGTGTGTGTGTGTGTGTGTGTGTAGTGTTTTAAGAATACCAATGTTTTGCAACTTATAATTTTTTATCTATAAATTATATGACAGTTTTTTAAATTTCTATAAATAAAATGTTCTAAGAATGAAAATTTTCTCTAACTTCTAAATTACTACATGTAAATTATGATAAGAAAGGTAATTTTCAGAAACTTCTAAATCTCCATATGTGGAGCCTTTTAGTGATAGAAGGTTCTGTAACTTCTGAATCTCCATATGTGAAGCCTTTTAGTGATAGAAGGTTCTATAGCTACTAAATCTCTATATGTAAAGTCTTTGAGTGATAACAAGTTTCTGAGTGATAACAAGTTTCTGTAGCTTCTAAATCTCTAAGTGCAAATTATTTTAAGAATGAAAATTGTCTAACTTATATATCTCCACATGTAAAGTGTTTTATGAATGGTAATACTCTATAATAGTATATGATGTAATAAATCTTTTAATAAATTTTTATTTATAAGTTTAATATTTAAAAATTCTTATTTGGAATATATAGATAAACATTTTTTTGAGAATTGGATACATGAAACATGTCTGTCAAATCATTTCACTCAACTATCAAGAAACATCTTTGAAATGATTAATTTGAAATATTATGATATAAATATAAGAAAGAAAGCCTTTAAAAATATTTTTGATAATTGTATAATACAATGAAGAACCCTACTATTGAGCTCAAATCTTCTCAGAATTCATTTTAAATATATAAGAGATTGTATTTATATTGTAAATCATAATGTTGACCTATCATCTAGCAAACCAAAATAAATATTTTTATTTAAATTACTTATTAAAAATTAATTTAAGATATAACCTAAAAAAATACTTTTAAGATATAATTATATAGCAACTTTTCATAAACGTTAATTCTTTAAACAATTTAATAATTAATAGAAAGTATTTCTACATTGCAACACATTATTTTTGAACTCCTAAACAATAAATATTACTTCTTATATACACAATTATTTTTGAATTTATCATTTTCTCCACTTACTGTATAAGGATATAGCGATTAGAAATTGTCCCATTACTTTTAGAAATCATAATGTGAGAAAATAATGATGATATGATATGAGGATGGTGGCACTTTCATAAGGTGATAAAGAGAGGATAGGACAATGGCAAGGACCATAAAGTTTTGGCTTATGAAAGGAAAGGTGGTATGGAGGAGGGCTATTTCCTCATGCAATATTATTGTGATTATGTACAAGCTAAAAGAAGACATTTTGGTTATTTTTATAAAATGATGGATATGTGCATGATCATGGAAATGACTAAAAGCTAAATTAAAATGTAAGGAGGATTGGCTAAAAGCTACAAGCTAATTTAACACATCATGTCATATTTGAATAAATATTTTAAAGGCTAAGACCTAACTTTTATTAATATAATTTGTTGAGATTAATTATTATTATGTGTTAATATGGATTAAATTCAAACTCAAGACCTCTCATATAAGAACTCATAATTTACCCTTTGTTGTAGGCTCTTGCCTTAAAAACATATTATTTTAATTAAATATTTATATAAAATTAAATTAATTTGATTCATATCTAAGATGTATTGAATAAAATAAAAAATATTTATATATTTAAATTTCTTTGAATTCAAAAAATATAAATTAGTTTGTATTTATATGTATTTTATTTATAAATTAAACACATATGTTAGTGAGAAAGTTTATATTTTATATGAAAAATATAAATTAATATTATTATTAATTTTTTTATGCAAAATATATATTAATCAATATATTATATGAAAATTTTAAAATCAATGTTATTACTAAATTTTTTATACAAAACATATAATAATCATTTTAATATTTACATTGGTACAATTAATATTAACTTTTATTATTGTAAAAATAAGATTAGTTAACTAATCTTGCTTTTTTAGTTTAATTTCTTTTTAAAACTAATCTTACTTTTACAAAACCTTATCCTTCTACCAAACTAACCCTTGTCTAAAATATGCCGATATTACTCAAATTCTTACTCTAATTGAAACCTTATCTTCAACCAAACTTATTTAAATCATGTGCTAAAAAGTATTAGTTAGAATATAATTTTAGTTGAATTAAAACTTAAACTATTTAATCAATATAAATAAACATAATTTGTTTGGACAATATTGTTTTAGATTGATTAATAATTAAATAATAGAAGAGATAGACTTTTTTAGTAGTGTTAAAGGCTACACACATGGGGGCATGTATGGATGGATGACATCCCCTTACATTTTAATTTAACTTTTAGCCATTGCCCATGATCATTGTGTGCTAAAAAGTGGCGCTATGAAAAAGTTGTAGGTTTAAAACATCTAAAAAGTGTTTGAAAATTTATTTTGACTTTTTTCCACCCATCTTTATACCAAAGCAAAAAGTTAATACATTACTTGGGTACACGATGTCATATCAGATACTTGATATTTGTCGGGTACCCAATATATGATATCATATACCTTAAACCTGTGTGTAGAAAATAAAACCCGAAAAACCTAAGCATCATTTTCATTGTTTGTTTTGGTTGTTGAGGGCCCTTGTTTCGTGTATCAGATCCAATATCGGGTATCAAGATCAATGTCCACCTTCAATCCACCATTTGATCAAAGGTAAGTTTTTTTTTTTTTTTTTCATTTTTTTATTGCTTTCATTATTTTAGATTTAAAATTAGGTTATTAATAGAAATCTCTAGTTTTTTTAATAGAATTAGTAATTTTTGAATTCTTTGTAATTTGACAAGCATGGCTAACCCGAATGAAGTTGATAACACTCAACTATGAAACTATGTTCCTTGAAACCCTTTGCCAAATGTTCCACATCCCCATCAAAGTCCTCAATCTCTGCTAGATGACCCACAACCCCCTCAAAACCCTCCTTGAGATGAATATTTGATACAAAACAATCTTACCAAACTAAGGGGTTTTCAAACCACATATAACAATATGCCTACATTGGCTCCCATGTTATCCATGTTAAACACCATTGTGGCTAATATGCATTCCCTATTTGATGATGGCTTGGACTATGATGATGTTGCAGCCCTCAACATAACCAAAGATGATATAGTTGACCTATTTGTGAACCCAAAAAATGGTAATAAAGTGGATAAAAAAAACCCAAATTATTAATTAAATGGTGCACAAATGAGTCTATGTATGCAAACTTTTGGGATCATTGGTGGATGCTTTTTGATAAACCACCACACAATAATTTAAAGGTCCCATTTTATTTCATTAAAAAAATGTATGTTGAGTTTTTCTTGGGCCTCAAAGTGAACTACTAGAGCATGAGGCCCAACATGGGCATAGGAGGAGGAGCTCCCCAACATAGACCATTTTCCTAATGAAAGAAAGATGACACTTATGTCCCCCCCTATTGATGTTTCCCCCCTCCTCCAATGCAGTATCTTGATATCATTACAAGGTTAGCTCTTAGAATATTAGAGTCATCCATAGATTGAGTAGATTATTGATCTCTTAGACTATGTCAGTGTTTCCTTCCCATGTTGATGATGCTAGCACAAGTTCATCGTCGACAACCACATCGCATGTTTGTGTGCCACATACTTGCATGATGTGAAAGAATTTATGTTTGGGTCCCATTGGTGATTTTGATTATCAATTTTTATTTGGGGAAAATGATACAACATATGTGGCTACATCGACTATTGACCATGGTGTGAGAGAGGAGGAGGAGCATGCAGAGCCATGTTTATTTCAGTAAGTGTATACATTTTTTTGTTACAAAATAGTTGATATAAAATTAATCTTTATAGTAACATAATTTTAACAACTCCACACTTATACATGTATGTGATATTCATTCATGTTCAACTGATGACTAAGGAGGAGCTTAGACAGATTGGTAATGTCATGCTCTTGGCTATTTCATTTGACCTTGAGACATCTATGGTACATTATGTTGTGTTCTCATTGCTTTTCTATTTGACATTGGAATATACATGGTTTGTCATCTTTTTTCTCTTGAAAGTATCACATGCTAGTGGGGGGAAGAGTGTGGGGGGTGAGCCATAGTGCATTGACAAGGGAAAGGTAAGTAAGTGTTTTAAAGTGATTAAATATAGATGAAGACATGTAGCTTGTGTGTGTGAATGAAATGTTATTACATTCTTTATTTTACAAGGAGTGACCGCTAGTGATGACTCCAAGAAGATTTGACATCCCATACCCTTCAACATTTCCATTCGTAGTGAGAGCCCCATTGTATGTATATTTATAATTTATTTTTTTATTTTCCCCTTTTTCATAAATTTTTACAAAACTAATTTCCATGATAGTAAAAACTATGCTTTTGTCTTTTGTAGGAAACACCTAGTGCCAAGGAGGTTGGACATCAAAGTTATGTATCTATACTGACACACTTAATGCTTCTAGAGGAGGGATCAATAGAGGTAAGTTTTAGTTTTAATTCTTGATTATATGTTATAAATTTAGTATGCTATCAATTATAATTTTATAGTTTAAGTCATAGATCCATCTCACAACCATACTTGATTATATATAGGCCAGAACCAACGAGGTTTGCGCATCACTTAGGAAATATGAGAGGAACCCTGAACACCACAGGAGATCGACAAGAGAGGTACATGATGAGAGTTTGAAACTATAAATATTCATTGAAAAATGATCATTATGCATTTGAGTAAATTACTGTTAGATATGTAGAATCTTATAAATTTAGTAGTCTAACTTTGAGTTTCCCTTTTTTATTTATGTAGGAGGCATCTAATCCGCATAGTACAATAAAGAGGTTGCATTTTGATGATCCAACAACAACATATGATAATATAGTTGTTTAGAGATATGTCATGAGACATTTTGAGATGGCATATGTTGCATTGTTGTAGACACTTAAAATTGTCCCAAACACTATGTTAGTTTTCCTTTTTTGTTTATTTAGGAGGCATCTAATTCACATAGTACAACAAATAGGTTGCATTTTGGTAATCTAACAACAACATATGATAATATAGTTGTTTAGAGATGTATCATGAGACATCTTGAGATGACATATGTCACATTGTTATAGACACTTAAAATCATCCCACACACTATATTAATTTATTTAATATTCCCCTTGACACTATAATTAATTATATATTTATTAATTATATATCATGTTCCTCTACTTATTTAATTAAATAGGTCCACTTCCCTAATCTATTTAAATTTAATTTGAATACTTCCCCCTAATGTGTTAAATTTATTTAATGCATAGTGCTCCATAAATCCCCCTTTAAAATAAATTCCAATTTATTTAATTTCCTTCAATTTATTAAATTCTCTAATTCTATGATTTAATTAAATCCTATTTGATTTAATCCTAATCCCACCTAAAATCTAGCCTACCACCCACCACTCTCATCCTTCTAAGCCTACCACTTGCTAAATCCACTTTATTAATCCTAAACTCCTTTTTAACCACCTTTTAGCCCCTAAGTGGTTGCTCACACATTTGCAAACAACTCAATTTCTAGGAGCCCCCCTTCATTAAATTCTCCAAAAGGACTCTTGCATCCTTGTCCCCCCATTCCTTTCCCCAATTTTTTTCACACATGTATGAGCACACCCTGAGCCACCCAAATCATAAAGGCTTATTTTGAATTTTTCATGGCTTGTACTTTAGCCCATGTGTCTCCCTTGTGGCACCTATGTGGATGCCACCTCGTCAAGGTCTCCCTCAAGCCTATAAAAAAAGCCCTTATCTCAAACATTTTTCATCTCCTCTACTACATTATTATCATGCTAGTTTATGCTTAGAGCTTTCTAGTGATTTTAGAGATTTTAGTACTAACTCATTGGTAGTTGTTTACTTCTTGCATTATTTTGCATATTCATTGTAGAGTTGTGCTCTTAGATTTATTTCTTGCATCCATCTCCATTTCCTAGAATGCTTTTAAGAATAACTTATTCCATAGCCTCCTCTTGGAGCATTCCTCACTCATATAGGATATATTCATTCCCATTTTCATCATCTCAGGATTCAATAGTTATGTTTGAGCATAGCACATCCAAATCCCTCAATCTTGAGCACACCAATAAGGTCTCATTTGGATGCCCTTGTTGAGCTACTTTGAGGTTGCGTGGATAGTATTTTCTATTGGTTGCATTAGTATAGTGAAACTCAAGTTAGTTAGAGTTCTTTCGATTTTAATCTTTATATATGCACATGCTACTAATGTTTTCTTATTTATGCATGCTCCCAATAGATTAGGTTTTCACATATCCATTTTGACGTAGCCAGTGGAACCTCACATCTATTTTTCTAATAAAATTTTGACTAAAAATATGAGGTTTTTGAAAAAATAGTGCACTATCATCTCTGTTCAAATGTAGTGTCATTTGCACAGATAAATTGTCATCTCCATGTTTTGGCATCTTTGCCAAGTTGATTGGCATCTTCACCATGCCTATTGTCATCTCCACCTAAAGACTGGCATCACCACACCTAAACTATTATCTCCACCTTTGAATTGGCATCTCTTCCTATAGACTACTGTCTCTTTCATATAGAGGGTTGTCTCTGCTAGACCAACGTCTCTGCAGATTCAAACTCTATCATTTGCAATTTTTGGATGACCTACTATTTTGGTGTCTACGATACACCGAAGACTCCTAGTTTTGTCATCTACAATTTTTCCAACAGATGCAAGTTCTGTTGTCTAAGTGGTTTGGTGTCTCTGCTCTGCTACTGTCATCTGTGATCAATTAGAGTTAGTATCACATATTCACTATATCCTCTTCTGTCATTTGTGTTTTACTATCATCTACATTTTTACTACTAATAGATTATTGATAAATTGACTTTTAGTGGTTCCATAGGATTGGGTTATTCTAAGTTGATTTATGTATATAAAAAATAACAAAAAAAAGTTAAACTAATTTGTTCCATACTCAAGCATTCATTTTAGGGATTTTGGTGATGCTAATCAAGTTGATTATTTACAATATTATAGATTGGAGCATTCTAGAAACAACTAATCATGTGTCTTGCAAGTTTTCCTTAAAATGTTTTTCTCTTGGGAAATGAACTTGAATGCTTAAACACTTGTCTTTGAATGCATGTTGCACTTAATTGGATAAATCAAATACACTCTTGAATGATTAAACTTAAAACAAGAAAATCCAGTCTTGAATGCATAATCAATTGAACAAAACCTTTCATTTGGATGAATGTTGTTAAAACATAATCTTGAATGCCCTAAGGAAATTGAAATATTTTATTGGAATGAATTGTCTACACAATCTTGAGTGACTAATAAATCTACATGCTTTCATTGGTATGATTGTTAACATATAATCTTGAATGCTTAAAGGTTCAAAGAACATTGTAATGAACATTTAAATTTGGTTCTTAAAAATGCAATAAAGGAATTTTCTCTATCCCTATCAAATTTCTTATTTTGATCCCAATCGATTTATTTTTGTTGACGAATTCTTGATTTCTTATGTTGATGATGTTGTCAAGTTGGAAATAACATTGAATGCTATAAACACAAGTGTCTTTAAAAATATATTACAAAACCTAAAGCTCCATTGGGAAAGAACAAGTGTCTTTTAAACCCAAGACAACTTAGGTATTCACTCCTCTCACACCTTTGGGTGATCTTGAGTGCACAAGAAATAAGTGGCCTTTCTTTACACTTTTTTTAGGAGGCACTCTTGGGGATTTCATCACCCCTTGGGATGACTTCAACTCTAACATTCTGGCATAGTATAAATATCCGAAGATGAATCAAAAGACACCTCTCTTTGAAGTAAAATTGTGTCACTCTTGACTAAGCCCCAAAGAACTTTATATCTTTGGGAAGTGAACGTGGAGATTTGGGTCACCATCTCCTCCTAATTATGTGGCATTATTTTCTTTCATCTATATATTTGGGCCTTACATATCTTCCGATATCAAGGACACCCCTAGCTAAGTTTGTATATCCTAGTCAAAATCTTATGGGCTTGTTGGTGTGTTCAACATGCTTGAGTGTTCAGAAACCCTCGCTAGTTGAAGGGAACACACCATCTAAAATTTTCTTGTATACATTTCATTGTATGATTTGCATTTTATGTTTTAAAAAATCTAAAAAAATCATAAAAATTTAAAATCCAAAAATATTTCAAAAAAAGAAAAGAAAAAAGAAGCTCTTGTTTTCCACATCACTTCTTCCATTCATCCATTTCATCACACTCTTCAAAATCTCAACCCTCCTAATAATTTCCTCATTTTCTTAATCATTCAATCAAATTCCTAATCTTCATTCTAATAATGATTCAATATCCACATGAAGATCCAATTCCCTCATCCAACGATTGATCCTCATGATTCTTAATCCAATCCCTTGTCAAATTCATCAATTTCTAATCAATTCCTAATTCAATCCATTTATATCTCCATCCAAAATTAATCTTTCTAATTTCATCTATTCAAATCTTCTTCTAGTTCAATTTTTCATAAAATCTTCCACTTTGGACATAGGAGCACCATCATAAACCTTGGACTTTAATCATAGCTATCTTGATTGAATCAAATCAATATCATCAATCATATTTCTCCTTCATCAAGATTTAATCCAATCTTTAGGAAGAAAGAATGTATGAAACATATGATACTAGACCTTTATCCTTAGAAAAAATTGTAATAATTACATTCTCTCACTTGTGATCATTTTGCCATCACCAAGTATTGAGCCATCTATTTTTAATCCTATTCTAACTTGGGATCAGTTTTCCATCTCCAAGTGGAAGATGATATCATCATTCAAATCCAACATTCAGTTGTTTGCAATATCATAAGGTCTTTATCTACATCAAGGTTATCTCAAACCTTTATCCAATATCAAGTCAAAATCAAATCAAACACAATATTTAAACTTGCTCCTAGTTCCAAGTTCATATTTCATCCATCATCAAATCTCTCATCACTCCTCATCTAAGTTCCATAGATACAAATAGACTTAATCAAGTGGTTGATGATCTTCAAAGGCAATATGAAGTTATTCTTCCCATTCAACCTATGTACTAGATTAGATCTCAAAATTACATGTCCCATCCTAATCCATCTCACATTTATTATTTTTATACCTTTGACAAGGCAAATCCACCTCATTATCATTCATCAACGTATAATTCTAGTCATAGCCCACATTATTCCTTAAATAGAAATGTCATTGCCAAAAAAATTAAGGAACTCAAGAATTCTATCTTGAGTCTAGCAAGTCAAAAGGAAAAGTCCACCTTCCAAGACATATGTCCTCTTCCCCCATGTTTCCAAGACCATAATCCTCATGTCCCATCCAACCCAAAACCTCCATGTAATTCCTCATACTTTGAGTTCAATTTCTAAAAACATCATGTCAATCCCCTACCCATGCCTCAACCTCCACACAATCCAAATTATCCAAAATCAACATCATTCTCACCTTGTAATAGGTTTATCTCATTAGAAACCTTGTCTAAGTACAAAACTAAAAAATAAAGTGATCGAATCACCCAAAGTCATACACCCAATGCCATCTCAAGAACTTGTTCCAAAGCATGCCATTATGGATTCCTTCTCTCCTTTAGATCCAAGAAATTCCCCATCCCATAATTCCCTTATCCCTCAAAATCCATTTACCCCTCCTAATCCATCTCATGACCCCCTTCCCATTCCCCTCTATCTCATGAGTTAGCATCCATTGATCCTCCACTTCATGAAAATTTTGCTTCCACTTCATCCACTATGATTTCTCCATGTCAAGTTCAAATCACTCCATCTCATGGTTCCATTCCCTCCACTCCATTCCATGATTCTATTCCATCTCATGATCCAGTCATTCCTTCCATTTGACCACATGATGCTCTTATAAGTCAAGATCAAAGTACCCCTTCATTTGAATTTCATGATCCCTATCCATCTCAAGATCCCATTATCCCTCATAATCCCCCTCATGATCCTAATCCTCCACATGATACCATCACACCTGTCCAATCCACATATGAACCCCCTATATATGGGCTCACATCTTGCATTGAAAATAATAAGTATCCTATTGAAGAAACAATGTCTCAAGATGTTGGTACACCTTTAACTTCTTCCAAATCCAAGATTCCTCCATCCAAACCTAAATATTCCCATCATCCATATTCCATGTCCATTTTGGGACCTTATATCCATATTCCCATTCCTTCCTCATTTCCATCCATTTTTGGTCCATACATGCATCCATACATCATATCCAATTCTTTCACTTCATCCCCTCATCCTCCTAATCAAGATCAACAAAGGCACACATCCTTGAATTCCTTCCCATGTTCACAATCCATAATTTCATCCATAAGCTCTCCATCCCATTTATCCTCATACACCTATATCATGACCAATGGAATCACATTGGATATTAAAAAAGTGAATCAAGCCAAAAATCTGTAAATATCCAAGGATCAACATGTCCCTTCTAAAAGACATGTTCAGGAAAAGAAAAATATGATCCAAAACAAAATCCAAAGGCCACAAAGGATAAAAATAACAAGTGCATAAATTATGTGGATTCCAAAGCTACTTAATGAAGTAATGAATCTGAAAGTAAGATTCAAAATGGCATCCAATTTCACTAATCCAATGGCTTCCCTCATTCATAAATCATCCAAGGTTCCATTTTCCAACTCTATTTTGGGTCCTTATGTCCCAAAATCCACCATCCTAAATCCATCATCTCCTTCATCCATTTTGGGTCTTTATATCCCAAAATTCAAACTTTCTCATCCATATCCTCCAAGATTTCCTCCTTTCCATCACCTTTCAAGTTGTGTGTCGATGACAAGCTTTCCACCTCCTTCATCTACTTGTTCACAAGTCTTCCAATCCAACATCCATCAACCATGTATCTAAGCTTTTTCATAAGTCCTTGCCCCTCTTTTCCCAATCCACTTCATCCTTCTTTTCACTATCCTACCAACATCTATGAGAAAATAATAAAAGCAATCATTGAAAATAATAAAGAGAAATAAATATCAAGGGATACCATTCATGTATCTAAATTCTTGAGTCCTCCTTTTTTTTTCCTATCATGTATTCAATGTCTTCCAATTCTACTTATCCATCCATTCATTTCTTCTCTTCCACTTGCACTCTACACTGGGGGCAAGCTCCATTCATACCACATTGGTTTATATATCTTCCATATTCCTATCTACCATTCATCATCCTTGTCCATCTTTGATCTTGACTATTATTTTCCTTCCATCCATCCATGCTCACTCAACATATCCATTGCACATTATCCATACGCTATCCTACATACTTGCACCATCTGTTCACATATTTGATCTTGACATCTTATCAATATCTTGCATCCCATAGTCCTTGGCATTTTCCTTTCCTCTATCCTCCATCAATACTCCTACATACTTCCATCTTTCTTTCATATGTTATTGATCTTGGTTATCCCATCTATTTCATACATTTCATGTCCAACATTTCATCCATACTCTTCATATAATTATACCTGTTTCATACCCTCCCTCTCATACCCCTTATTCATTCCACTTTCAGGCCTATGTTTGTGATCAAAAGTAGATGCACAACAAAAAAATGTTCATATATGCTTTGGAAATACACATGCCTTCCCTTCCTCCATACAATAGCCTTCACACCATCTTTACATTGTTCATGCATCCTTTCCCACCATATTTCCTTTCATATTTCCTTACCTTGGTATGTGGTATTTTTTAAACTCCTTTGAAACATGGTCCTTAGCTCCCCATTATCCTATACCAAATCCTATGGTCACTCATATTCTTTCACCATTCAGATATCCCCACCCTTATAATCCATTTACCATTCCTTGGATCTCCCTTGTTATTGGTCCCAATCTAGTCCTTTTCATCAATTAATCAATTCATTTATCCTCTACTCTAATTATATTCCCTTCTACTCTTTTCAAAAAAATCAATTTCCATCTTATCTAAGTATCTTTTTTCTCCTAACCCATTCTTGTAATGCCCCACCCAGAGATCCTTGGAACAAGGATTCAATACAAGCCAAGATTTTTTTTTTACAAGTATGAATGCACATGAAAATATCATACATGGATAAAAAAGATCACAATAGAAGACTTCACTAACAATCCCAACAACCAATGAATCTCCAAACTCCATTGCCTAACTAACACAAACAAACTGAAGAACAAAAACTAAAGATGATATCAAAACACAAAATCTCTAATTTGTCAAAGCATGGAAAATTAAGTAAATCCAAAGGTTACTTAAAACACCAAATTACATTCCCTAAAAACATGTGCAAATGTCCCCTATTTTTTGCATGAGGAAACACAATTGATGTACTCCTCCACATGAGGATGAACAATAAGCCATACAAGGATCTGCACAATCACGCAAGGAATTACTTGGCACAATAGCCAAAACACCCCAACTGGTGTTGGGTTTTGCATGAGGACGCATTATAAGCCATGCAAGGACACCCAACACACCACATGAGCTTTTGCAATTTCACATGGGAAAGTGCAATTTTGTGCGAGGATACAAAATAGCAAACAAGAAAACATAAAGATAAAAAGCTAGGAAATAAATTTCCTCCACACCAAGGAGTACTGGATCCATAATCAAGGTGAAGACACTCAAAAAAAATAACTGAAAGATGGAGATTGCATCTAACCATCTAATATAGCAATGAAGGGAAGTAATTGAGAGCAACATCGTAGTGTACAAAAGCAACATCACAATGTATAAAAATAACAAACTAAGTGCGCAGTTCCTCCCAACCATAATATCATCATGAGACCTTGAAGGCTCCAGCCATCCCCCATGTGTAACATCCCAAATTTCCAACTAGATAATCAAAGCTATCTTATGAGGATGCCACTACTAAAGAATAATAACAACATAGGAATAGGAAATCTATCATGCTAATCCAATAAGCAATAAATAATCCAACTAAGAAATTAACATCATCTAATCATATGCTAAAACATCATATGAATAGGAAATCTAACATGCTAAAAAGTAAAGCACTAGTTATTCCAACAAATCAGATAACATCATCTAATCATATGCTAAACATCATAATATAGGAATGCATAAAATAACTAAAATCATCTAAACATGATAGCCAAGCATTCAATGAAAGCATAAATTGCAAGAAAGCATACTCCAAAACCCAAAGTACCAAGTGAAAACATCTAGTGACAGTCATACTAAGACAATATACCATCTCTATACACTGACCCCTAGTAGTGATGAAGGTAGCTATGCCTCCCAAACACGTGAAACTTGTAGGTCCACTCCCATAATGCTGATGGAGATAATGATCCAACCACACTCACATAAAGCAAACATCCATGGCTAACACTCATGCAAAATAGTAAGAGGACTGAAACCAAGATCATGAGATAATGCATAAACTACAAGTCCTATTTAGACACTCAATGGGTTATTATGTAGGGGTTGACATCATGGAGAGTCACTTGGCATCAGCAAGCCCAAGCTAGTTTGGTAGCTACACTCCTCAATGAAAGGAGCACAAATCTAGGAAGCAACACTCCCCAATGAAAGGTGCACAATTTCCACTTCTTAATTATCTTAAGTTTTATTACCACACACATATTTTTATTTAGTTATCAGTTGTATTAAGCTTTCCCTACCAACCAACAAGAAGTAGTCACCAAGTTGTGAGAGAGAAGCCCTTCCATGTGCTACCCTACCCTACCCATGCTCATCCAATGATGAGTTCGATAGGAATGTATATTCCCAACCCAACCCCTAAAGGATCATAACTTCTAAAAAGTCCACAGAAGATCAAGCCTCACAAGTCACCTAAAAAATGCATGTGCACATGCTCATGTGTGGCACACCACTATCACAAAGATCATAACGCAAGGACTAGATGAGAACACAAGCAAAATATCACTCAACTAAAAAAAAACTCAGGATGATGAATTCAACACAAATCCCAAAGAACAATAAAACCATACATCATGATCTCACTCAACTGGCCTCAATCTAGGAGTATGGATTCTACACAAATCCCAATGATGTAACAAGACCAAACATCATGAACTCACTCAACCAGCCTCAATTCAAGAGTATGGATTCTACACAAATTCTAGTGTCCATGAAATAACAACAAGGGTCCAAAAGAAACAATAACACTAGGTATAAAATCACTCAATCGAACATAAAGTCGGGAGTATAGATGTGATATGCAACCCAATGCAACATAAACATGAAAAAGTTGTCTGACTGACATCCTATAGATAATTCAAGTCCATGACCAACATCATGCCAAGAAAACCTAAGAAAATTGGGTGACACACAAAATGAGGTAAAACCCCAAAACTCAAAAACTTCAAAAATAAAACCCATTTGGTCTTAGGGCACAAAAGCCACAAATATCAAATAAAATCTACGTTTGGAGTCCGTATGCAAAAATTGTTAGAGTAAATAATTAATAATTAATTAATTATTCTATTTACTTAAGCTTACTTAGGTTAATGCATTTATTTAATATTTAGTATTTAGTTGTTGTAGTGATGAGTTGTTGACAACACGAGAGTTTTTTCCATTCTAGCATGTTCCACCTTTTTGTGGAAGAGTGCTTAGTTGTCAACCTTATCTTCTACCACTTTCTAGCTTGTTCTACAAGCTTCCATGAGGCCTTTATATTCAATCTCTCTCTCACATTGTAAATTCATCCATTCACATAGCAATTTCATTTTCTCTATTGTGAAATATTTTCTTTTCCATTGTTTTCTCCAAGCTCTTCTTCCTTCTTAGGTTTCTCTTCAACAAGCTATTTGCATGTAGGTGATCTTGGTGATTGCAGAGTCAGATTTTATCAACTCCTACATGATATTAGAGTCTCCCTGCTGCTTCTTGTTCGAAGGATTTTTTAAAGCCACAATTTGGAGACACAAACCTTAGTTTGTTTATGATTTTTTCTTCAATTGGGAGGAAGGACATTTTTTTAGTATTTGGAGAAAAAGGAGAAACAGGGTTTGACATAATAGATCTGATATTTTTTGGAGGTGCAACAATGATGATTTAGAAAAAATAACTATAGAGGTGATATTCAAAAAATGATATCTCCCTCATACAGACTCATTTTTCGAGCAATTTTTTTTGTTTTGGGGTAGGATTTCGTGATCTACACATTGGTGCAGGTAGCTTGAGATCTCTGTTCCTAAATTTTTTTGCAACTCACAATTCTCAAATGCTTAGTACAGGCTCATCTAGACACATAATAATGTTCTTTTTTTTTGAAAGTGTATATTTTTTTATCTACTTTCCAGATCTGCAATTAGATTATAAGTTCTATAGATAGAAATATTATTTTTAGAAATAGGTGCTAAATTGGCTATTGTAATTGCACTAAGTAAAGAGTGCCCAATTTATACTTTGTGGGGGGAGCATTTTCTTTTCTGTAATTTACTTCAAAATAAGACCCTTCTACTTCATTCTTCTTCTCTCTCAATGGAAAATCCATCTGTGACCTGTCTCACACCACACAACTATCACACCTAGAAGGCACAAATGACTAGGCTTCTCATGTCAAGGGGCTTATGGTCATGTCTAGATGAGAATCAACCTATTCTTACACTCTCTTTTGAGATTCTTCAACACAAGAATAAAATGGATGAGGCCATGGGATTGATTGCACTAAATATTTCAGATAGTCTACTATTTCACTTGGATGGTTTGACCACTCCACGAGCTTATTGGCTCAAATTTTAGACTTTGGCACAGTGAATGAATTTTGGGCACTTCAGCTTGATGTAGAGTTGACTTCTTTGACACCTGATAGCTTTTCCACCATTGAGGACTTCTTGATGAAATTCAAATCTTTGCGTACACTTTTGCAAGGATGTAGGAAAACCAAGAGAGATGATGAGTGTATCTTTTTGATACTCTCAAAGTTGAGGGGATAGTATTAGATCTTCTCTTCTAGTTTCTACTCCACTATGGATGCCTTTGGTAATAGACATGGGATGCCTTCATTTGAGATATTTTGTGATTGATTAATTGATGAATAGTCTAAGATCAATCAGATGGATTCACTTTTAAGTTCATAGTCATAGGCATTGCTTGTCAAGGATACACAAGAGTAGAAATAAAAGTAGGTATTAGATCCCTCTTCTACTAGTCCATCATCTTGTAAGAAGAAGGAGAAAAAGAAGACTGAGACTCCTACCTGTTCCTATTGTTAGAAAGGATCTCATGATGAGGCACATTGTTTTTAGAAGAGATTTGATGGCTATGAGAAACAAATTGCAAAATTGCAAGCTCTTCTTTAGAAGAACATTGTTTCTTCTCCATCCTCTTCTACCTCATAGGGGTCTACCTTTCAATCTTATTCTAGATCTTTGCCATCTACATCAAATCTTGGAAAGGGTCATGCATTATAGGCTTCCATTGCATCTCCTTCATAGGTTTCTTGGATAATAGATTCAGGTGCTTCTTACCATAGGACATCTTCTCAAGGTGTCTTCTCTACTCTTGAGGCTTCTCCTATTCCTCATATTCTGATGAGGAATAACACTAACCTACTATTCTATGGGAAAGGTTTAGTTCACATCCAAGATGTTATATTTAATGATGTATTGTATGTTCCATCTTTGTTTTCCAACTTTCTCTCAATTTATCAGATTACACATAGTAGATCAGGGAAGACAGTTGAGTTCACTATTGATTTAGTTTTCATTCAAGATTGTGCCATAGGATGCCTTATAGCTATAGGGATAGTTGATTGTTCCACCCATCTCTATACTTTCTTGTACTTTTTCCCACCATCTCCATTTTTAGAGCATGCCTCTTCTCTTTTGCATGAGCATCATGTGGTGCAGTCTAGATACTTGAACCTTTGTATTGTTCCTAAGATCCCTATTTTGACTACCACACCACATCTAGTTGAGGGCTTTTCTCCTCTATAGGATTGTTCTTCTGCTCTACCTGATCCTCTAGCTTCATTCATTGAGACTCCAGGAGAACTTGTTGTGGATACTACAACAGACATTCATGACAGTGTCATCACACCTACCTTAGGGATTCCATTTCTAGATTCTCATACTTTTTCCTTTGGGCATTAGCTAGCCCTTCCATTTTGCCCCCTCATTTAGGGGTTCCCTTGTTCCTTTCGCATTGGAGTTTCATTAGTTCGATCATTTCTATAAGAGCTCCATCATTCTAAGGGGGCTTTGGTGTCTATTCTCATGGGGGGTTGGTTTTACTTATGGTTTTGAAAGAGTCTCTTGAGCTATTTCTAGTGGAAGTTGTCCTTGGGTGGTCTTGTTGAGGCCTTCCTTCCTTCCTTCCTTCATTTTTTCAACATGTTTGTACTTACCTCTTTTTGGAGGAGAGTTTTTCCCACATGGTTTTCTCTCTTTCCCCATTTTCAGAGGTTGTATCTCTTTGCATTGTACATGGGTACCTAACATGGCCTCATTGTCGAGACCCATTTTTCATTTCATCTTAGTTTTGTGAGCTTAAAGAATTCCCCTAAGTTACACTTAAGGCGGGGTGTTAGAGTAAATAATTAATTATTTATTATTTATTCTATTTACTTAAGCTTACTTAGTTTAATGATTTATTTAATATTTAGTATTTAGTTGTTGTAGTGATGAGTTGTTGACAACACGGGAGTTTGTTCCCTTCTAGCATGTTCCACCTTTTTGTGGAAGAGTGCTTAGTTGTCAACCCTATCTTCTACCACTTCCCAGCTTGTTCTACAAGCTTCCATGAGGCCTTTATATTCGGTCTCTCTCTCATTGCAAATTTATCCATTCACATAGCAATTTCATTTTCTCTATTGTGAAATATTTTCTCTTCCATTGTTTGCTCCAAGCTCTTCCTCCTTCTTAGGTTTCTCTTCAGCAAGCTATTTGCATGTAGGTGATCTTGGTGATTGTGGAGTCAAATTTTATCAAATCCTACAAAAATGGCCAGTATAATGGTATAAAATCCTAGACCCTCATCCCAAAAAATAGGAAAATTCTCATATCCACCCAATCAAGTAGAGCTAGCATATAGAAATAGAGGGGAACACTAGTTCTAAGCCTCCTAACAAATGGCTACCAATAACAGAAGTAGAAATGAAGCTAAAACAATAAAATGAGAGAACCCTACCTCATAGCCAAAAGGGAAAAATGAGAATTTGAACCATAAAATAAAAATCTCGTAGAAGTAGCCGACAATTACAACAATCCAACTTCTCCCCCAAGCTAGATTTAATGAGATCGATCTTTTGACGATCCCACTACTGTAGCTCCCACAAAAAATAGAACAATAAATCCTCACGATGAGGATTTTTGGTTTTACTCTCAAACTTTCTAATTAAAAAGTGAGAAGTGAGGAATTAAATTCCTCTTTCAATGCTTATTCACCTTTTGAGTGAATAATCAATTAGGGCAAATAACCAGCCAACCTAGTTAAACCCTAAATCAACCCAAACAAAAATAGGATATTCCTAGAAATAGGATTTCATCTATGGAAAAGCTTCTAGAAATTAAATTCAATAAAATTTAAAGCCTAAAAACCCAAAATCATAGAAATTTCCTTAACAACTTTCATGACAATGCGAACCACTAAATGCACAGACACATTCACTGGTCTAATCACATAATGCAAATGAGTTCGAATTTAATAATCACTCAAAGGATTAATTAATCAATTAAAATAATGCTACATCAACCATACATGGATGACATTGGTAAAATATGAATGGTTGAATCATTAACTCCGTGTACCACTGCCAGGGATATAATTCTTGCACACTAAATTACACGATTAAGTGTAATTGCATATAATAACTTGGCTGAAGTAATAAATGCATTAAATCACCTAATTTAATCATTTATTCAATTATAGTGAAATAATCTATTACATCACTCATGCTCGCATATAGCATAATGAAGCAAGAATGAAGTAAATAACCATAGCATTAATCCATCACATAACATAATTAGAGATATGCCCAAATACATGATAACCAGATATCATCATAAATCATACTATCATCTCAAAATGACATCATCATGCAATTATGATCAACTAAAAAACATAGTAGTCTAACATCTATGATACCAAAATCAAAGTATAACATTTGACCCTCAGGTCATCTCAAATGTAAAACATAACACGAGCAACAAGTATCTCTCAGATTAAAATATGACAAGGTAAATATCCACAACACATAACCAAGGAATCCAACATGGACAATCCATTTCTAATCATTTAAGAATTTAATAATGGTTTTTTAAACAACATTAAAAAGGCATTTAAAGTACATAAGTGAACATAGTCATATACATGACTAAACACTACTACAGGAACCTAGTCTAGTGTAGCAGGGTAAAAGTACATAGTGCAATCTCTACACACATCTCTGGGTAATCATGGAACAACATCATGATACCTCATTGATCCTGGTAACCACTGAAACAAACCTCAGTGAACCATAAATCATCTCGTAATCTCATAAATCATCCATAAGCATAATCAAAGCAACTAATATAGTAATAAACATCCAATCACCTCAAGGGTGTAGATCACTCATGGTCCCAATCATGATCCCTTCTCAAGGAGAGATCAACAAGGTTGTACCCATCAGGATGACTTGAAAAATTCAAATGGGAGATGCACTACAAATCTTATCAACATCATTTATCTCTTTCAATCATGTTCTTCTATCATCTGATTACATCTTGTCCAAATACTTATGTTCATTATCTCTTTGCATGCGACTAATCTTCACCTTGTCACACTGATCTTATCAAAATATTTCTTGCAAACAAAATTTACACATATTTACATTGAGACTACATGATTTGAGAACCTTATTCCTTTTACACAACTTATAATGAACAATCATACACATTTCAATACAATTCAAACAAACAATCAATATTCACCTTACAGGTTGCATCCTTCTTACATAGGCTTTATAGATTCACCATTTGAATAAATTTTGTGGCAAGAACTTTTGATTGTATAACTACTTGGTCATAAGGTATTTTTTTGATTTTATCTTTGTGTGTCAGTGATAGGCTCTCCACATGTGCCTTGATATTCAATATCTTGGTATCATTTGAACAACTTAACCTAATTACATCAGTCATTTTGTAATATGATATGTTCTCATGATTATATCAATTTTTGAGTTATGGTTGTGCATTTCTCATTGAGGGCAATAGGTTAGCTCACTTTCCACAAAGATCCCTAAAAAGACTTTGGGTGTGCTTTGACCTCTCTAGGGCATATATGTCATTTGTTCCCTCATGACTATGAAACCTACATCTATGTTCTTAAAGTCTCTATTGTGTTTGAGTCTAGTCCATGCAAAGGAACCTTGTCATCTATGCTACTATAGCATTTGACTTATAACTCCTCTTAAAATATCAAACTAGGGTGTGCTCTCCAATATGAACACAATTTAATCCCATGCATTCATGTAGTTAGGATGCATTTAGATTAATCATTATCCAATTCACCATACTTCATTCTGATCTTACCAACAAGTCATGCAAGGACTTCTTTTAAGCCTTTTTCTTTCCCTTTTCCTTCCCATGTCTATTTTTGAGAAAATGGGGTAAAATATATTCCCTTTTCACCCCATTTCCTCAAGGGGGCACCCTCCCTTGTCATCTCTATGGCATGACTCTTGTGACTCCTCTCCTCACTGGGGCAACCTATCTTTTCTTTTCTTTGATGCAATGCCATCCCGACACTACATCAAAGAGGGAAAAAATGTAGACACTTACAATCATCTCAAATACTATAATAATATATTTAATATTTCCCTTGACACTATAATTAATTATATATATCATTTTCCTCTACTTATTTAATCAAATAGGTTCACTTCTCTAATGTATTTAAATTTAATTTGAATACTTCACCCTTTGGTGTTAAATTTATTTAATGCATAGTGCTCCATAAATCCCCTTTTTGAATAAATTATAATTTATTTAATTTCTCTCACTTTATTAAATTCTCTAATCCTATGATTAAATTAAATCCTAATCCCACCCATCACTCTCATCCTTCTAATTCTACCAATTGCTAAATCTACTTTATTAATCCTAACCTCCCTTTCAACCACCTTTTAGCCCCTAAGTGGTTGCTCACACGTGTGAAAAACTCAATCCCTAGGAGCCCCCCTTTCATTAGCCACATGTGTGAACAACTAAATCCCTAGAAGCCCCCCTTTCATTAACTTCTCCAAAAGGACTCTTACATCCTTATCCCCTATTCCTTTCCCCAATGTTGCTCACACATGTGTTAACACACCTTGAGCCACCCAAATCGTAAAGGCTTGTTTTGACTTTTGCATGACTTTTCCTTTAGCCCACATGTCTCCCTTGTGGAACCTATGTGGATTCCACATAGATGCCACCTCCTCAAGGTTTCCCATAAGCCTATAAATAGAGCCCTTGTCTCAAGCATTTTTCATCTCCTCCATTGCATTGTTATCATGCTAGTATAGTGTTATAACTTTTTAGAGATTTTATGCATTATGCTAACCTTTGATAGTTGATTTAGATTCATCTTCATTTGCATTGGTAATTTAGTTTTTTTTCTTGCATCCACCTCCGTTATCCTTGAATGCTCTCAAGAATGGTTGCTTCCATAGCCATCCCTTGAAGCATTCTTGATCATTTAGCATAGTTTCATACTCATCATCGCATATCATTCATCACCTTGGGATTAAATAGTTGTATTTGAGGAGAGAACATCCACATCCCTCAATCTTGAGCACACCAAAAAGGTCTCATTTGGGTGCCCTTGTTGAGATGCTCCAAGGTTGTGCAAGGATTCTTTCTTTTGGTTGAATTAGTGCAGTAAAACATAATGATAGTAGTTATTTGTTTGATTTAAATCTTAATATATGCACATGCTACTACTATTTTCTTGTTTACGCGTGCTCTCAAAAAATTAGGTTTCATGTAAACAATTATATACATGACCTTTTATGTTATACACATATTTTGATGGTATGATCAACCACATTTTTGTTTAAAATAATTCTTCAATTATATGTTGCCATTGATGTTACACAAATGTCAGTATTAACCAAGCAATGAAAAACTTTTACTATTAACCAAGTACATTCAGTGTTAACCAAGAAGTTGGGCAATGAAGGGCATTTAGTGTTAACTAAGTGTTTGGGCATCAAAGGACTTTCAGTGATTAACCAAATGATCAATCATAATATTGACCTAGTGTCAAAAGAATACACTTGTCTATTAATTAACTAACTGAGGCTGACTGTTTGGATGTTTAATTATTATTTGAAAGAGTATTCAAGTAGACGTAACAAAGATTATGATATATAAGAAAGGTCAAGTAGTGAGGATGAGACAAGTAAGAAAATAATGTGGAATAAGATGGAGATGTGATTGAAGGGAAAGGAAGAGCAAGAAAGTGTGGAAGATGAGTTGCAAAGAATATTTTGATCAGTAAGGATCTAAAGGTCAAGCCAAAATAGAGATCTAAATCTGCAAAAGAAGTTGCTTCATAAATCAAGTCAAATTACTGTTACCTTCTAACTATTTTAGTAGTGAAGAAATCTCTTAATAGATTTGACTTAATAGTCATATTATAAATCCTTTAGTCAATTGGTATCAGAACATTTGGTGCTTGCAGGAAAGGTTTCAAGGACATAAGTTAAAGATCAAGATGTCATATAAAAGGGAGATTCCCAATCTTAATAGAATTTTTTTTTTAACATGATAGGAGTTGATGAAGCTAAACTTTTCAAGCATTGGAGATACTGGTCTGTTCTACTTGGAAAACAAATATGTGCCACCACTTAAACCTATGACTATGGAACAAATGAAAGAGGAAAAGGATCACAATATCATGATGATTGATATAGCTTCTTCTCTCAACTATTCTGAATTTGATGAAGTTAAAGATTTTCCTATTGCATTTAAAATGTGGGAAAAACTGCAGAAAGTATATGGAGGTGATAAAAATGTGCAAAGAGCCAAGGGATAAAGTTTAAGAGGAAAGTTTGATTGAATGAAAATGAAAGAAGGTGAAAACATTGTCCAATATAGTGAATGAATCAAAGAAAGTGTGAGTGCAATTAGAGATATACGAGGAATAATAACTAATGAGATAGAAGTCAACAAGGTACTAAGAACTCTTCTTCCTATTTATGTAATTAGATTTTTAGCAATTCAAGAGATGATATGAAATCCTAAAAATTATATAACCTTGGATGCACTTGTGGGAAGACTGACTTCTTTTGAATTGGATAACTTTGATAACCATTCTCGTAATCCTAGAAAGTTTGAATTTGCATTCAAATTCAAACTAACTCTTGGTAGAAAAGAAGGAAACTCAAAAGGAAAATAGGTTCATAGTGAAGAAGAAGAAGAATCAAATGAAGACCTTGAAATCAATGAAGCCCTGCTTGCAAAAAGAGTATCAAAAGGGAAAGGAAAATTCAGAGGAAAAATTCCATTAATTTGTTTCTCATGTGAAGAGGTTGTTCATATTGCTACAAGATTCCAAACAAAGAAGATAAAGACAAGAAAAGAAATAACATGTTCAAAGGAAAGAAAGACTTTAAGAACTACAAGGATTACAAAGACAAAGGTAAGAAATCTTGTTACATTGCTAAATATTCTGATAGTGTTGATAATGAAAAAATAGTTTATATTAATGTTAAGGATGAATTTGATAATGAGGAGAATAAAGAGATGAAACTTGTTTCTCATGTTAGAAAAAATGATACATGGATCATAGATAGTGGTTGTTCTCATCTCATCATTGGTGACAAAACTAAGTTTCAACATTTAGAACACTATGATGGTGGAAGTGTTAGGTTTGGAAACAATGAACCATATTATGTAAAAGAAAATAAATTCATAGCATTAACTAAAGGAATCAAATGTGAAAATGCCTACTGGGTTGAAGGATTAAGACATAATCTACTCAATGTGGCACAACTAAACAATATAGGATATAAGGTAGAATTCTTGAATGGAAAAAACTAAACTATTGGATGGAAAAAGGGAACCTAGTCAGAACTGGCAATTAGGCAAAAGGTAACTTGTTTTACCTAGATCTCACTGAAAGTACATGTTTATTAGCACAAATAGAGGAAAGTTGGCTATAACATAAAAGGACACGTCATGTTAACTTTGATAACTTGGTTACCATAAGCCAGAATAAAAGAGTAAGAGGCATACCAAATCTGAAGAAACTTGAGATGTACATGTGTAAACAATGTCAAATTGGAAAGATGAGAAATTTTTTTTTAGAAGTAAGTATTTCAATTCTAAAGAAGTTTTATAACTAGTTCATATAGATCTTTGTGGACCTATAGGTATAGAAAGCTACTGTGGAGACATGCATTTCTTTTTATTTGTTGATGGCTATTCTAGGATGATGAATTTAATGTCCTAAAAAGATAAATCTGATACTTTTCAAAATTTCAAATGGTATTTGGTTAGATTTGAGAAGGAAACATGAAAGAATCTAAAATGTTTGAGATTAGATAGAGGAGGTAAATTGATCTCAAATGAATTCAATGAGTTCTACAATGAAAGAGGAATCAAAAGAAAAGTATTAGCTCTTGGGACACTAACACAAAATGGTATAGTAGAAAGAAGGAATAGATCCATCATGGAATGTACAAGAACATAAATGACTGAGAATAACGTTGAACCAAAATACTAGAGAGAAGCAATGAACACAATAGGTTCATATAGCAAACTGAGTTCAACGGAAGAAAGGTACAAACAAAACACCTTATGAATTATGGTATGGGTAGAAACCTAATATTTTTCTATCTTAGAGTATTTGGAAGAAAATGATATATCTTGAAAGATGTAAGGAAAAGAAAACTTGATGTAAAAAGTGATGAAGGCATATTCCTAGGTTACTCCAATAAAAGTAGGGAATATAAATGTTTGAATCTTGCTACTCACAAAGTTATAAAAAGTGCACATGTGAAGATTGATGAGTTTGCAAAAAGAAGTGAAGAATAGAGCAACAAGGAACTTGAATACTATAGAAATTTTGTTTACTATGAGGAGGAACTTTAGAATCTACCATAATTAGTTGTAGTTGAGAAACAACAAAATGGATCTGCAGAGTCACAAACAATGTAACCCAAGTTGCAGTCATAGATGGTGCAACCTGAGTAAGAAGCAATGGAACTTCAATCATAGTCACCACAACCCTAATTAAAATTAGGTTAGTGGAGCCCAAGAAAAAGGAAAAATATCATGGAGAACCAAGTGGACCAAGTTTAGGAACAAGAAAGAGAGAACCAAAACTTCCAAAATATGTCAGAAGACATCATGCTCTTGAAAAAATAACTGGAGGAGAGACAAATGGAATACTGACAAGGAACACATTAAAAGGTACATTATTGATTAGTGAATTTGAACCTAGATTTGTAAAATATGCTTTAGAAAATGAAGGTTACATAGAGGCAATGAATGTTTAGAAATTGAGAAAATAGAAAAAAAAAAAATCTGGTCACTTGTATCTAGACCTAAGGATAAGAATGTGATTGGTACAAAATGGATATTTAGAAACAAGTTAAATGAGAAAGGAGAAGTAACAAGGAACAAGGCAAGGCTAGTATGCAAAGGTTATGTGCAAGAAGAATGCATTGACTATGGAGAAACATTTTCCCTTGTTGCAAGACTTGAAGGAGTTCGAATACTAATAGCATATGTTGCACAAAAGGGATTCAAAGTATATTAGATGGATGTAAAATCAACTTCCTATATGGAATTATAGAAGAAGAAGTCTACATTGAACAACTTGAACGATTCATTGATCCAAGAAAAAGAGACATAGTATGTAAACTACACAATGCTCTATATGGATTGAAGCAAGCTCCTAAAGCATGGTATGAAAGGCTGTATGGATATCTAGGAAGAATTGGTTTTGAAAAGACAAATTATAATAATACTTTGTATATAAAGGAAGGACCACAAGAAAATATATTGCTAGCAAAAATATTTATGGATGATATCATATTTGGAGGACATGAGATGTTATGCAAGTCATTTGGTGAAGAAATGAGGAAAGAATTTGAAATATCCATGTTTGGAGAAATACAATTCTTTGTTGACCTAAAAGTTCATTAAATGAAGGATGGTATATTCATCACTTAGTCAAAGCACATCAAGGAAACATTTGGACTGGAAGATTCCAAACTAGTTGGAACACCTAGGTCTATGAGACATAAACTTTCAAAGAGTGATGATTCATAGGAGGTAAATCAAACTAACTACAGATCAATGATTGGGAAACTTTAGTATGTGGTACACACCAAACTTGATATTGCATTGAGAGTTGGCATATTTGCAAGATTTTTTGAAAATCCTAAAGAAAATCACATGATGGTAGTAAAAAGGATTTTGAGGTATTTAAAAGGAACTGAAGAATATGGTTTATGGTGTAAGAAAGGAGGAAACCTTGAGTTAAGAACCTTATGCAAACTAGGAAGGAATCATTGATGATAGAAAAAAACACCAGTGGAGGAGCATTCTTTCTTAGAAAAAGATTAGTATCTTGGATAGAAAAGAAGCATAATTGTATTTCTCAATCAACAATAGAGGTAGAATATGTTGCTATAGTAGTAAATTGTTCTAACATTATATGGATCAAGAAATTATTGTCAAGAATGAAGGAGGAAATCAAGGAACTAATGGTTATCTATTTCGATAACACAAGTGCAATCAATATATCCAAAAACCCTATGATGCACACAAAGACAACACATTCACTAGTACATTTCTACTTGGTTTTATACCAAATTTTTTGACCAAAGGCCATATTTTTTTTTTTTTTGTTTTTATCCCCACATTGGTTGAAATTTTGACCAAATGATGGATTTATGCCTGAGTTGGTCAAAATTTTGACCAACTTAGGTTTTCCCAAGTTGGTCAAAATTTTGACCAACTCGGGTTACATAACAAAAAAAGAAAAAAATATATGTTATATTAGATTATATGTTATATTTTGAATGACAGAAGCACATACCATGGTTTCATTCAGGTCTAACATTGAGGTCTTTGCCTATGAGTAATATTGGGGCTTTTCCCATCTTTCCACTTTGCATAGATCAGCCATCATAAGTCATTGCTTCATGTAGGAATATCTAAGTGTGCTAAGTGGAACTCCTTGGACCTAGGCCTAGAGCTAGAGGAAGGCACTCATTCAACTATGAATTCTATTAAATGAAATGGTACAAGTTATTCTAGAATTATTTTTCTTTGTTTCTCTTACATATCTTGGATAGAGTAATTGTGTACTTTGTTCTCTACCCTAGCCACTTAGATAGAATGGGGGTGATGGAGAAGTGGTAGATGGAATGGAGGAATAACAGGTTGGAGAGTGCATTTTTGACAATTAGCTAATGGAGATATATAATTCTTGTCGTTTATGGAAACACATGATGTACATGCTAATATGAAACCTCAAAAATAAAGATACATAGCTGTTGGTACTCAGAAAATTGTCTAAGTATGAATTTGGTAAACAACAATATATATATATATTTGTAACTTGTTGCTGACACCATATTATGACTAGTGAAGTTTTATGGAGATAGTATACATGTTAATGATGACATGTATAACCTTGAAAGTCAATATAGATTGTATGAAAAAGAGATATTCATGTTTCAATGAAACATGATACTAGAATTATAGGAAAGGAATTATTTTGTTTCCAAAATAATTACTTGTCCAATTAGGGACGACATCCTAAATGTTTACTCTAAGTTGAAATTTTTTATTTTGGTCTTGGCTGACCTAGCAACAATTTGTGTAAACGTGTGGTATTTATGCAAAGGACATCTTGCGATGAGAAGTGTAATTGTGGTAATTTTTATGTTGAGTGATTGTATACAAACTTTTGTGAAAGTGATATATATTTTATGATCCAAGATCAAGTTGAAGATCAAATATATGTCAAGAAAGAAATTATGATACCTACATTCCAGAAGTTTGATTACTTGTTTGGGCAGCAAGCTCTTCTTGCAATTGGAAGTGCATGTTTGGGCAATGGGCTCATCTTGCATCTACTGTACCACAACTCCTTATAGGATTGGAATCTTGTCACAAGGATTTAAAGTTTTCTAACAAGGACTCCTTATACTAAATTTTCTCATTGACTCCAAATAGTGTCCATCCTTAAAGGAACTTATATATCAGTATATTATCTAGTGGGTATCATCCCCATAGGGGTTTTCCCTTGGCTAGGGTTTCCCTACTTAACAAAATATGATGTTATCTTTGTGCACAGTTACTATTATTTTTCAACATTACTTTATTACTTTGTTATGTATGGTTTAAAGCAAGAAATAATATTCAGTTGGAGACTAAATTTTGTAGATTACTGATTCACCCCCCATCTCAATAATCCCTATTTCTAACAATTGGTACCAAAGCATAATTACTCTAAAGAGGCCTAATAGCTTGAGTAAGATCCTTATAGATATGGAATAGTTGATGAAGAACCTTGAAGAGGCACTTTAACAAATTTATCTCCTTACTAAAGAAAGAGATAAATTGAAGGACAAATATGATGACTCCAAAGTATACATTGGACAATTGAAGGAAAAGATTGAACATCTCAAATCCAAGCCTGAATCTACCTAAAACTAGTGATGATGATTATTCAAAGCTAAAGATAAAGTATAAGATCTTGAAGCATGAATTGAAGATTACAAATCTAAAGTTGACTTTGAGAAATGATCCTAATAAAGTTGAATCTGATTTGAAGACTGAGAATTTAGATCTTAGAGCAAGTCTGGCAAAGAAGACATGTAAATTTGAAACATTGAAAAAATATCATGAAGAAATTCATAAATACAATACTTTTGTGAAAGATGAATTAACTCAATGCAAGAAACAACTTGAGAAGCTTTATTCTAGCAGAGAAAAGCTTGATGATTCAATGTCAATATAGAGACCTATATAGAGACCTACTTATGATAAGACTGATCTTGGTTATCTAATTAACATGTTTGCAAAGAAACCTGAGATTAGATCAAATTTGAAAGAAAAAGATAAATCTGATGATGAGATTGAATCTATTCAATCTTTTGATAAACCTAAAGAAGTTGGAAAAGACAAGGAAGTTGAAATATTGGATGTACCAAAGCAAGTGGAATCTCCTTAGGAAACCAGGTATGAATTTAGAGGTAAGTGTTTTTCATGTAATGAGATAGGTTATATGAAAAGAGATTGTTCAAATTAGTAATTTAATCATGTTAAGGACTTTTATTGTCATAATTGTCATGGTATGGGTCATAAAGCAATTGATTGTAGGAAACTTAAATAATGATAGAAGGAATGGTAGAATGTCTAGAAATACTAACCCTATAGATAGAAGATCTAATGAAAGGACATCGAGAGAAGTAAGACCTTATGAAGATAGAAGACAAATCAT
This sequence comes from Cupressus sempervirens, assembly GCA_028749045.1. Taxonomy (NCBI): domain Eukaryota; kingdom Viridiplantae; phylum Streptophyta; class Pinopsida; order Cupressales; family Cupressaceae; genus Cupressus; species Cupressus sempervirens. The sequence continues at coordinate 689,476,965 of CM053791.1, read as the reverse complement.
GTTTATAAGTTTAATAATTTTGGACACATAGCTTGAAATTGTCATACACCTAATGATCAACAAAATTCTTGAAGCAAAACACTAGTATGTCAGTTATGCAACAACTTTGGACATACACCAAAGTATTGTAGAATGGACAAAAACTTTAGAGATAGAAGGAATAATGGAAGAAACCTTCAAAGTAGAAGGAATGATGAAAGAAACATTGGAAATGATAGAAGGAACCATGAGAGGAACTTTGGAACTAACAAAGACAATAAGGAACAAAGAAATGTAGTTAGTGAACTTTGAGAATAACTCAATGAGGCATTTGTGAAAGTATTGGACATCTCAAAAATAGATGATGGTGACATAGGAAGGTTGAAGTTAGGTATCAATTTTGATTCAATTAAGTTGAATTTAGCTTGTTTACAACACCAAAATTTGAAAAATTCATTCAAAAATTGAATTAGAGGTAATGAAGTTGGGAAAAGTTATATTGAGCTAAGTTTAATAGATGGTACCTAAGCTTGCTTGTAATTTGGAGCTTATCTAAACTAGTTATGAAGGAACTAAGAGTAACTAGTATTACAAAAGAAGTTAATTCTATATAAAAAGATGAAAACTATGTTTTTGTAGAGAATTTTGTGAAGTGAAGTCTTGAGGAGCATTGTCATGATGGGAGGAAGATATAGTAAACCTTGTGTGGCATTGAAGATTGGATAGATGATCTTGAGTACTTATTTGATTTCAAAATCCAATTGACAACTTTTTTATGTTTGAAAAGTATGCAATTAATGCAAGTTCAAGTTGATGGAATAAATGGAGTACAAACTTGATTTCCACTTCATTGCAAATACATCTAAAGTAGAGAGCATTTACAAGCGACTTGTCAAGGTGAATTCGAAGAAAAAATCTATTTTTGGAAAAGGTATTTTATTGTTTATCTACAAAATTTATTTGATAAAATTTCATATTTGATATAGTCATGGATATGTCAATAGTTCACAATGTTGATAATGAGGAGAGACCTAAATTAAAGGTTGTTTTCATGAAATTGTAGAAGGAAATCCTAAATCAACATTACCCATTACTCTGAATAATGTAGTATATTTGGAAGATATAAGAAGTTATCTTACCAATAAGTTTGAATCTATTGGGAGAGAATATATGAACAAGGATATGGAATTAGTTTTCAATCATGATATGATTGTGAAATGAAAATTTGAACACTTGAAGAAACTAAACCTGTTCAAATATAATTTCTACCATGAATTAGACATAGATAAGTGGAAACAAATCATATTAAGTAGAATACATGATGGGAAACTATGGATGCACGATAATGTAGTTGACATTTCTACTGACCTTATTCCTGAGGTAATTGGTCTTTGTGAACAAGATAGTGTAACTCTTGGTGAGAAAATGAATAAGAAGAAAGTTGAGAGCTACATGAAGGAAATATATAATGGAAAGGCCATGGTGATCACCACCATTAAGAAAGATGATGTAAGATTCCTAAGTAGAATCATTGCCTACTCTGTATGTGCAAGTTCAAAGATTGATGTATTGTTAGCTAGATTCATCTATGTAGCCTACAAGATATGTATTGAGAAGGAACAAGTTAACCTCAATGAAATTTTGAGAATGCAACTTCTAGAGAACCTAGAAAAGACCAAGAGGACTAAGAATGGTGTGTTTAGATTTCAGTCACTAATCAATCACATGTTCTTCCATGCACTTAAAATATTTCCATATTTATCAATCACAAATATAATGAGTAGTGATAGATGTACAATGGAGATGATCAAAGAAGTATGTAGAAGACATCTAGTAGATAAGATATTGGATAGTGGAAACTTGATAATGAAGACATTTCAGAATGAAATGATGCATAGATTCAAAATTGCACCTGCATTTGTAGATAGATTTAAAGATGATATTTGTGTTATGGTTGATACAAATTATACTTATATTCAAGTAGTAGAACCTCAGGAAATATTTCTTTATCCCTTAGGTTATGAATTGAGTGATGATATAGCAGTTGGATACATTGATTTACTATCGAAATCAAAGAAGGAAAAAGATGAATACAAATTTGGAACCTATGATGAGATTACCCATTCAGCTCATTAGGTATCCTTGGAGAAGGCATCTCACAAGAAGATAGAAACTATAATGAAGAAAGTTTTATCAGAGGCTGGTATGACTAAGAGTAAGTCACAAGAAGTCAAGCAAACCATGAAGCAAGGTATACTAAATGTGCAACCTTTGTCAATATTTTTTGTAGAGATATCTTTGGAATAGAGAATTCTATATGTAGTAGTGTCAGATGTGCAACCAAGTGACCCAAAGAGAAAATATGAGCGATTAATGGAAGTTGTGACCACAAAGACAAAAAGGGTCAAGCAACAAACCACATGACTAGGAAAGAGACAAAAGACCTTGTTGAAAATTGTTGAGTCTAGCGAAGAAGAAGAAGAAACCAAATAGATAGAGAAGGTGTCAACTTCAAAGAAATTAGTAGGAAAAGCTTGGCAAGAGAAGGTGTCAACTTCAAAGAAATTAGCAGGAAAAGCTTGGCAACCCTAGAAGTCAAAGATAGAGAAGATAAAATTAGCTATTTCTAATGAAAGAAACTTTGTTTAGATAAACAAATTTTATGAATTGTACAATAACTTTGAAAAAGATTAGATTGATATCTCTACTATGAGATACATTATATCCAACAATCTAAAACTGAAGGATATTGAAGGCATGGTGAAGAAGAAGGTCTATGAAAAACTTATTGAGAAGAAGGAACCAACTAGAGAAAAAGATTTAGAACTTCAAAAGTCTATGCTAAGGACTATTTGCAAGACTGATGATGAAAAAGAAGTTAAGAGATTGTTAAACAATCTAGCACCATACTTGAGGAATAAGGTAAGGTCATTTTTGTTTATGATGGGTGAAAAAGACAAGTTAAGAAGTGAGACTATGATAGCCATAAGTTAGATGATGATAGAGTCTAAGGCAACATCTTCACTAGCACCTAGAACCTTGGAAGTGTTAGTGAGTGTGAGACAATAAAAATAGATCAAACCAATGTTACCATTAACATTAAGGATACTAACCCATTTGAGATTTCAAAACCACTTGAATCTCATTTTGAAGATATTGAAGATAAATTGAGACAAATTGTAGAGGAGAAAAGATTACTAGAAGAAGAAAAAAGAAAAGTAGAAGAGGCCAAGAAGAAATTTCTTGAAGATGAGAAGAAAAGAAAAATAGAGGATGAAAATAAAAGATGATTGAAGAAGAAATGAAAAGGAAAATAGAGGAAGACAAGACGAAGAGTTTAGAAAAAGAAGAAAAGAGAGAGAAAAGAAAGGAAGGATAGAGAGGAAAGAGAGGAAGAAAAGAGAAGAGTCAAATAGGTAGCCAAGAAGAAAAGGAAGAGATGACACTAAACCTTCTAGTTCATCTACTCCACTTTCACTTGCCATCCTAACAATAGATGATGATGATCAAACTAATTTGATCTCATCCTTATCAAAACTCATTCAGAAGAACAAAGTAGTGAAGAGACTGTAGAAAACCTTGATGGAGGTTATTGACAGACTACATAGTACTCTAGCAGTACAACACATAGAAGCAAATCCAAAATAGAGGCCACATGTAGTGCTAAAGTCATTCGATGAAGAATTCACTAATTTTTTGATTGTTGCAAAAACAAAGACACAAATATCACATGATGCTAACCTATTTAGCACCATTTCTCAAAATATTAAGAATGATTTGATAAGTCTTGATACTTGTATCATGGAACTTTGGAATTGTCAACAGGATGGTAAGATATTGTACATGTTAATCTCATATTGGTTTTGATAAGTGAGTTCCTATAAACTTAAGTCATTTAATTAGTTCATGTCAAACAAGTAATATATGCCAAGCACAACATGTATAAGATAGAGCATGTCGAGTCCATAGTGAGCGTCGAGTCACTCAAGTGCCGAGAAGATAGTGTATGCTAAGTGATACAGGAGCTAAGTAAGTAGAGCATGCCAAGTCATTCAGATGTTGAGTCACAGTTGTTGGAATTCTTTTAGAATAACTAAGAGGAGGGGTGAATCAATTATTCAAGGTCCAAATGTACAAATAAAACTTTTCACAATTCAGTGAATCCATAAAACATTCTAACCATGCATGCATTCATTGTGTGTTAACTAAAACTGATATGTTACTATCAAATCAACTTGCAAAAATTTAACCATGAAACACAACATATCTTTTAGCACATTTGACACAATGATTTAATGTGGAAACCCAATTTGGGAAAAATGACCATTAACATGCTACTCCTTTTTCACTCTTCTAAAATGATGCCTTGTTAAAGGCCAACCCTATTAAAGGTTACACTACACACTATTAAATGTGACCTGGTTAAGGGATTTCAATCACCCTATCAAAAGTGAGCCTTGTTAGAGGACTTTAGACCTTTCACTTAGAATGCCACCCTATTAAAGGATTGTTTAAGGACTGTTAAGTCAACCTTACTCCAAAGGATTTACCCTAGGCTAATACAATTTTTAGAAACTAATAGTAGAGCTTTGATTTGATATAACTTACAACCTTATTTCCAGATTACAGATCACTATTCAGTTCTCAACTCTACTTGGCTTCCAATCTTTGTAGCTCTAACAACTTGTTCACCCTTCAAGCATTCATCCTCTTTAAGCCTTCTTTCTTATTATGTCATTGTAGACTTCTTTACTTGGGTCACTTGATGAAGCAAAACCCCTTTCCTTCTCCTTATCAAAATTTTGCATCAAAACTCTCTAACTCTTTGCTTCATGACCATAAATTCTTAGATATAGGAAATTAGAACACTTTTTTTTCTCATTGTTCATCACTAAAATTAGGGTTTTCAATGGATTAAGTAGGATACAATATATCTACCCCATACCTTGTCTTTTCTAGAAACTTCTCTTAGAATCCTTTTGAATTTGCCTAAAAAATGGTTTACATAAGATTTTGTGCCACCAGCTCATCCATCTTATCTTCCTCCTAATTCACAAGTTCCAAGAAAATAAACTTGTCAACTTTTATTTGGAAAAACTTTGATCTTTGTTATAATCTAGCAACTCAGCATTATCAACCTTCTAATGCTTGACACATACTACGTTACTCGACATCTACTGTAAAATCACTTGGCATCAATTGGATTTTATTGGCACTCAACATCAATTGAAAATTACTCAACATCTACTAACTTGCTCAACATCTACTAACTTGTTTAACATCTACTAGAATTTTCTTTCACTCACCTCCAATTGACTTTTTTCTTGGCTTGTACTAACTTTTCTTGGCACCTACTATCCACTTGGTCAAGCTTGGAAAATGAACTTTATTTAACTTTATTCTTTTGAGCTTTCTAAGTGTAGCCAGTCATTTTGTAACCTCAAGTAGATCATCAATACATTATGTTATTTCTATCTTAACTGATTCTTGCACTTCCACACATAATCATAACTCAACCTTTCCTCTAGGTACTTTTGTTACATCTTGTTGATCAAATCCTCCTCATTAATCAACTAAGTGATAGTACTTGAAACATATAAGCAATTGTCTTACCAACATGTAGTAGGTTTGACATTAGTGACAAAAAAATGATTGAAACATACAATCTTCTTCAACAATCTTTCTAGTCAAATGATATTTTCAATTAGATATCAACAATCTCCCTCTTTGGTATTGATGGCAAACCAAATTGATCAACTAGTCAAACAAATAATGAACATCTTGTTCCATCAAACTAACTAGGTTAAAATAGTAAGACAATACTAAAAAGAGAACTTGTATTTGAAATTTCTCCCTCTATCAACAACTCCCTTTTCTAATTAGGTTACAAAATATAAATCCCTCTGAATTCCTTCTTTATCTATTTCTCTTCTTTCATGGATCAATAGAATATTAGAATATCTCCCTCTTTTTGTTTTGATCCTTCCTCTGATTGCTTTCCGCTTTCTCCCTCTCTTTTTTCTCTCTCTCTTTTAGTGTTCTAATCTTCTGATGGTGTACTCTCTCCATTGTTCCTCTTGCACTTGATTAGTTTAATTTACTTTCTCCCTCTTTGACAATAATGCTAAAGATGTATACTCAACACTTGGCATCTTTGATATATGTAGATATAGGCTTTTGCATGTTCTTTAATTTTCTCCCTCTCTCACCTTGCTTGTGATTGATTTGTAGTTCTAGTTTTGTGATTACTTCAGGCAATTCCTAAAGTAAGAACCATAGCATCAATTTGTATAAAATGAATGTCAACTTGTTTGATGTAGGGTACTCTCTCTATCTTTTACATAGCCTTTGATAGGGTTATCACCCCTAGTTTTCCTCTCAGATACTCATAAGCATCCTTAGGTAATTCTTTTGTGAAGATATCAACAATTTTCTCCTTTGTGTTAATATATTCCATCTTCACCTCTTTATCTTGAACCAATTACCTTACATAATGATACTTGATTGCAATGTGCTTTTTCTTCGTATGCATTATATGATTCCTTGATATATTGATAGCACTTGTATTATAATAATAAAATTTCACTGGTTTTGTGATTTCTTCTTTCATTCCTTTAAGTAGCTATTTGATCCATATAATGTTTGTGTAGTTGATATCAGTAGCAACATACTCTACTTTAGTAGTAGATAGGAAAGTACAACTCTACTTCTAGCTATTCCATGTAACTAGTCTTTTTCTTAAGAAGAATGCTCCTCCACTAGTGCTCTTTTTGTCATCAATATTTCTAGCCTAATCAGCATCAATGTAGGCTTTCAGTTCAAAATTTTCATTCTTCTTATAGTATAAATCAAAATCTTTTTTTCCTTTCAAGTATCTCATTATCCTTTTCACAACCATTAAGTGATTCTCTCTAGGATTAGTAGAGAATCTTGCAACTATCCCCACAGCTAATGCAATATCAGGTCTTCTATGTACTACACATTGTAATTTTCCCATCATGGATCTATACAATGTTTGATTTACCTCAATTGAATCATCATTCTTTGATAGCTTGAGTGTTGTAACCATAGGTGTACTTATTGGTTTTGAATCCTCTAGTCCAAATCTCTTCAATATCTCTTTGATATATTTTGACTAAGTGATATATACACCATATTTAATCTGATAAAATTCTAATCCAACAAAGAATTTGATCTCACCAAATATTGACATTTTAAATTCTTGCTTCATCTAATTTGCAAAGTCCTTACACAAAGCATCTTGTCCTCCAAATATGATATTATCAACAAATATTTTAGATAACAATATAACTTTTTCTTTATCTATCTTTATGTACAAATTGTTCTTATCATCTGTCCTTTCAAATCCAATCTTAACAAGATAAGTATGAAGTCTCTCATACCATGCTCTTGGTGCTTTTTTCAATCCATATAAGGCTTTGTTCAGTCTACATACCATGCTCTCATTATTTTTATCAACAAGACCTTATGGTTGTTCTATGTAGACTTCTTCTAATATGCCATTTAGAAATGTAGACTTGACATCCATCTAATAAACTTTGAAACCTTTGTATGCAACATAAGCAAGCAAAATTCTTACTCCTTCCATTCTTGCAATAGGGGAAAAATTTTCACCATAGTCAATTCCTTCTTCTTGTGCATACCCTTTGCAAACTAGTCTTGCTTTGTTTCTTGTAACTTTACCATTCTCATCTAACTTGTTTCTGAATACCCATTTTTTGTGAATCACATTCTTGTCTTCTGGTCTAGGAACTAGACTCCAAGTCTTGTTCTTTTCTATCTATTGAATTTCTTCTTTCACAACCTTGTATAAGTCATTATCTTCCAATGCATCTCTCGCTGTCTTAGGTTCCTTCATGCTTAACAAACATGACTCACTTCTCAATATATTTCTTTTCATTGGCTTTGCATCTTTGTCTCCAATAATTTGATCTATAGGATGATGTCTTTTGACATATTTGGATAGTCTAGGCTCAGTTTTTGTAGCTACATTTTGTGTCTCAACTTCAATATCACTGTGTACATCTTAGTTAGGTGTTTCAACATCTCTTTCATGTGTGCTAATCTCAGAGTCAGATTGTGCATTTTCCTCATTCTCCAACTTGACATCTAAATGCAACTCAACATTCACAGGTTATAACTCAATAGTTGGTGAGACTTGCTATTGGTTTGCAACATAATTTGTAGCATCTTCTTTAGTAGGCATGCCTTCATAATAGTATGCAAATGATTTGTATTTTTTTGGTTCTTTTGTAGGTTCAGCCTCATGTGCTTCTGTAAACTCATCAAAATTCGCATTTGCACTTTCCAAAATTTTGTGAGTGTTAGTATTTAAATACTTGTAAGCTTTGCTTCTTGTGGAGTAACCAAGGAATATACCTTCTTTGCTCTTTGCATCAAAATTTCCACTCCTAACATCTTTAAGAATATAGCATTTTCTTCCAAATACCTTAAAGTATTTCACACTATGTGTATATCCATATCATAGTTCAAAAGGTGTTGAATGAGTACCTTTCTTGACTTACACATGGTTCAATGTGTATACAATAGTACTTACAGCTTCTCTCTAGTATTTTAGAGAAACATTCTTCTCCATCATGAGCATTCTAACATAGTCCATTATAGACCTATTTCTTCTTTCAGCAATTCCATTTTGTGGAGGGGTCCTAGGTGCAGATGTCTATCTTTTGATTCCTCTATCATTACAGAACATCTCAAACTCAGTTGAAGTAAATTCTCCTCCTTTGTCTAATCTCAAGCATTTTAGACTCTCACCTAATTCTTTTTCAACTCTTTCCAAGTACTATTTAAACATTTGAAAAGTATCTAATTTTTGTTTTAGAAACATGACTATCATCATCCTAGATTAATCATCAACAAACAACATTATATACTTATCTCCTTTGTAGCTTTGCACTTCAAACGGTCCACATAGGTCAGTATGAACAATTTCAAGTATTTACTTAGAGGTATAAGCTTTACTTTTAAAGCTTGACTTTGCCATCTTTCCTAGTTGACATTGTTTGCACATTATATTTTCTAGTTTTTTCAACTTAGGAAAACCTCTAACTCTTTTCATGTTATTGATACTAATTAGATTATCAAAATTAACATGACATAATCTCTTGTACCAAAGTACATCATCAAATTTTTCAACAAGACTAGTAGCATCTTCTATATCCAGATAGAGCAAATTACTTCTAGTTTGATCACCTTTTCCAATCAAGTTTCCATTTGTATCATATATCTTGGCTGATTTATTTTCAAACTCAACTTTGCATCCCAAATTATTCAATTATGATACACTTAACAAGTTATAATTCAATCCTTCAACATAATAAGCATTGTCACATGAAATCATGTCTGCTAGTTTGATAGACCCTTTTTCCTTTTATCAAACATGGTGCATCATTACCAAATCTTACACTATTTCCATCATAATAGGTTAAGGTAATGAACTTACTTTTTTCTCCAGTCATGTGATGCGAAAATCCACTATCAATGATCCATTTGTCATTCTTGTTCACACAAGTCATAAGTGTAGTTGCCTCATCCTCATCAGATTTGTCCTTTATTGCAACATATACCACTTCTTCATCATTTTCATCAGAGTCATGTTCATCAGAAATGTAGCATGACTTCTTGTCTTTGTCTCTATAGTCTCTTCCATCATATTATCTTCTATTTTTGTGCTTATTTCCTTCTCTGTAGTTCTTCTTCTATGTACATCCTTCAACAATATGACCAACTTCATTGCAATTGAAACAAATGATAGGTAACTTACCATTGAACTTGCCTTTTCCTCTATGAAATCTTCTAGCCAACAATGCTTCCAATTGTTCAATGTCTTCCTCATTTGTGTTACTATTGCTGGATGCATACTTTATCTTTCTTTTCTTCTTCTTTTGCTTTACCTCCTTAGAATATTTTAGTAACAATTTTGCTTTGAAAGCTGATTCAATACTCTCTAGTCTGTAGTTGTCAAAATTAGATAGTTCAAAAGCAGTGAGGCTTCCTACCAAACCTTCAAGGGTTAGATCATTTCCTGGTATACATCTTAACTCTTGGATTATAGACACTCTAATGGCATACGTAGGCAACAATGTTCTCAAGAATTTGTTGGAAATATTCAAGACTAGCTAGGTTATTAAGAGGGGAGGGATAAATCAGTAACCTCAAAAATTTTAACAAATTAAGAACTTAATAGCATAATGAAATTGCCATTAATAGATCTAATCTACTACATGCATGAGAAACTAAAACCATAAAACACTTTGAACACAATATTTGGTGACCTAGAAACCTTCCAAATAGAATGTAAAACTTGGGTGGGGATGATACCCACAAAATTTCAATACTACAGTATAAATTTAGCTTGTTAAGGCTTACAGTGATCACTTCTGATGATCTGCCCTATTAAGAGCAATTAGGACTGCTAGGTCCACCTTGTTAGAGGTTTTACAAACATACAATGAAGTATGCACTCAATAAAGATATTTAAAGAAAGACTATTAAGTCTACCTTGTTAAAGGATTTGAAGTTGATTCACCTATTATGATGAAACAATAGATCTGACTTATAAATAAATTATTGATTAAGATCCTTGAAGTATTGATCACCTCTATGTGATAGATGTAACTCTGCTGCTCCTGATATAACCTTATAATACACTTTACTTTGCTACTAATTTAAATTTGCATGCTTGCTTCTCATTCACATTCACTCATAACAATTACATTTCACACTTTGGATATGATAAAATACATTACATATATACCAATCCAATTCTCATAATTACAAGGTCAGCCAATACACAAGCTAAAACCAATATAACAAAGTCAGCCCAAATGTAGATACTCGAGTTCTGAAAAATAACTTGGTGACTTTCTGATACACGATGTCCATTGTAATTACTTGGCATCGTCATGCACTTGGTAGAAGTAGAGGCTTGATCCATACTAATCACTTCAACATAGTGTCGAACTCTGTATACACTGGTGACTTGGTAGATATAGTGTCACTTGGTAGAAACTGAATTCCACATTAACCATGCTTGCACTCGATAGACACTAATCATCTCATCACTTGGTTAACACTAACTTTGCTTCTCAAGAACTAATGACTTGGTAGACACTACAAAGCTTGGTAACCACTAAACTACTCAATAAGAACTATTGGTCTTCACACTACCTGAAATCACTTGGTAAGCACTGAAATGCTTCGTTGGAACTGTGAAACATGGTAAGCACTGAATTACATGGAAAACATTGAACTACTTGGTAAATAATGAAGATTGTTCAAAGAGCTCAGTAACTATACAGAATCTAAATAAGTGTTGTCACTAATAAAAAACTTGACTTAATGCTAACAATCTCCCCCTTTGGCATTAGTGGCAAAAACACTTATCAGCCAAAACTTATATACAGTGTGATACTAGCTCAGTACTGGAATATTGATTTTTGAGAGTTTTCAAATTTTGTCTTTGTAATTCTGTTATATATATATATATATATATATATATATATATATATATATATATATATATATATATATATATATATATATATATATATATATATTCATATATCTCCCCCATACAATATACATATTGTGTCATACTAAGTATATCTCCTGATATGGAATCTTTCTCTCATGATATATACAAATATCTCTCCACCTTAATTATATACATGTCTCTCCCCGTTTTTGACAATAATTCCAAAGATTTATACATAATCTACTTATATGAAGACACCAAAATGTGAGAGAAATTTAGAATGTACCTTAAGAATAAGAGTTAAGGTCTTGTCCTAGTTATCTTGCAAAATTTTGTAGGTTTGAAGAGCAACTTGTACTTCTACAAAGAGCTCGATCATGTGATCTGCAATTGAGAAATTATTGTCATGGATAAATGTTTTGGAATAGGCAATGTGCTTCTACATTATATCCATAATAGGAAGGATCATGTTCTAGATGTCTATGAGTGTAGATCAGATCCTTGCTTCCTTTCTCAATAATTCTAATTGCATATCTGATAAGAATTTGATCTTCATTTGATGTGCAGAGCTTGAACTGGGGTCAAGCTGCAACTTCTTTACACTAGCCATTAGATCTTCATCAATTTTGTTCAAGTTGCCCTTTATTTCCTTAGTATACTTGGTAGTATCTCATAAATTTGCAAAAAGAGATGTCACATTTGTGTAAGAAGTTTCAAGATTTGTCAAAATTGTAGAAAGTTCTACCTATTGGATAGCAATTTGCTGAGCAATGTGCTCAAGCACTTTGTTATCAAACTTCTTTTCTACTTTCTCCATTAACTTATCTTGGCCAGTGTAATCTTCATTGAATTTTCTGATTGCCTCTCCTAATTGCAAAAAAATGTGTTGAGAAGAATCAACATCAACACCTATAGTTTCCATCAAAATATTCTTTACATCCTCAATAATCTTATATTCTCTGTCTCTTTCTTCTCTTAATTGCTTCTACTTGGCTTTCTGTTGGAGGAGTTGACTAACTAATTTCATTTGATCTATAGTGGCATTGTCAAAATCCAATTTGGGAATTTCAATATCCTCATCCAGATCTATATCTATTTCCTTTCCACTAATCAAAAGTCTTGGTTGAGTCTTTGGCTCAACTGTCTTTGAAGATAATGGTTTAGGATTTAGAATAGAAACAATAGTGGAAATAGAAGGGCTAGTAGTGCAAACTTGTATAGTGCCTATTAGTGGAATACATGCTGGAATAGTTACATAAACCAAAACTGATGTATGTGCCAAACTTCCCAAAATTGAGGTATTTATAAGTGAAGTATTAATAGAAGTATTCACAATTGAAGCACTTACTGGAGCATGTACAAGTGAAGTAGCCAAAACTAAAGAAACTAAACTTACTGCTAAAGAACTTAGAATAGTGAAACACTTAGTATCCATTGCTAAAACTAGCTTGATAACTAAAGTATTCTATAGCTTGATGGATGAAGTGTTAGACACTTCTATCTATGATGTGTTGAGCTGATAGGTAGCAAGGAGTGATTGGACTTTGGATGTATCAATGGTTATCACAACCAAAGCTGCTGAAGTTGTCTTCGAGCTTGATGATGTTGCAAGTTTTGCTAGAGAGAGAGGAAGGGAGGCTATAATAGCCACAACTATCTTGACTAGGTCACTCTCTTCTTCTTCTTTCCTAGCTTCCTTTTCAGCTTCTTACTCTTTTTCTTCTTGATCATCCTTCATCAACTCCTAAAATTATTCAACATCAATTGTAACACATGGAGTGGATTCTTCTTCATTTTCTTCATCACTATTACTGTCATCATTCTTGGCTTCTACTAGACAGTCACTTGGTTTATTCAGGTGATAAACATTCTTCCACATATTTATAGCATTTTTGACTACATGCTCTATGTCTTTTAACAAAATTAAAAAAGTATGAAATCTTAGAGTCATCTTGTCTTCATTCTTCTTCATAGATTCTTTTACCTCAGCATTGGTAATGCTCGGTAACAACTACCTCAGAGATTTCTCATAGATGTCTTTTTTTGTCTACTTGGCCGATTCCCATCTAGGCTTCAATCTTTCTAATAGATCATTAGAAATATGAAATGCTATCTAATTAGGGGAATACTTCCATTTTCCCATCTTTCTTAATGCCAATTCTTCAATCTGAATCTTCTCAGCCTCTGTCCTAGTTTTGTACTTTAATGATTTAAAGTTTTTTATACCTGCACCTTCTTCCATTTGTTTTAGTCTTTCCTAGAAGGTGAGAGGAGGCTTACTAAATACAACTTAACTACCATCTTTTTCTCCTTTCTTCTTGGATCTCCTTGTGAATACTACTGTGGATGGTTTGGGTGGCTTGGTGATAATTTCCTTACCTTTCTTCCTTACTAGCTCTTCTTCCTTCTTAGATTCCTCTTCATTCTCAAAATTTTCCACATCTTCTCCTTTGCCTTCAGTAATAATAAGAGGGGTGCTTTCTATTTTCAATTTTTCTATCCTCCTCTTTCCTTTGTTCACCACTTATGGAAGCTTGAGCTCAACTTCAATTCTTGCTTTGGCTTCATCATAGGTTCCAAAGAGAGGTGCCTTTGGATCTACAGGCTCATTTACCAAGGCTTCAATGATTTCTTTTGCCTCATCAATGTTAACCTCATGTGGAAGAGGTTTTATCCACACAACGCTGGGCCTTACTGCCCAGATGTATGCTCTATCACTATCAACCATAAAGTAAACATCATCTTTATAATCTTCAACCAACTTATTTGGTATCCAAAACCTATTATTCATCTTTTCTTTGAAATTTTCAAAATAATTTTCCATGATACTTTCAAAATTTTCACCCATTTTAGTGATAAACTCATTGATCTAATATAAGACTGGTGTGTCTTTTCTCCATAAAATAGTACCTTTAGATAGGAAAATTTTTTGAACATAGAAGAACAAACATGTCAATAATGAACCAAATTTGCATGGGTTATTCTTTGATGTTCTTATGCTTTCCATGTTTTTGTTCAGTTGCTTCAACAACAAATCTACTAGGTCATATGACAAATTCTTCTTTATGACCTTATATGCTAAGTCAACTGCTTCACATGACACACTATTGAGTTGGCTTGAGTTGTAAATCTTATGTGCTATCACATAGATACCAAAATTTAGTTCTGTATCAAATACGTTGCTAATTTTCATTCTTCTACCATCCCACTCAAGTAGGGTTTTCTTTTGTAACTCATCTTGACCTAGGGTTTTAGTGAATTTAGCTTTGGTAAGCATGGGGAAACCAATAATGTGATGAATAAATTTTTTTGTAATTAAAACTAGTTGTTCTAACCACAGTTGACCATTATGAACTTGACTTAGGATATACCTAATCCATTTGACTTGAAAGTTTTGAGGCAGGTGAGGAATATGGGTTAAACCTCTCTTCCAAATGTTTGTGCTCAAGTTTAAGAATTCTATTCACACAGAGTTCACTTAGGGCATTATCCATTTCAAGGATTCCTAACTCTTGAACTACAGATTTAAAATGAGTTTGAATGTCATTGATAAGAAGTACCTTAGGTGGTATCTTAGACTGAGCTCCATTTGAGTCAAGGGTTTTGATGATCACTGGCACTAGTTTGAAATTAGGGGATTTCCATTCAACACCTCGCACCAACATTTCAGATCCTTTCTTTGCCTTGCTATTGCTACTAGGTACCATGATAACTTGGCAAGCTAAGAAAAATCTTCAAAATTTTTTTTCTATAAATTCTACTCAAGATCACTAGGATGCTCTGCAAATCGCTCCATTCTCAATATACTAAATTCATAGTGAAAATGAACTTGATTTCCTATGTTTTCGATAAAAACTTCCCATTAATGCTTAATACGATGAGAGACATAATGACATAGTGTGTGACAACTTGTCATCCACTATATGTAAGGATTTCTCGGTGAAAGCTTGTAACTTGGAAACCAAACATAACCATGTTACTCCCAACTTCGCTTGGTAGAGTCCATGACCCAACCTTGCTTGATAAAGAAGTTAATTTGGTTACAACTATTACCGATCTTGTTGATGATTCTTCTATATCTTGAATACGAATATGAATCTTTACTTCCTTCCAATTGAAACTATTTAAGATGTGACCTTGAAAACATAGTTCCAATTCTTCCTTAAGAAGTTCACTGGAAATGGTCGAGTCACCCACTTCTTGAGTGACATGACTATCATCGCTTGAACTAGCTTGCTCAATAGATTTTGGAATCCACTACTATCTCATCTACTTCCTGATGCTATCTAGTTTTGCTTTCTTTTCATCTTCAACTCTAATAGTATTCATGCAATTCTTAGCTATATGGCCAAGTTCATTGCATGTGTAACATCTTATTGTGGTATCTTTTCTTCTCATGTGGTGTCTAACACAATTCATACCAATGTGTCCATATTCTCCATACTAGTGATATCTACACCAAATTTTGTAGTCCCAACCAAATATTTCCTTTACAAATTGTTCAACTGGATTGAATGTCTTAGATTTGCATTCAAATGCCTTGTGACCTTGTTTCTTGCATTTGTGACACTTGCTCTCAAACTTTGGTTTTTCTTTGCATTCATTGGCCTTATGACCATGTTGACTACAATTGTAACATTTTCTATTGAATTTTGTCTTTCCATTTCTCCAACATTTATTTGATGTATGACCTATCTTACCACAGCAATTGCAAGTAGGTCTTTGATTCCTTTGAGCACCTTGTTTGGAAGATTCACCTTCTTCTATATATCCAAGTCCTGCCTTACCTTTTTGCCTATAAGGATTCTTCTCATTTTGCTAATTCAATTGATCCATGTCTACTTGGGATTTCATTATTCTTTCATTGAGTTGCTTCTTAGAATTTAGATCAACTTTCATCCTTTCATTGATTTGCCTTTTAGAGTTCAAGTCATTCCTTAACCTTTCATTTTTAGATCTCAGACTCATGATTTCTTCATTTGCATTGGAGAGTTGATTAATAATATTTTCTTGGTGAAAGGATTGATTTTGAATTTCATTGTTCCTTACCTCCAAGTCTTCTTTTGCCTTATTTCTTTGTTTTGAGATTTCACATAATCTTATTGACTGAATTTCTTGTTCTCTTTTCAATTTTCTTACTTCTTCTTGCAGGGAACCATTCTTTTCTAGGAGCTCTTTGATTGCATCATTTCCTTCATCTAAACTGCTTTAAAAATCTTCAATCTTCTCTTCAACATACTAGAGGTCATTCATTTTATTTGCAAGTTCCTTCCTTCTTTTTAGGGATTGGGAAAGATGCTCTTTTTCTTTCTTGAGTTGAGCTATGGCCATCTCTAGATCTGGCTTTTCATTTTCAATAGCTTTGTCAAGTTTGAATATCTCCACTATCTTTCATCTTTGCTCAAGCTGTCAAACTTTATCCTGAGAACCAAAAATCTCTAATACCAATTGTTAGAAATATTCAAGACTAGCTAGTTTACTAAGAGGGGAGGGGTGAATCAGTAACCTTAAAATTTTTAACAAATTTAGAACTTACTAACATAATCAAATTACCATTAATAGATCTAATCTACTACATGGATGAGAAACTAAAACCATAAAACACTTTGAACATAATATTTAGTGACCCAGAAACCTTCCAAATAGAAAGTAAAACTAGGGTGGGGATGATATCCACAAAACTTCAATATTGCAATATAAAGTTGGCCTGTTCAGGCTTATAATGATCAATTATGATGATATTCCCTATTAGGAGCAATTAGGACTGCTAGGTCCACCTTGTTAGAGGTTTTACAAACATACAATGAAGTATGCACTCAGTAAAGAGATTTAAAGAAAGACTATTAAGTCTACCCTATTAAAGGATTTGAAGTTAATTCACCTGTTAAGATGAAATAGTAGATTTGACTTACCACTAAATTGTTGATTAAGATCCTTGAAGTACTGATCACCTCTATGTGATAGATGTAACTCTACTACTCCTGATATGACCTTGAAATACACTTTACTCTGCTACTGATTTACATTTGCATGCTTGCTTCTCATTCACATTCACTCATAACAATTACATTTCACACTTTGGATATGATAAAATACATTACATATATACCAATCCAATTCTCATAATTACAAGGTAGACCAATACATAAGTTAACACCAATATTACAAAATCAGCCCAAATGTAGATACTTGGGTTCTAGAAACTGACTTATTGACTTTCTGATACACGACGTCCACTATTATTACTTAGCATCGTCATGCACTTAGTAGAAGTAGAGGCTTGGTCCATACTAATAATTTCAACATAGTTTCACACTTTTTATACACTGGTGACTTGGTAGATACAATGTCAGTCAGTAGAAACTAAATTCCACATTTACCATGCCTACACTCGATAAACACTTATCATCTCATCACTTGGTTAACACTAACTTCTCTTTTCAAGAACTAATAAATCGGTAGACACTACAAAGCTTGGTAACCACTGAACTGCTTGGTAAGAACTTCTAGTCTTCCCACTGCTTGAAATCACTTGGTAAGCACTGGAATGCTTGGTAGGAACTGTGAAACATGGTATCCACTAAATTTCATGGCAAACAATAAACTGATTGATAAATACTAAAGACTATTCAAAGAGCTTGATAACTCTACAAAATCTGAATAAGTGTTGTCACTAATCAAAAACTTGACTTAATGCCAACTTTCTTTACTTAGGATAGTATCATCATCTATTTTACTAGTAGCATCTTTTATTGCACGAATAACTTCTTTTATTCTAGCAACATATTGAGCAATATTCTCACCTTCTTCCATTCTCATGTCATCAAAATTACCTCTGAGGCTCTTTGACTTGGTTCTTTGAACATTTTTTTCTCCTCCATAGATGGTGTATAGGGCATCCCACATCTTCTTTGCACTATTAAGGCCTTTGATATCATAAAATTTGGCATAGCTTAGGGTAGATGCAATCTCCAACATCACTTGATTGTGCTCTTTCTTTTTCTTCAAATCTTCAATAGTTAGGGCTCCTACTGGATCAACATGTTCTACTGCAATGCAAGATTGTGCATAATCACCAAGTCTTCCAAGGTGAACTTCATCAAAAATTTTCATGCATGAAAGTTATCTCTATTGAGCTTGGGTACCTCTCTTTTTGACATCTTGATCTTTGTGCTTCCAATACCATAAAACTAATTCTCTTAAGCAGATTGCTCTGATACCAATTGTTGAAATTCTTTTAGAATAACTAAGAGGGAGGGTGAGTGAGTTATTCAAGGTCCAAATATACAAATAAAACTTTTCACAATTTAGTGAGCCCATATAACATTCTTAACCATGCATGCATTCATTGTGTGTTAACTAAAATTAATATGTTGCTGTCAAATCAACTTGCAGAAATGTAAAGCATGAAACACAACATATCCATCAAAACATTTGACACAATGATTTAATATGGAAACCCAATTTGGAAAAAACCACTAGTAACATGCTACTCCTTTTTCACTCTTTTAAAGTGATGCCCTCTTAAGTGCCAACCTTGTTAAAGGTTACAATACACACTATTAAATATGACCCAGTTAAGGGATTTCAGTCACCCTATCAAAAGTGAGCCTTGT
The DNA here is from genome assembly GCA_028749045.1 of Cupressus sempervirens. NCBI lineage: Eukaryota > Viridiplantae > Streptophyta > Pinopsida > Cupressales > Cupressaceae > Cupressus > Cupressus sempervirens. Next base: position 689,457,852 of record CM053791.1, on the reverse strand, counting down.
TGGAGGACTTTAGGCCATTCACTTGGAATTTCATCTTGTTAAAGGATTTTCTAATGACTATTAAGTCAACCTTACTCCAAAGGATTTACCCTAGGCTAATACAATTGTTAGAAAGTAATAGTAGAGCTTTGATCTGATACAACTTACAACCTTATTTATAGAATACATATCACTATTCAATCCTCAACTTTGCTTGGCTTCCAATTTTTGTAGCTCTAACAGCTTGTTCACCCTTCAAGCATTCATCCTCTTTAAGCCTTCTTGCTCAGTATGTCATTGCATACTTCTCTACTTGGGTCACTTGATGAAGCAAAACACCTTCCAACTCCTTATCAGATTTTTGCATCAAAACTCTCTAACTCTTTGCTTTGTGAGCAAACATTCCTAGATATAGGAAATTAGAGCACTTTTTCCACTCATATCCATCACTAAAATTAGGGTTTTTGATGGATTAGGTAGGATACAACGTATCTACCCCATATCTTATCTCTTCTAGAAACTTCTCTTATAATCCATTTGAATTCACCTACAAAATAGTTTACATAAGATTCTATGCCACTAGCTCATCAATCTTATCTTCCTCCTAATTCAAAAGTTCCAAGAAAATAAACTTGTCATATTTTATTTGGCGAATCTTTGATCTTTGTCATAATGTAGCAGCTTGACATTATCAACCTTTTGATGCTCGACACATACTACATTACTTGACATCTACTATAAAATCACTCAGCATCAACTGGATTTTATTGGCACTCAAAATCAGCTAAAAATTACTCGACATCTACTAACTTGCTCGACATCTAGTAACTTGTGCAACATGCACTAGAATTTTTTTCCAGTCAACTCCAACTGACTTTTTGCTTGGCTTGCACTAACTTTGCTCGACACCTACTATCCACTTGGTCAAGCTTGACAAATGAACTTTGTTTAACTTTATTCTTCTAAACTTTTTAAGTGTAACTAGTCATTTTGTAAACTCAGGTAGATCATCAATACATTATGTTATCATTGTCTTAGTTGATTCGTGCACTTCAATACATAATCATAACTCAACCTTTCCTCTAGGTACCTTTTTTACATCTTGTTGACCAAATCCTTCTCATCAATCAACTAAGTGATAGTACTTGAAACATATAAGTAATTGTCTTACCACATGTAGTAGGTTTGATATCAGTGACAAAACAAAGATTGAAACACATAGTCTTCTTCAAAAATATTTCTACTCAAATGATCTTTTCAATCAAATATTAACAACAATATAGAAATTAGCATATGTTGAGCATTAGTGACTTTAGATGCTGAGTAACATAGTTTTGTCATAGTTTTTTGTGATGGCACAAACTACTATGTAAACCATTTTTGAGCTAACTTATAGATTGAATTATGATATTTTGGTGATAAGGATGAATCTTAAGTTAGAATATCTATGAATTGCATACATCCAATCAGGAAAAGGGAAGGTTTAAGTTGCAAAATGGATGAATCATAGCCCTTGATTCATACCTAACCCTAAGTCACCTAGATCTTCTTAAGGAGGAAAAACCCTAAAATTCATATGTGTGTGGAAGAGGAAAAGAGAGAAGTTTGCATGCACAAATAGAGCATTCATGGTGGCTAAAGTATTGTATAGTGAAATTACATTGCAGAATCAACTAAAGGATAATAGAGGAAGGGAATAGTATATAACAGAGAGACATCTGATCAAGAATAAATTAGTTTGGAGGTGATCTGTCATCAAGTAACAAAGTGCTAACTGCAGGATCAATGCTTAGCCATTCTAACAAGTGAATTAGTTAAATCTCTTAATAGAGTAGTTCTAATAGGTTGTATTGAAATCCTCTAGACAGGAAAAACCTTTCACAAGGTAGATCATGTCTCATGATCAAACATTGTAACCTTCATTGGATACACTTTATTACTATAGTAGTGAAGATTTGTGGGTGTCATCCCCACCCCAGTTTTACCTTCTCATTAGAGGGTTACTAGGTAATCATATCTAGTGTCATATATGTGTGAATGCTTACTTGTTTACATGATTTAGATGTACATGCTTTAAATTGTATTTGTATAAGATGGATGTGTGGCGAATGTTTTATGGGTCAAAGTTTAAACTACTGATTCACCCCCCCTCTTATAAGTTTACCTTTCCTATTGCAATTCCAATAATTGGTATTAGAGCTAAGTTCTCTGAAAGCGAAGCTTTGCAACTTTGAGGAAAGATCTTGAATATGGAAGTCTACAAGATGGGAATGATCATTAAGAATTAGGGAATTGAAATAAAACTCATTCTACATAAACTAAATGAAGCAAGAGAAGACCTAAAGAAATCTTTGAAGAGAAGGAAGGAAATTGCTATTGAGAAGAATGACACATAATATAGAGAGATGGACACTACTAAGCTATTTTCTAATGGAGACTTCAATGAATTTGATGTAGTAGTTGTAGATCTAATGGAAAAGAATAGAGACCAAGCTGAAGCAATTAGAAATCTCAAGTTAGAGCAAGAATCACAAGCCATACTACTATGTGAGGTGTCTGAACAGAAAAAGAAAGATATGGAAGACAAAGCCATGATTGAAGATGACAAAATAATTTTGATCAATAGAGTGGAAGAGAAATCATCAGAGCTAATTAAGATTTCTAACATGCAATTGGATACTTTGAGTCAAATGATGAATGAAAACTATAAGCTAAATGTCAAGGACATTGAGATAACAACATTGAAGTTACAGAATGAGAAATTGACTAATGACCTAAGAAGGGAAAAGGAATTTGCCAAATAATGAATTAGACCTAATAATGATACATTTGGACTGGGATACACAAGTACTGAAGATGGAGAGTCATCCAAAAGTGCTAAAGAAAGAAGTAGCAAAGGTAAGAACTCCAAAACCACCTATTATAATTTTTGTAAGAAAGGACATGCTACTAATGTGTGCAAGAGAAAGACTGTAGATTAGAATGTCAAGCATAAGAGCATGGTTCACTACCATAAGTGCAACAAATAATATCATCAGGTACATGAATGCAAAACTAAGACCATGCACACTTACATATTTGAAGGATATTTCTATAACTATTAGATGTATGGACATAGAGATTTTGAGTGTAGATCCAAACCCATGTGGTCATCAAATAGGTAAACAAAGGTAAAGAACAATGGAAAATCTTATAATTGGGATTATAATACAAGATATAGTTGTCATTATTGCCAACAGTATGGACATGTTCCTAAGAATTATACTAGGACACACTTAGAAGTGACTACAAAAGGTGGTTGAGTCAAACCACATATTTTAGTTGTTTGAAGATTGGTCACATCAGTCAATATTGTCCAACAAGATCAAAGGCACGAAGTTATGAGTTTAATAAAGATAAAGGAAAAGGAAAGGTAGATATTGAAAATGTTAGAAATAAAATAAACAAGACATGGAAGAAGAAAGAGGATTGCAACACATCAAGTGGAGAAGGGATCACTTCACCCAATGGGTCAGGTGATCACACCTCATCAAACTAAATAATCAAGAGGTATGTGGGACTAATATTCAAGAGTTATATCAGACATTAGTTCCAAAAGAATCTAGTACTAAACACATTTCCTACATTTGGTACTATGGCATGGAAGACAAATAGGTCTATAGTAGTTCAAATAGGAGATTTCACTGAATAGTTAGGTGAAAATTTTGAATCAATAATGACTAGTTACTTTGAGGAATTTAAGAAATCTATGAAAAAAAGATTGAGGATTCCAGTATCATTAGTAGAAAAACATTATGATGATGTTTGTTTCCTAGTTGATGATGATTACACATTTGTTCAAGAAGCAACTCTAAGAGTAAGATGGCTAAGGCCATTAGGCTATGAAATTAATGTAGATGAGGCCTCTACAAGAATAACAACATTACTTGTAGAAGATATAGATAAAGATGCCAAAATATTTGGTAATTATGAGATGGCCAAATCTAAGATTACCATGAAATTAAAGACTTCCTGTGTCATCAAGAAGGAGAAGTTGGTAAAGAAATTGAAAGCTAAATTGGGTGAAGGTGTCGAACAGGAAGAGGATGAAGAGGAAGAAGACACTCAGATCCAAGCACCACTTACATTAACACAAGGACTTGGTGAAGATCAGCAAGATGAAGAAATAGAAATTGTAGAAGGCACTGAGAAAGAAAAAGCTGAGGAAGCACCTACTCCTACCAATTAGAAGAAGAGAAAGGCTACAAGACAAGTAGTGACAAGAGCCAAGAAGATTGATAAACCAATCCAACCCAAACCCATACCACATACCACAAGGGATAGTGCATGCGTCACTACCCAAAAGGCTAAAGAGAAAGCCAAACCTACATAGTAGGAAGGAGGAGCATTGAAAAGACCAAGGAGAAAGTACATTTCTTAAGCTAAATCTGATGACAACAACCAATTCCAAGTGGTGAGTCACAATCCATCTTTAGATTTAGACAACCTATGTGAGAATGTTAGGAATAATGTAGATTTATCAAGATTTTCTCACATTGATTTTGATAATCTTGGAAAAGTTGAAAATAATCAAGTGGAGGAGGAAATATATGCCATTATGGAAAATTTTATATGCATGTCGAAGAAGTGAAGAGAGAAGTTTGCATGCACAAATAAAGCATTCATGGTGGCTAAGGTATTGTAAAGTGAAATTGCATTGCAAAATCAGCTAAAAGAGAACAAAGGAAGGGAATAGTATAAAACAAAGAGACATTTGATCAAGAAGGATCAAGAATACATCAGATAAGAGGTGATCTATTATCAAGAAACAAAGTGCTAACCGTAGGATCAATGCTAAGCCATTCTAACAAGTGAATTAGTTAAATCTCTTTATGGAGTAGTCCTAACAGGCTATATTGAAATCCTCAAAAAAGGTGCTTACTTAATTGTGAGTTAAAGTCCTTTAACAAGGTAACCTTCATATAGGGTATTGAAATCCTTTAATAGGGTAAGACCTAACAGTCTTTGTAAGCCTTTCATAAGTAGATCATTTCTCATGATCAAACATTGTAACATTCACTAGATACACTTTATTACTGTAGTGGTGAAGATTTGTGGGTGTCATCCCCACCCCAGTTTTACCTTCTCATTGGACAGTTTTGAGTAATCATATATAGTGTCATATATGTGTGAATTCTTACTTTTTTACATGATTTAGATGTACATTCTTTACATGGTATTTCAATTTAGTTATTGAATGTATCAGATGGATGTGTGGTGAATGTTTTATGGGTCAAATTTTAAACTACTAATTCACGCTCCCCCCCCAATAAGAAGTTTACCTTTCCTAATGTAATTCTAATAGTACATTAAGTGTACTCTATCTCACAAGCTAACTAAGGATATTGATAGTCAGATTGGAGGAAAGATGGGTGAGCTAGAAGCTCTAGCATCTATTTAGCAAGATTGATGATTTTGAAGGACAAGTGGCCAATATTCACAATGATATCAGGAAACTTAAGCTTTGGAAGGAACAAACTTTGAAAAGAGTATCGGATTTCAGAGAGTCTATTGCTCTGAAAATTTCTTTTGTTGAGAAATAAATGGAGGAATGTGTCAAGACCAAGGACACTTATTCTAACTTTTTTTACTCTAACCTTAATGTAGTTGAGATTGCATCATATACCTTATGTGCAATTCTCACCTTTGTTGAATCTACCAAGTAAACATGGACTAAAGGTATGGATGGTCTAAAAGAAAATTTTGATCATTGCATGAAGATACTATCAGTAAGGCGGAAATTTTAATACTAGATGGACAATTTTTGGACAATTTTTAACATCTTTACCTTTTTCATTGATGTCAAAGGGGGAGAAGATACTATAGAAAATTGTAAGTGTAGTATTTTAAAGTATGAAATCATATTGTAAGAAGGAGCATATGTAAAATGAATAAGTAATGTTACTATATTATTTTTGTTAAAGTTTTGTCACTTAGCCAATTTTCTCTATTTTGTTGCCATCAATGCCAAAGGGGGAGATTGTTGACAATTAGCTAATGGAAATATGTAATTTTTGTCATTTATGGCAACACATGATGTACATGCTTACAAGAAACCTTAGAAACAAGGATAGTTAGCTTTTGGTACTCATAAAATTGTCTAAGTATGAATTTGGTATACAATAGTGTATTATTTTTTTGTAACTTGTTGTTAACATCATATTATGACTAGAAAAGTTAGATGGAGATAGTATACATGTTTATGATGATGTATATAACCTCAGAAGTTAGTAAGGATTGTATAGAGAAGAGATATTTGTGTTTCAATGAAATAGGATAGCAGAATTATAGGAAAGGAATTATTTTGTTTCCAAAATAATTACTTGTCCAATTAGGGCCGACATCCTAGATGTTTACTCTAAGTTGGAAAAGTTTATTATGGTCTTAGCCAACCTAGCAAAAATTTGTGTAAAGGCATGGTATTTATGCAAAGGACATCTTGTGATGAAAAGTGTAATTGTGGTAATTATTATGTTGAGTGATTGTATGCGAACTTTTGTGAAAGTGATATATATTTTGTGATCCAAGATTGAGCTAAAGATCAGAGATTAGTCAGGAAAGAAGTTAGAATACTTACATTCTAGAAGTTTGATTACTTGTTTGGGTATTGAGCTCTTCTTGTAATTGGAAGTGCATGTTTGGGTAGTGGGCTCATCTTGCATCTACTGTACCACAACTCCTAACAGGGTTAAAATCTCCTCAAAAGGATTCAAAGTCTCCTAATAGGGACCCCTTATACTAAATTTTCTCATTGACTCCTAACAAGGTCTATCCTCTAATAATGAACATATATATCAATATATTATCTAGTGGGTATCATCCCCACCAGGGTTTTCCCTTGGCCAAGGTTTCCCTAGTTAAAAAAAATGGTATTATGAGTTGTCTTTGTGCATGGTTACTATTATTGTTTAGAATCACTTTATTACTTTTTTATGAATGGTTTAGAGTAAGAAATAATATTTAGTTGGCGACTAAAGTTTTTAGATTACTAATTCACTCCCCCTCTCAGTAATCTTTATTTCTAACCTGCATTATCAACCACATTGGCCCCACCACTATGAGGCCTACAAGTGAAGTAGTAAGAACCTAGGAAGCAAACCTTGAATGACATTGCAAAGATTTTTTTCCTTACCAATTCTCACTATCTTTACATGCAATAAAATTATGTCTCCTAGAAGTCATTTCTATGAAACTTCTTGATCAATAAACATTTGAAAACTCTTCATTTTCAATTGCTCTCATTTAGAAATGCAAAGGATTCAATATTCTTTATAAATATCTTCTAGAATTGGTCAAACATCATTATCCCTCTTTGTTAATACTCCAATATTAAAATCATCTTGTTGATATATTCATAGCAATGACATTCCATATTTGTTTATCTTGATTACTTCCTCATAGCATTCCAAAACCATTATTTTTATTATTCTTTCTGTACTTGAGTGTGCCTTATTCCTCTTATTCATCTGATTAAATCTTGAGGAAACCATCCAATATTTAATTAAAAGGAGATTTCTTCTCAAATCTTCTTCACCTTCCTTCATTAATGCTTGTAGATATTCTCTTTCTCCCTTAGAATTCTCACTTCTCATCATGTTGCTCACTTCATTTCTTCATCTTTTCCAACTCCATTTCTTTTCAATAATGCTTTTTTCACACTGCCCAATTCTTTTTCTACATTTGGCAATTGGCATCTTCCTACCTCTTTTATTTTTTGTTAGACACATTGTGCCAATATTATTTTGGAAATCAATCTAATGGGTCTGATTTATTTTAAATTAGGTTTACTATTCACATTACCAAACTCAAGCAAGCTAAAGTCATATTCACATAATATCGCATAGCTTGATTTCTATGTATTCATTGAAGAGCATACATATTATCTACTTGACTATATACAATATTGATGCAAGTAATGGTGGAGATGATACTTGTTTGTTAATACAAATATCTCAAACTAGACTAGGCTTCTTCCAAGCCTACCTAAGCATAACATATGCTATCCCCTTCAATTTTCTAAGGTTAGAGAAAAGGTAAATGGGCTATTACTTGTGCCACTTTCACCTATTCTAGTTTTCTCCACCACTACCTTCTAAAAAATCACACAACAAGCTCTCAGACCTCACCACACAACCCCTTTATGATCTTTATCAACAACATATCCCTATAAGCTTCCAAAGGAATTAACTTATTTCCAATGTAGTACCTTCACCATTCATAATGTTCTATACACCTTAGAGGCTTCAAAACACCAATAAAAATTGCTCTACCTTACAACCTCCCTTGGAAGGTAGATTAAGAACTCCAATTCTCCATAAAAACTCTCAAACTAAAGGAAGATTGAGATATCTCTTATTGATATTGACATAATTCCAAGACTATGGATTCCCACAATTTAGTTAAATAAATAATCTATAGGTTGAGTCTAAAAAAAGAATCCTAACAACACATCTATTTTTTCTAACCTCACTTACTCTCCAAAAAAAACAACAAAAAAACTTCCAAATAATATTACCTTGTCAAAGCTAATGTCAAGCTCCTGACTTTTAGGCTTCCACTCATTGGTAGATGAAATAATTTACAAACCAGTGTAATAGTGAATATTTCCTTATTAAATAAGGTAATTTCCCCCATGACTCTAGTTCTTTTCTTCTTTGCTCTCCTCAAGGTTCCTCTGTACTCTAAGACTGTATAGTAGTCTTCATATAGGCAACTCCGACCAAGACACTATCACAGTTTTTTTTACAGAATGTTGATTCACAGTTTTTTTTATTGCATATGAAAAGAATTAATATGTTGATTCATGGCTTAAGGAATCAATATAAGGTGTCTACTTAATGGGAGGGAAATCTAAAACATCCACATGCATTTTAAGTTCTCCCAAAATTTATATAAATAAAGTATGTAATTGTTGTGATTAACAATTCTAAAAGCTATAAATAATCTACTGCTCAACTCATAAATACAAAGAGCCATATTAATAACTCATGATATGATGAATTCATATTGATCCACACCTTCAATAATCTTTACAAGGAATTTCAATAATCACTAAAACTATGAGAAAGTAAGGAAGAACATAAGGCTATAAACAAATATCAAAATATGCAGATAGACTTGTATTATACAAATTTATCTGTCATAATCTGGATGTTTCTATTCCACATGTCTTCTCCTTCTATATATCCTTTTTCCAAATAAAATTATATTTATTTATATCAACAAACAAGACCTTTCACCTCCCTAAGAAGTTTGAACAAGATGAATGATTGTTCAGCCTCTAGACTTAGTCAATTTTACAAAGAAAATGCTGACAACATTTCTTGGCAATTTTTACATTTTCTCACATTTTGCATTTTATGTTCTAATATAATTTCCTAGGTACCTTATATATTTTATCATCATCTTGTGACATCTTGACACTATCATATATTCCATTTATGCCTTTGCATGACATTTTCCCTCTTTTTACTCACCATGCCTCATAATACTTAAAACACAAAATTGGTCAACATGACCTTAATTTGAACACCTAATAACATGATATGAAACAAATAATTCCTAATCTATCAAGACTCAAAATATACTAAATAAGACTCAAGATTCCATGGAAGATGGTTAGAGTGCCTTGCACCAAATGCTCTAGACATTACAAGGCTTAATTTGTTCTTTGGTGCATGAACAATTACATATACTTCTACAATGAGATAAGTCCCTTGATTCTAGTATGATTTAACTTGTCATTTTCTCACTCAAATAAAATTCAAATATAACCACTGAAACTTATATAGCTGAAGCAACATGAAAATGAAACTTCTTATCATGTAGATGGTGTAGACACATGAAACACAATTTCATAGTTACTTACATTGTATTCCATATATGTAATCTATCAATAATACCAACTTTACTGCCAATCCATCCAAGAATTACATAATATATTAATCCTTCAAAATAAGGAACATAAAGTGCACATGTTTCAATAAACAAGATAACTATATCCTCCTAATTAAACACTGATGCTATTGACAAGGTTGCCCATGGGTGAGTGTTACATTTGGCTAACTTGAGACGTGATCCCAGGTAGAGGACTACCTTTAACAAAATAACCTAAATGGGAATGTAACATGATCCCTACATTACCTGAGCTTGAGTTACCAATTACTCTTCAATTCATTATACTTATTTATGATTATCCCCTTAATTGGTTTGTTGATTAAATTAGTGATGACATTAATAAGTTATGTTGGGAAATTAATAAGTTATGAATAACATAAGCTATAAGTTCTTGAATTAGTGAAGACATTAATTAGTAATATTGGGAACACAATAAGTTATGAATAAAAGAAATTAGAAGTCCTTGTTTATAGCTATTAAGAGACCACTGGCTCATGGAAGAGGAGGAAAAAAGGAATCACTTAACCCCATTTTTTAAGCAAATAAACTATTGCTTGTTGATGTTAATAGGGTGGCCCAATCAACCATTTAATTAAGGTATACTAAGAGTTATTCATATGATTTAATTGTGACAAGAAGTGGTCATTAATCTCACATGTTTACAAAGATGCTCCATTACTTTTTTTGGACCAAGGAAACCATCAAGGTCTACAAATCCCAATTTAAAAATGTCTAGTTAGACTAGTCCACTCTTGATAAAAATGAATCTATTTCTTTCATGTTTAAAATGAATCTAGTTCTTTCATGTTTAAAATGAATCTAGTTCTTCCATGTTAGGACAGCTAAAGCTAATGCTAATAAGGACAACAAATTCTATCATTAAATTCTATATTTTGGATTTTCTACAGGGTATATGTGCCACAAACATTATATTTTGGATTTTCTATAGGGTATATGAAGTGCAAATAGGTAGTATGTTTCTTGATCTAAATATTCTTGTGCTAATATCTTCTAATTTGGTTTTTTAACATGGGCAAGTACAAATTTTCAACAATACTTTATCCTTTTCTCTATTCTAAGTTATACAAGATTAAAAAAAATCTTGATTTAATTTTTTCTCTCACTACTTATGATTTCTTTCTATTGCCACAGAATCCCTCTTTGGTCTTTAGGGCTTATTTGTCCCAGTTCATGTTGCATTGGATCTCTGTTGGTTGGTGTTGCATTGGAGATTTGTTGGGTAAGTATTTTTTTTTATAATCCTTTATCCTTTAATCTATTTTATTATTATATTATGTAAGATAATAGACCCCTTTATTACTTTTAAATCATATTTTCCAAGCTATCCTATGCATTTTCTTTTAAGCATTGCATTATTTTCCCCTTTCTTCTTTGCACTATAAGCTAAAAAATTTCTATAGATTTGTTGCAACATATTTAAAATGTTCTATTCATACTATTAATCCTCTTCATGCATGAAGTTATTCAACTTATATTCTTGTTTTTCCTTATATATCTATTCTTCTGGGAATTCATAGGTTGTATCTTCCAACACTATCACCCATAGACAATGTAGACCAATATTGTGGAAATAACTTAAGTAGATGTCACCTGAGTATATGTCAAAAATATGGAAATTATATCAAAATAGATAGTATCTTTTTCTCTTCTAAGATTATAAATTTTAAAAATAATATGTTTGCAAATTGCCACACAATACAAAATTCCATAAACTGGTGGAGAAACTTTCAATACCCCAAGACCAACTTGAAGCTTATATCTATATATGAGGAGTTCCCACTAAATAGATATAGATCTATTTTACTTCAGTAATTTGTACTTTTCTATTTCCATCGTACCATTCATATGGTTAAAGAAAGGGTACAAGGTATTTTCTTACATTGCGTCAATATATCTGATTTTGGCATTACAAGAAGTAGGGAAGCTACAATTTTTAAGCATCCAAGATACACACTTTCTTAGTTTGTTAGTGTGAGCTAGTTGGTGGTGCAGGATCACCTAGGTAGGCTAGTATTATACCTAGGGCTTCATTTTTTTTTGTCTTGTTAAGAGGTCCTATTTTTTTCCTTAGGTGTGTTTAGGAGAGTTGGCAAGACCCAAAATGGCCAAGTTTCTAGAAAGTGCAAAATGTTGTCAACTAGGTGACTTAGGTTCTAGAAAGGGTAAAATGGTCTTATAAGGTTCCCATGGCCTTGAATATATTATTTGAGGTCCTTTAATGCATATTATATGTCCAATTGGTCTTTGGAACAAGTTTGGAGGTCTAACTCCAATTTGGGAAAAAGTTGCTAAAATGTTGTCATGTTGTCATGACAACATTTTCTTGTTGAGAGCAACTTTTTTGCAAGATTTTGAAAAATTCATGTTTGTAATGCTCTAACTATTTGAAATAGTTATGAAAATAGTGGGGGAACCTTTAAAAGCATGAAGAAAACCATTTCAATGGGTTGGAAAAATTGGAGAAAGTATTGTACAAACTATGCACAGCGTTTTGGTTGCCAATTTTGAAAATGGCTTAATTAAAATAAAATGTATGTAATTCATTTCCTAAAAGTTAAAAATATTAATTTCACTATCCTATTCTATATTTCATCATAGGTAATAAAAAATTTCCCCTCAAGACCTACATGAAGAATTTTTTTATATATTAAAATAGAGACAAAAACATGAAATTCAACCTTTATGGAAGAGTAACTCTTTTTGCATTTTCTAGCAAGTTCTACAAGAGTTATCAAGTATCTATTAGATATATCAGCATATAAAACAGCTATATGATAATATAAAATATCAACATAAACATTTACATCTAATTTTTTTCAATAGTAGTACATCTATATCAGTAAAATGTCTCCGATATGCCACAAAAAATAGACCAGGACTGCAACTCATATGTGTCACAACCTTTTCACTGACACTATCCAACCAAGAGGAACCTCCTTCCAGTGTTGTTCTCTATCTTTTTGTATGTAGTCTTTGTATGGATGCATCAACACTTGAATGACTAGAATCTTAGCACCTGGCACTATTGCATCTTGTTTCTCCCTCCCACACAACTCATTCAATTCTTCTACAATGTTCTCTAGTGCAATCTCAAGCAGGGACTTCCCCACAAATCTTCTAGCCCATGTGAAGCCATAGGATATTTACCACATAATGATTCTCTCTATTACATCCTATAAAAAACTTTCAAAATTTTTCTTGACTATTCTCAAAGTAACTATGACCTACACATCAACCTTGTGAAAATGAGTCTCCTCAGTGACTTAGTAAAAGCTCTATCCCTACCACTGAAAACATAGTCATTTCTAAACTTCCAAATGAGTCATAAAATTTCAACAAAAAAGCAAGACAAAAAGACATTGCATTAAATTGAGAGTTCACATGAGAGTCAAATTCAAAGAAATTATCAAAACTAAAGCATTAATACTACAAAACATCCCTATGGCATTCTTATGGCCCTTTTTCTAGGATGGATCAAATAGGCCTAGGACATTTCCCCATATTACATGGACTGTACTTTGAGGAAGAGGATCATTAGAGAGAGTTTGGTGCAATGGAGAAACCTACTTGTGAAGGACGTTGCATGGTAGAGCAGGTAGATTTGATTATATCCAAACCTGCAATTGCTCAAGGACAAGTAATTCTTAGGAGAGGATTGTAAAGCCCCTTTCTTAGGGCTACTTTGTGTGGAGACTATTAGTATATATTTTGAGTTCCTATAGGCTAATTGGCATTGGGAAGGGGAATTAGATCTTATAGAGAAAATCTCCAACCTTTCTTGGTTTCCATTGTTGGCATTAAGCTCAGTTGGCCATTTAGATTGTGATGATGATTTTAAAAGTGTTTTTGACCTTTGGGGTGTTCAACAAACTTCTTGGTGAGCATGTTAATTTTTAGTAAGTTTGCGAGTTGGCACTTGTCATCATCCTTTTACTTTAGTTACATCACGATGATTAATTTTGGATTTTGAAGCCTCGATGTTACTTTTTGCAACTCAAATAGAGTATTTAAATTATGCTTAAATTTTCATCCAAGTTGCCAATTTTGGTTCCAGTTTTGGTATATGGGTTCAATAATTTTGTCCCATTTGGTATAGGTTTGAGTTCATTCATACATACACATATTGAAAAAATATATATACATGTAGAGGGAAAAGGTTGAATTTTGGGCATAGGCTAGTAATGTTACTTCAGTGGTATAAGAGTTGGTTATCATACTTTCTTATGTTTCTTTTGAGTGGAAGAGAGCATAGATATTTACAGAAATAGAGAAAGTGGTAGTCCCTAGAAATTCTAGAAGGAAAGCCAATTTCCAGAGTACTTGGTTCACATCAATATCCATTTTCAAGGATCAAAAAAAGTAATTTTAATCCTTTAGTAGTCATAGAATAGAGAGAAGTGATAGACGCATGAGAAGATCCTATAATGAACATTGTAATTATGTTGGTTAGGGGACAACATAAAAAAATCAATGCATGTTTGAAACAAATCAATACATTGCATTGTTGGTGGATATGGTGGTTCATTGGGGGACACTAGCAATAGTAATAATAACAATAATAGTGTTGGCAATAATGGCTAAGGGGACCAATTCACTAAATAACAACACTGCAAATTAACATGCTAGAATAACTAATAGTAGACATCTCATGCCTATATTTCTCCTAGAGTCCAACCACAAGCTGAAAATGAACCTACATAAAATTGTTTGCAAGATGACCACATGCAAGACTGAAACAAAATAGTCAAGTTTAGGTCTAACTTGAGACATCTTTAAGAGATTGTGAGGACCTTTGACTGATTTATAGAGTTGAAGACCATATGAAAATGACTTGCAGAAAAAGGTTTGCAAATTGATCCTCTTCTACTGTGATGTGTCTAGCAAGACAATGACAAGAACATGAGTTCTAAAAATATATACCTATTTCTGGTTTATCCCCATGCTAGAAGATGAGGCCATTTAAATATGTTGTTATTCACTTAGTTGTTATTGCTCATAATTGGTGGCATCACAAAATGATCATATTGGGACATGATCGGAGCACCTCTTATGAAGAGTTCACTAAGAGGCTTATTGACAAATTTGACCCTAAACATCATTTTAAGAAGTTGGCTTAGTTTGAACAATGTTATTTAGTGGACACCTACATTGCTGATTTTTAGAGTTATCAATATTGGCCAGTTATATAACATAGAGGAGGTTGATGGTGATATTTATGGATGGATAAAAGCTCTTAGTCCTAACTCTCTAGAGACAACCATTAAGAAGGCTAAAGACATGGATTCAACCATTGCCAAGAATAAAATTTAGTCCAAAAGATCTATGTTACAAACTAAATCATGTAGAGGGAAAGGGTTGAATTTTAATGTGAGCACCAATCCATTAAAACATATGACAAAAAGTTTAGAATTTTTGGACAAGTATGAATAAACTAGGACTTTCATAGATTAATTCAACTCTTGATGAAACCAAATATTTCTTTCAAAACCATATGTGCAAATATAAACATTAAGTACAACATGTCCAATTTTTTTGTAGATATACACATTAGGTGCACCAAATATTTCTTTCAAAACCATATGTGCAGATATAAACATTAAGTACAACATGTCCAATTTTTTTGTAGATATACACATTAGTTACACCAATTTTTTCTTTCAAAACCATACGTGCAGAAATAAACATTAAGTACAACATGTCCAATTTTTTTGCAGATATACACATTAGTTAAACCAAATTTTTCTTTCAAAATCACATGTGTAGATATACAAATTAAGTATAAAATGTAAAATATTTTTGTAGATATACACATTAGTTACACCAAATTTTTCTTTCAAAACCATATGTACAAATATAAACACCAAGTACAACATGTTCACTATTTTTGAAGAATATTTTCCTGTGAAGAAAGACCACGCCTAGCAATATGAACCCAAAACAAAATAACAAGATAGTGGTTACATTGTGGTCTCAGTTCCGAAGAAAAGATGATAAATGTAATTGTCCTTGCAAAAAAGTGTAAGGGCTTAAAGAATCAAAGAATTCTAGTCATAACAACTTAGAGTCATTGTAGGAAACAGGGTCACATTGAAGGGGGCCATGATTTTTGTCCATTATTGAATGTGGATTTCCTGCTGGAGGAACATGGAGGTGTGAATATCCAAAATGAGGATAACACTCCAATGGAAGAAGATGATAATGTGCTAGAGGACATGATTGAAGAAGTTGGTATTGGCATAGGTGATGAAGATGCTCATGATGATGGTACTAGTGCATCTAATAATGATGATGAAAATGGTCTTGATATTCTTGTTCATGTTTGAAACTATTGAGCAACAAAATGTTTAATATCACAGTGAAATTACTCACACAATCTAAGGATTAGCCAATTCCTAGTAGCAATTACATGAATAAACCACTTTGACCCAACTTCAACAAAACCAAAAATGGTTCTCTACTCTTTAGGCTCTGCTAAACCAAGGTGGGTATACCTAGGGATGATTCAAATACAAACTGTGGTATGATATTATACTAGTTTCATTCTAATTCTCATCTTCTACCCTTAGGCACATACACAATTTATCACTTTTCTTTAAAAGCTCTCAGATCTATATGCATCCCCTATAAGAAAATCTGGTTATAAATCTCCTATTAGTTTACAAGTATTCTTGGAATTAGTGGCTATCTAAGACTTATAAAACTATATGCAAATGAATGGTAACCAACATTTGTAACTTTAAACAAAATGGAATGAAATAATTTTGAATTTTAAAAAATGATTTGATATGTAGTAGTAGAATTCACCCTAGCTCATTTCTAACTCATGTGACCAGTGTCTTATCCATTGGGAAGAAAATTCACTATTGGCAGGAGGTCAAATTCAAATAACTTGCAAATGAATAAATCAATTGTAATCACCCAGTTCCCTTCTTATGAAATATCCCTTTTATAAGCTCACAAAACCTACTGATTCACTAAAGCATTTCCATAATTCCTTGAATTATAAGCAACAATAAAAATAGCATACAACCCATCTAGATTGCATTCAGCCAATTAAACCTTATTTAAGTGACTTCAAAGTATACAAACTCATAAAATGGAGATAGAAATTGGTGACACAAATATAGTGTTAATACCCCTTTGTATTATCCTTTTGAATGACTAATATAATAACCAATAGAATTCAAAGAAAAGCCCATAACATCTTGCTAATTCTATCATTTCAATATCACTAGAGAGTACAAGTGGAAGAAAACTCAAAACAACTACATACTATTGGACCGACTATTTGTACTTTTCTTAAGAAACACAAAAATTATACAAGTTTTTGGACCATCACATTGCCTTGAAAACTCATTTATATAGACATGAGTTGCAACAAGCAAAGGGCAAATGAGATTGATAGGTGTCCCTCAAAAAGATATTTACATACACCTATAACAAAAAGACAAAATGCAAATAATAGAAAGGCTAATACATCGAATATTCCTTTCTAGGTCCCTTTTCTACTATTCTACCTAAATAGATAAAAGTGTTACCATCTAAATATTTGACTATTTTGATTCCTCAGAATAAGTGGCCATGAGGCTTGAAAGTGATGTATCCTCTTCAGTTACCTTTAAGTTTACTTTAACTTGGGGATTTTCTTTGTCTTCATCATCAACTATTAAAGTAACAGTTACACTTGCATCATCTTTTGCCTTGTCATCTTCTAACATTTGCTCTATAGACATGAACTTATCTTTCCACTTATTATAAGTAGTGTCATCTGGCCAATCAAAATTTAGAACCTCTCTATGTATAGTTATCAAAGAATTTGCAATTGCCTCTACATCAACAAGGTTTTTCCAAACATCATAGTAAAATAATTGTACTTTTACCAGCTCCTCATTTTTCCTTTCCCACAACAAATGACCAGTCTCATTAATGATTTTATTCATCCTTTACAAAAGAATTTCATCTTATTCTCTTTTTCACTCTTCCTTTTCCTTCACTTTATCAATGGTCTTTAAAGCACAAGGAAATAAATAAAACTTCTCTGCAATATACTTGGAAAAAAAATTAATCTTTTTTGAAAAGAAACTTGTTTGTCATCAAAACCTTGCAATTTATTTAGCAAATCAAAGATCTATTCTATTTGATGACATGGTAGTTGAATGACAGATATACAGATAGTAGTGATATCTTTATTCCTTTTTGTCCATTTGTGCATAAGGGGTCTGAAACTACCCTCATTTTTCTTCAATTCATCCCTGATGGTTGCAATCCCTGATAACAAATCAAAAAATGATGGCCATTCAATTCTATCTACCAAATACATGACACCCTGCCTCAATTTTTCTTCATACTAATCATTTAGTTCCTGGAGAGACCATATTTCTAATGTTTATTCTCCTCTACACCTCTATAGCCTTATCTGGATAAGCCTTGGCATATGCATCCTTCTTCTCATTCATGGCTTGTATTATCACAACAAAATTATTCATCAATTCCTACATCTTGGTTCCCCAATATTTCTTTTCTTTCAATGGATCATAATGGAGGTCAAAAGCATTAATGAATTCTAGGGTTTTGCTAAATACTATCTAGTTCTCCTTTCTCAATTCTTGTTCTTGCAAAGTAAAAACATTTCTAATCACATCCTTCAGATAGTAAACTTGTTGCACCATGCGGAAAGATTTTATTCTCTCTTAAGAGGTCATAGAATCCTTCAGGATCAATAAACCTGGCATGAGATTCTGCCATGTTATATCTATCTAAGAACAAATTCAAATGCTTCCACCCTTTCCTTACAAAGACAAAATTATGTGCTACAGTAAAAATTGGAAAAAATGTGCCTTTGTTAGGAAACTCCCTCTCATCTATAGTGCCTATTTGCCATAACAGCTCAACTATTCCTATCTCTAAAGGCACATGAAATGGCAGTACATGAGGCTTTCCCAAAAATCCATATACTCTTATTACTGTTGAAACATTATAGGGAATTATATCCCCCCAATTATGACTAACTAGTATCCCTTTTGCATCGTCCTTGGGTCTGACCAATTCTAACAATGCTTGTGGAATTCTAGGGATGTCTCCTCTCAAAAGCAATCTAAACTTTGATGCAAAATATCTATCAAACCTCACATAACTGACATCTATAGCTTCTGAGGTCATATCCACACTCCACAACTGTACTGGATTCCTCTCTCCACTCCTAGTTGTTTCCAGCTCCATACCCTTAGAAAAGAAGGAAAGTCCCTTATACAAACATACATACATAAGAAATGAATACCAACATAAAGGTTTATCCACTTTTCCCCTTGTTATCTCCAATAAACCTTTGTGAATCTCCTTTGCAAGAAAAGTAGCAAAATCTAGAATAGTGCTCATCCCAAATTGAAGAGTTTGAGCCATTATGAGGACAATTGAGCCTAGGATCTGTTCAGCTTCATCCATCCAAAAAATCTTACAAAGAGAAATATATAATGCCTGAGCCCTAGGGTTAAAATGTCTTTTCAGTAATGGCTTGAGTGTGCTAGCAGTAATCACAAACAAGGTTCCAAGTTTAGCAACATGCTCCTACAATGGCCCTATCCTTAGGTATATTCTTTATGCATCATATCTTTCTTGCAAATCATCCATATCAATGATCTCATGCACAACATGGTTAGGGCTGAGATTAAAAACTTTATTGAGCAGCTCAAGGAAAACCCTAAAAAGATTCACTCTAGAATGATTCTTCACCTACCTGGTAATAGGATCATATTTCTTAGCCAAGTTAGTCAATAGATCACTATCAAAGAAAACTGTAGGGACTGTTAATCTTTCAATGTCAAATTCCCAGACATTGCTCATGGGGGTATCTTAATTCCTATCTGCAAACCATTTTTTGAACAATTGCAAACCTCCCATAGATACTTGGGTGTCTCTTACCTAGTTTTTCCTATCATAGAAACCCTCAGCAACAACTAACCTAGGGTTCTTAGCAATGAGTTCCCTTCCTTTAGTTATTTCATTTACTGACAAGGAAAATTGTTCTCGAAAATCATCATGCACAACCCTCTTTAAATAATTAGTTTGCCTAGAAAATTCATTCCATGGAGGCATCTTTTAAAATTTTAAAACCTTCCAAACACCAAGTTCTTGATTTTTATAGGATATAGATTACTTACCTGCCAAAATTTTCCATTCTTCTTTCACAACTTTTTCTGCAAATTTCTTGAAACTGCTATGAAATTTCATGCTCTAACTCTTGAAATCCTTTCATGTTGAGAGAATCTATAATTTTGTGACTCAATAATTTAAAATTCTCATGTTATACCTATGCATTAAGGTTGCACGAAGGAACTCTGAATCATATTAACTCCTGTAGCCATTATTTTCATGTTTGTGCTCCAACTTTGAATTTCACCCATCGATCCTATGATGATCGGACAACTTTATTTGAAAACACAAAAAGCTTTAAAAATTTCAGAGCACCTGGCCATGTGTCAAATGGATGCATGCCCGCATTATTTAAAATTCTTGCAACTTCTTATTCTGGACATACTCTCTCCATCAATCTTTCCCAGATCAACAACAGGCCAAAGTCCTTTTCTTTGATGGCCCACTTAGCTAGCTTAACCAATAAAATATCATCCTTTTATCAATGTGCTCTAATAGATTTGACTGTAGCATTTAAGCTTTCAACACCCATGACATCACTGCTTTCAACTCGACATACCTGTCATATTCCACCAATGAGTGCACTTTACTTCATCTGAACTTTCTAGCATGGCATGACTCAGTATTTCTTTCAAGGCTCGATCCCACTTTGCCACACGTGATAGAGGGGCTTGCCTACATTATTTAAAAGTTGAGTAGTTCCATATTGCGAGAAAGCCCTAACCCCTTGATCTTGTTCAAATCTATGGTGATTAAAAATCTTGCATGACTATAATACCTAGTCAGCTAGTCAGACCAATGAGATGCTTCCTTTGTATTCCAACTCACTTGACAACTGCCACGGAAGACAACCTATTATTATCTCTTGAGAAAGGTGGGCCCATGATGTCACATTATGCCATGCATAACAAAGGGCCTTGACCGCATAGCTTAAAATTATAGCATTTTCATATTGTGGACAAGTGCCAGCCCCTGATGCTTGCTAAATCAATGATCACAAAATCTGAACTACAAAATATTAATATCATTAAAGTGCCAACCAATGACATCACAAGAAATTCAAAATGTGCACAGGGAACACTGACAATTCTGCAAAAGGTCTGATTGCTTCTAAAAACTTAAGAACTTTTGCAGTGCATTAAGGTTTGAATGTCAGCAAGGGCTACATGTCGAAAAGGTGCTTGCCTATAATATTTAAAGACCTTGTAGCTCCATATTGTGGGCAAGCCTCAACCCTCGATCTCAAAAGGATCTATGATGCTCAAAAGAAATTGCAACTTGGACTTTTTCCAAATAAAATAATGCAATTAAGGCAATCTTTATAAGGTTTATTAAAAAGATGAATAAAGGTATCTTTGTATGGATAAACCTTAGCATAAGAATGTGAGGCCAAAATGTATTTGAAATATTACTTTATAAGGTTTTCAAAGGCTAGGGAAAAACAAGACAAGGCGTAAGCATTTCTATGGTGAATTTCTTGCCTAGGGTTTTGACCTAATTCCAAAAATCTTAGGGCACAAATTCAGGGTTTTTCACTGCTAAATAAAACACAACAAGGGTAGTGAAAAACTAGACCAACAATGGCTCAATCTGGGGATGATAGACAACTTGAGTCTATGAAAGAATTTAGAATCTTTGGGAGAGCAGACCACATACTTGGTATAGGAATGGCAACTTTTTTAGAAAGCATAGAGCAACACACAAAAACAAGAAACAAGAAACCAAACTATATAGAGAGACTATTTATAGGGATTTACAAAATATATAGAATGTACAGGAAAACCAAGAACCCTAAAACTACTATTCATGGAAAATAGACACTTTTAAGAAAAGTACCTCTTCAAGAATTGTCCATGAACTAGCAATTCAATAACACCTCTAGTTAAATCCTTCAAAAAATATGAATCTTCTCCATTTTTATCACAAATGCTATATGGGCCAAGCCAAATTGGGTCAAATTTACCATGATTTCCTTTATCTTCCAATCTAGCATTCCACATCAGTACCATGTCACCTATTTCAAATTTCCTATTACTGGCTCTTTTGTCATATAAATGCTTCATTTGTGATTACAACTTGGCATTTTGAACAACAGATTCTCTCCTTGTTTCTTCTAGTTGTAATATATCATCCATTCTAAGTTGCATCTCATAAATGATATCATCTTCATATATTTGAACAAAACTATACATCTCTTTGAGGTTATTTTATGAAAGTCTAACTTGTATACCATAGACCAAATCAAGTGGGGCACATCCAATGGCCTTTTTCATAGTAACCCTATCAGCCCATAGAGCTAATGGCAACTTTGAGTCCCAAACCTTCTTGTTTTCTCCTAAGATCCTCTTGATAATTTTTAATATACTCTTATTACTTGATTCTACCTGGCCATTCCCTTGTGGATGATAAGGCGAGGATGTATATTCTATAATGCCATATTTCCTTTATAATTCTTTATACTCATCAGATCTAAAACACATAGAATTATCAATTATTATCTTCTGTGGAGAACCAAATTTTGTTATAATACTATTTAAAATGAAGTTGATCACCACTTTGCTTCTTGCATTCTTGGTAGGGATTGCTTCCACCCATTTAGTGAAATAATCAGTAGCCACTAGGATCCAAGAATGTCCACCTCTACATTTATTTTAAATCTCACCTATGAAATCAATTCCCCATTGTTGAAATGGTGCTTGTACTTCTATAGGTCTTAGTGGTAAATTTCCAAAAAAAATCAACTTTCCTCCAAATCTTTGACAAGTATCAATATTTTCACAAATTCATGAGCATCTCTAAAAAGTGTCAGCCACCAAAAGCAAGTTGTCAGGATTTTATGGGCAGTAGTTTTTTCCATATAGTGACCACCACATACACCTTCATGCATTTCTTTTAGGATCCTTTTAGACTCATTTTCATCTACACACTTCAAAAGTATCCCTTCCATATTTCTCCACCATAATTGACCCTATACTATAACATACCTTATAGCCTACAACTTGAGGGATAGTTTTTTTTAACTCTGATGGAGATTTCATGTTTTGCAAATAATAAATTATGTCTTTGTACTAGTAAGAGATATCCATATCACAAAGATTGTCTTTGCAACTATCATCAAGTTGATTAATATGGTTTGCCTCTAGATTATATTATGTCATCAACTTAGCCAAACCTTGACCCCTAACCAGTTAAGTAATCTGAATATCAATGTTAAACTCTTGTATCCTATTAATCCATCTACACCTCCTACCCGATACCTCCTATTTTGAAAATATATCCTTCACAACAGCAGTAGGAACAAAAGCAATGATAGTAGCTCCCATCAAATAACACCTAAAATCTTTCACCCCTTTTACCAGTGCATATGCCTATTTTTCATTGATGTCATACTTGAGTTTTGCTGCTTGCAAAGACTTGCTAAAGAATGCAATAGGTTGCTCATAACCTTCTTCAGTTTTTTGTAACAATACTACAACAACAATGTGAAATGAGGCAAAAGAAAAATATATGCACTGGTTTGTCATAATCAGGAGCTTTGAGAATAGGGGCATCTTTAATAGCTTGTTTAGTTTTCTAAAATGCAATACTAGGTTCACCATCCCATTTTATCTCAAATCCTTTCTTTAGCATTCTTGATATAGGCCTACTAATTTTTGCAAAATTTATCACAAATCTCCTAAGAAAATTGATTTGTCCAAAGAATGACTTGATGCCTTTAACATTCTTGGGTTTTTGAATCTTATCTATTACTTCTACCCTATCAGGGTCAATCCTTACTCCATGCTTGCCAACTAGATGTCCTAACAATTTTCCTTTAGTGACACCAAAGTTACATTTCCTTGGATTTAAAGATATTCCATATTTAAGGGCTCTGATAAATACCTTTTCTAAGTGCATACAATGATCATTTTCATCCTTGGAGCAAGCAGTAAGGTCATCCTGATACACAACCAAGAATTTGTACATAATATTAGCAAAAGCCACATCCATTGCCCTTTGGAAAGTAGCTCCAGCATTAGTAAGCCCAAAAGGCATCCTGACATAAACATAAGTACCCTGTGGAGTAGTGAAAGTAGTTGTAAACTATTCTAATTCTTTAACAACTACTTGATTATAACCTAAAAACCCATCCATCATTGACATAAGCCCTGAGCCAGTGACCCTTTGCAACATGGCTTCCATATTTGGCAATCCATAATTATCTTTTAAGGAAGATATGTTGAGATTCCTGAAATCAACACATAACCTTATATCTCCATTTTTCTTTCTTACTAGTACTAGATTGGATACCCAAGAAGAATGTCTAATAGGCTTTACAATCGTAGCATCTGTTAACATGATCAATTCTTCTTGCATTTTGGGAGCCAAGGTTGGATTTATTGGCCTTTGTTTTTGTTTGAAATGCTTAGCATCTGGTTTCAAAGGGATTTCATGTTGAAAGAGATCTTCCGTATAGGCATTTAGATCATCATATGACCATGCAAACACATATCTATACTTCCTTAGCAGGTCTATTAGATCTTTCCTAATTTTAGGAGGCAATTTCTTACCAATATATACCTTTTTAGGTGTTTCCTGAGTTCCCATGTTCACCTCCTCTAAATCCTTTGCATTATATCCACTAGTGTCCATTGGTGACCTATCTTGGTTGTCAAAAATAGTTTCTAAAACAACTAGACCCTTTAGAATTTTGTTTGTCTTCAATTGTACAACTTCCTACCCAAAAATTGTATCTTTTCCATCTACATATTCTACATAAGCTGCACAATCAATTTCTTGTCCTGACAACATATGCTCACAATTCAAAAATCTTAGAATATCTTTATCATCTTGAAACACTTGCCAATTTTGAACATTATCAGGGATAGAAGGTCTAATATGAATCTCAATTTTAGACAACCAAAAAATGTGATATCATCCAGTTTTATTGCTATGTTTGCTAGTCAATCTACCATTTTATTATTTGTACTATCTTTCCAAATAATCCCAAATGCATCGAAACATTCAATCATGTCCCACACTACATTTCTATACTATTTCAATCTTTTATTCTTTGACACATATGCATTTCTTACTTGGGATACCACCAATTTAGAATCTCCTACAACATATAAACACTTTATCCCATGCTTATGAGCTAATCTAAGACCTAGCAATAGAGCCTCATATTCTGCTATATTGTTAGTACAAGGGAAACTTAAAGGAGAATTTGTATGTTACCCTTGCTGGAGATATCAGCAAAATGCCTGCACTAGACCCTCTTTGCAACATGCACCATCAAAAAAACATAGTCCATAAATCACCCTTGTCTATTTTTGTGTCAAATTCCATTTCCATCTAAGACTTATGCTTAGATTTTTTTAAAGTTAGGACCTCAGCTCTGAATGCATTAATATTTGTATCCACAAAATTTGTCATATTGTCTTCTACATCTTCCTCTATCATGTATACACTTTTAGGCTCCCTATTGACTTTTATCTAATTCCCCTCAATATTAAAAGTAGCAAATGGAAAATCACACTGTAGACTCCCACCCATAGCAACACTCCATTTTTCTTGATAATAACATGCCATACTGAGGTCAAATGTCAACAACCAATACACTCATAGTAAGTTCTTTGTTAGGGCTGGCTATTAATCTATATGGCAAAGAGTTTATAGTGCCTATGACTATCACTTCTCTTTTATCCATAGCACAACATCTGCCTTGAGTTGTATCCACTTTTAAGCCTAATTCCTTTATTATTTCAAAAGGCATCATAGTGTTGGAAGCATCAGAATCAATCATGCAATTTTTTAATGTTTTACCATTTACTAAAATGCTCAAGAAAAATGGTTCAACATTTCCCAAACACTGATTTATAGAATTATCCAAAAACATTTGAGGAATTTTAGAGAAAACTCCTTGAGGTTCATTTTCCTTTACTTCTTCTTTAGTGCTTTCTTTTGGACTATGATTTTCATTACAATCTTGACTTACCTTTACATTAGTATTTCCCAGCCATGCTATAGCTTTATTTTTGTGTTTAGGAATTCTTTGCAATTCAGATAGAGGAACGTTAGTAGTAATTTGAGACAAAAAAAACAAGTATATCTATGGAAGAACCAAGAGGATCATCATTAGTCACATTCCTTTTCTCATCTTGTTTATCCAAAATGTTCAGAGCATTTTGATGATTCTTATCATGTTTTGTGATAATCTTTGATACCTTCTCATCTATTTTTCTGGGGACATTATTTGAAAATTCCACATCTTTAGGATTTCCTCCTTTCTTTTGTTCCCACCTTCTATTAGTAATTTTAACCTTCACAGTAGGAGCTTCTTTAGGTTTCACAATTTCCCCCTTCTTAGGATCAACCCCCTTTATGAAGATACTAGCTACCTTATTACTTTCATCTTTCTGAGTCATGTTTCTAGTCTAAACCTAAGCTATCATATTAGCAGTAATTTGATCAATCTCTTCCCTAGAAGGTTTTCTTAGTGTTACTTCTGGATTTGCATTTACCATGTTACACACATTGTCCTCCACATCACTTTCATCAGAAAATACTTGTTGCTATATGACATTCTGAAACTATCTTTGGTCATACACATCTCTATCATAATCTTCACAATCAAAATAATGTGATTCAAACATATTGCATCCTACATCATCATTATTTTCTTCTTGCTCATGACACTTTTCTACTACAGTTTGATTTCCTAGGAATGACAATGCTACTGCACAAGATTCAGTGGAATGGGGTAATTGACATGCAAAACACCATGTAGGCTCAGCAACAAACTCAAGATCATCTACCAAATTTATAGAATTTTTTGACAAAGGATTAGGGGTCACCTTGTTGTTGTTGTTCTTGGGAGGAGGGATACTAGACTGACCATCCTTCCAAGTAGTGTTATAAGGGAAATTTTGCAACCTATTTTGTCTATTGAAATTTGATTGATAGGGGGTCCTTTGCAGTCGGGTTCCTATCATTCTTCATCTGAGGAAGGTTCAGACCTTTTATAGCATTTAGAATCTGACTCATTTCACTAGGCTCTTGCTTTTTTCTTTATTTTCTTCCTTTCTATTTCTCTTATTCCCAAATAACCTAGGATCATCTCTTTTTCTTTCTAATCTCCCTGAAATCCTCAAATTATTTTCTATATTAATGGAAATCTTGAAAGCATCTCTTAAGGTCCTAGGCTCTTTATCCCTAAGTTGGTATGCCATTTTACCATCAAAAGCATTCAAATAAGTGATCAGGCATACCTTGTCATCAATTAACATGGCTTGCATTAGCTTGTACATCCTTTTCTAAAATCTAGTGTTAAATTCAGTAACAGGTTCATTAGGAAACCTCTTAATATTATTGAATTCACTCAAGATATAGCTCTGATTTTTCTTGTCACTATATTGCTCTTTGAAACAATACTCAATATCTTTCCAATCAATAATAGACAATTCAGGAAGTCTCTTGAACCATTCTCCAACATCTTCAACTAAAGACTAAACAAACAACTTCATAATGACATCTTCAGCTTCAAATTCATAATTACTCATCATATCAAGAAAATTTATCAAATGGTGCTCACAAGAAATAGCATTATTTCCATCAAATCTAGGCAATCTTTTCCTCATTTCTTGTGGGATAGGATTTGGAAAACCAAGGATTCCATCAAAACATATTTTCCTATAGCCTTCTAATTGAACAAGTATTCTTTGTAAATCAATCTTGGGGTGATTAGCACTGTCTTTCTTAGTATTATTCATAGTATTACTGGTGATAGCATTGCTAATAGATTTGTTAAGATCTACTTTTAGTGAAGATGAAGACAAGAAAGAAACAAGTACCTTAGTTGTATTTTGATTTTCATCATTAGATCCATCATCATCTTTAAGCATAGCTGCAGACTACTTCTTGGTATTTTCCAAGAACCTAATCTTGTTGTTGATCTCAGCTATAGCAGCCTCATTTTCAGCAATCTCCATTCTCTTAGCTAAAGCATCTCTTTCTTTCCTTCTCTTTTCCAATTCAATATCAGAGAGTGACATAGAATCATGGATCTGAACTATCTTCACTGGCTCATTGATCTTAATATCAATCTCCTTTTGTTTTCCTTTATCCTTAGCCCCTACAATAGGTTCCACATTTTTTACCCTATTATTATCAACTTCTAGAGTAGCATAGTTCCTAATTTGCTATATTACAGGTCCCTCTATATTCATTTTTTGAGTTTCCAAAAAATTATGCTCTTGCCTCTTAAGTTGTTCAACTTGTCCCACAATCTTAGGTTGCTAGGCATTAGCTGCTATCTCATTTTTCTTCTTCAGAGCAATGATTCGCCTAAGTAATTCTTGCTTTTATTCATAAACCTACATGATCCTTTCTTCCCTTTCCTTTTGAAATCTCCTATTTATAGCTTCTTGCTCAACAAGCTATGCTTTCAAAATTTCATTCTCATTAGGATTAGGGATAGTGAATTCTAACCCAGATGTTTTCTCATCATTAAAACTTTCAGGTTCTAAGTGTCTAGATCTGACCTTTTCAGGGGAATAATCTAACATGAAAGGGTTTGTACTGCACTGAAAAAGATTGTTACTAGTCCTATCCTCCAGACCAGATGTATGTGGTTGCACAACCTTTTCCTGACGTATCATTTCAAGGGTATTATAGAAATCATCATCAGACAAAACTAGATGAGATCTCAGACCTTTGGAGGATGGCATTTTTTCAATAGCAGAATGGTGAATGTTATCTTTCCCTACTAGTTGCTCCTATGAATAGCTTCCTTTCTACATCTAATTTCCCTTCACAGCCCAATTCTATCTTCCTCTAGGAGGGAGATCGGTTTGTAATTTGATTCTCGAGTTTTTCCTCACATTTTCCTGTGTATTTCTTTTTTTCTCCATAATTTGGGACAACAATTTAAAAAAAAAAAAACAATTAACACTGGTTAACTATTTGAGTTGCCACCCACCCTATCAAAATGGCAATAAAATTGTTGAGTGGATAATCACAATTACTTCACTTAATAGTTTCAAGAAAAATGTAAACAACTTTCAAACCCATGGGAATCTTCTCATGAAATATCTACAACTCTACCCAAGGGGACACAGATCTCTAATAATTCACTATTAATGACAACACTAAGTGTAATTCTCCAGCAAAGTCACCATTTTGTTGGTGTTTGAAACTACTGAGCAACAAAATGCTCAATATCATAGTGAAATTACTCACACAATCTAAGGATTAGCCAATTCCTAGTAGCAATTACATGAATAAACCACTTTGACCCAACTTCAACAAAACCAAAAATGGTTTTCTACTCTTTAGGCTTTGCTAAACCAAGGCAGGTATACCTAGGGATGATTCAAATGCAAACTGTGGTATGAAATTATCTTAGTTTCATTTTGATTCTCATCTTCTATGCTCAAGCACATACACAGTTTATCATTTTTCTTTAAAAGCTCTCAGATCTATATGCATCCCCTATAAGCAGATCTGGTTATAAATCTCCTATTAGTTTACAAGTATTCCTAGAATTAGCGGCTATCTAAGACTCAAAAAACTATATGCAAATGAGTGGTAACCAGCATTTGTAACTTTAAACAAAATGGAATGAAATAATTTTGAATTTTTAAAAATGATTTGATATGTAGCAGCAGAATTCACCCTTACCCATTTCTAACTCATGTGACTAGTGCCTTATCCATTGGCCAAAACATTGACTATCGGTGGGAGATCTAATTCAAATAACTTGCAAAATGAATAAATCAATTGTAATCACCCATTTTCCTTCTTATGAAATATCCCTTTTATAAGCTCACAAACCCTACTGATTCACTAAAGCATTTCCATAATTCCTTGAATTATAAGCAACAATAAAACCAACATACAACCCATCTAGATTGCATTTAGCCAATTAAACCTTATTTAACTGACTTAAAAGTAAACAAACTCATAAAATGGAGACAGAAATTGGTGACACAAATATAGTGTTAATACTCCTTTATATTATCCTTTTTAATGACTAATACAATAACCAATAGAATTCAAAAAAAAGCCCATAACATCTTGCTGATTCTGTCATTTAAATATCACCAGAGAGTACAAGTGGAAGCAAACTCAAAACAACTACATACTATTGGACCGACTGTCTATACTTTTCTTGAGAAATACAAAAATTATACAAGTTTTCAGACCATCACATTGCCTTGAAAACTCATTTATATAGACATGAGTTGAAACAAGAAAAGGGAAAATGTGATTGACAGGTGTCCCTCAAAAAGATATTTACATACACCTATAACAAAAAGACAAAATGCAAATAATAGAAAGGCTAATACATCGAACATTCCTTTCTGGGTCCCTTCTCTATTATTCTACCTAAATAGATAAAAGTGTTACCATCTAAATCTTTGATTATTCTAATTCCTCAGAATAAGTGGCCATGAGGCTTGAAAGTGATGTATCCTCTTCAGTTACCTACAAGTTTACTTTAACTTGGGGATTTTCTTTGTCTTCATCATCAACTGTTAAAGTAACAGTTACACTTGCATCATCTTTTGCCTTGTCATCTTCTAACATTTTCTCTATAGACATGAACTTATCTTTCCACTTATTATAAGCAGTGTCATCTAGCCAATCAAAATTTAGAACCTCTCTATGTATAGTTATCAAATAATTTGCAATTGCCTCTACATCAACAAGGTTTTTCCAAACATCATAGTAAAATAATTGTACTTTTACCAGCTCCTCATTTTTCCTTGCCCACAACAAATGACCAGTCTCATTAATGATTTTATTCATCCTTTCAAAAAGAATTTCATCTAATTCTCTTTTCCACTCTTCCTTTTCCTTCACTTTATCAATGGTCTATAAAGCATAAGGAAATAAATCAAACTTCTCTGCAATATACTTGGAAAGACAAATAATTAATCTTTTTGAAAAGAATCTTGTTTGTCATCAAAAGCTTGCAATTTATTTAGCAAAATTAAAGATTTTTTCTATTTGATGACATGTAGTTGAATGATAGATATACACATAGTAGTGATATCTTCATTCCTTTCTGTCCGTTTCTGCATAAGGGGTCTGAAACTACCCTCATTTTTCTTCAATTCACCCCTGATGATTGCAATCCTTGATAACAAATCAAAAAATGATGGCCATTCAATCTACCAAATACATGACACCCTGCCTCAATTTTTCTTCATACTAATCATTTAGTTCCACATGCAGTGCATATAATTTGTTCTTTTCTTCCTCGAATTCCTCTACAGTGTAGAATTGTGGCCTTTCTGGGGTATCTAGTACTTCAACAATTGGAGTTGATTTAAAAGACTCAAGAGGTGTCCATGGAGGGTATATAATCCTTGGTTTACTGGTTTCTTGTACTTTTCTCTTCCCAAGTACCTTCTCCATTTGAGATAGTTTGTTCTCTAATGATTGTATCTGCATACCCCTCTCCTCATATGCTTTCAAAACTTCTTCAAACCTAGCATTGAGTTGGGAAAATCTATCCTCTTCTTGGCCAGATACAAAACTACCAAATTTTAACATTTCTAAGGCCATTCCTATTATCTACTTACTAGCTACCTCACGAGCCCTGAAAAATGTCAATGCACCAGTATGTTGTGCAGTAGAGATTTCGTGCATTCTGGTCTTGTCTCTTTTTTCAATTGACCAAATAACAAGGGCTTGGTGGTTATCACTAAACTTGACTCCCTTATGAGCCTATAATATCTCTTCCTCAGTCTTAAACTGGACATCCTTTTGTTTCCTTATTGAATCAAAAACTATGGCATTCACTATATCCCATTTATGTAAAATAAGGACTTCTGACTGTCTAACTACTTCCCTACTGGCCTCAGGGGTAAATTGAGAAAAATCATTCAAAAATTTAGACTTTACCTCCTCCTTAATAGTAGAATCCAATTTATCAGTTTGTTCTACCTTTATCTTTTCACAAGTCTTCTCAAAATTTCCTATATTTAGCCTCCATAAAAATTGAGCAAATGCCCTATATTTCACAAAATTTTCATCATTAATAAACCTCTTAGAGGCTTGGGCAACTACTGGATCAATTTCCTTACCTTGGTAATCAGCAATAGTTAAATCCAAGGAAGGTGTAGGTGGTTCTTGTGGCTCGCCAATCTCCAAATCTGTGGATGTAACAATTATGTCTCCCTCTCCACGAATTTTTCTAAGCTGCTCTCTTAGAGATGTTTCATCATCAATTCTAATTGGAGACTAGCTTGGCGAATAGTGTTCCATTTGAGAAGAAGACCCTTGCTCTAACTTTCGTCTTTTTGGAGCACTGGCTATAGGTGGGCTTTCTAGGCTTGGTCTCTACTGAGGAGGAACCTGTTGTACATTCTGGATCATTACATATCCTACCCTTTTCTAAAAAGTGTACTAACCCGAAGACACCACATTTTTACTATTTATTCTCCTTTATACCTCTGCAGTCTTGTCTAGATAAGCCTTGGCATATGCAGCCTTCTTCTCATTCATGGCTTGTATTATTACAACAAAATTATTCATCAATGTCTACATCTTGGCTCCCCAATATTTCTTTTCTTTCAATGGATCATAATGGAGGTCAAAAGTATTAATGAATTTTAGGGTTTTGCTAAATACTATCCATTTCTCCTTTCTCAATTCTTGTTCCTGCAAAGTAAAAACATTTCTAATCACATCCTTTGAATAGTAAACTTGTTGCACCATGCGGGAAGCTTTTATTCTTTCTCTTAAGAGGTCATAGAATCCTTCAAGATCAATAAACCTGGAATGAGATTCTGCCATGTTATATCTATCTAAGAACAAATTCAAATGCTTCCACCCTTTCCTTACAAAGACAAAATTATGTGCTACAGTAAAAATTGGAAAAAATGTGCCTTTGTTAGGAAACTCCCTCTCATCTATAGTGCCTATTTGCCATAACAGCTCAACTATTCCTATCTTTAAAGGCACATGAAATGGCAATACATGAGGCTTTCCCAAAAAGCCATATACTCTTATTACTGTTGAAACATTATAGGGAATTATATCCCCCCAATTATGACTAACTAGTATCCCTTTTGCATCGTCCTTGGGTCTGACCAATTCTAACAGTGCTTGTGGAATTCTAGGGTTGTCTCCTCTCAAAAGCAATCTAAACTTTGATGCAAAATATCTATCAAACCTCACATAACTGACATCTATAGCTTGTGAGGTCATATCCACACTCCACAACTGTACTGGATTCCTCTCTCCACTCCTAGTTGTTTCCAGCTCCATACCCTTAGAAAAGAAGGCAAGTTCCTTATACAAACATACATACATAAGCAATGAATACCAACAGAAAGGTTTTATCCACTTTTCCCCTTGCTATCCAAACCAAACTATTGTGAATCTCCTTTGCAAGAAAAGTAGCAAAATCTAGAATAGTGCTCATCCCAAATTGAAGAGTTTGAGCCATTATGAGGACAATTGAGCTTGGGATCTGCTCAGCTTCATCCATTCCAAAAATCTTACAAAGAGAAATATATAATGCCTAATCCCTAGGGTTAAAATGTCTTTTCAGTAATGGCTCGAGTGTGCTAGCAGTAATCACAGACAAGGTTCCAACTTTAGCAGCATGCTCCTACAATGGCCCTATCCTCAAGTATATTCTTTGTGCATCATATCTTGCTTGCAAATCATCCATATCAATGATCTCATGCACAACATGGTTAGGGTTGAGAATAAAAACTTCATTAAGCAGCTCAAGGAAAACCCTAAAAAGATTCACTCTAGAATGATTCTTCACCCACCCCATAATAGGATCATATTTCTTAGCCAAGTTAGTCAATAGATCACTATCAAAGAAAATTGTAGGGACTGTTAATCTTCCAATGTCAAATTCCCAGACATTGCTCATGGGGGTATCTAAATTCCTTTTTGCAAACCATTTTTTGAACAATTACAAACCTCCCATAGATACCTGGGCATCTCTTACCCAATTTTCCCTATCATAGAAATCCTTAGCAACAACTACCCTAGGGTTCTTAGGAATGAGTTCCCTTCCTTTAGTTATTTCATTTACTGATAAAGGAAATTGTTCCAAGAAATCATCATGCACAACCCTCTTTAAATATTTAGTTATCCCACAAAATTCCTTCCGTGGAGGCATCTTTTCCAAACAACAAGTTCTTGATTTTTACAGGTTATAGATTACTTACCCACAAAAATTTTTCCTTCTGCTTTTGCAACTTTTTCTACAAATTTGTTGAAATCGCTATGAAATTTCATGCCCTAGCTCTTGAAATCCTTTTGCGCTAAGAGAATTTGCAATTTTGTGACTCAATAATGGTGAATTCTCATGTTATACCTATGCATTAAGGTCGCACAAAGGAAATCTGAATCATATTAACTCTTGTAGCTGTTATTTTCATTTTTGTGCTCCAACTTTGAATTTCACCTGTTGATCCTATGATGGTTGGGTAGCTTTATTTGAAAACACAAAAAGCTTTAAAAAATTTAGAGCACTCGGCCATGTGTCAAAAGGGTGCATGCCAACATTATTTAAGATTCTTGCAACTTCTTATTGCGGGCATGCGCTCTTTGTCAATCTTTCCCAAATCAACGATGGGCCAAATTTCTTTTCTTTGATGGCCCACTCAGCTAGCTTAACCAATAAAATATCATCCTTTTATCAATGTGCTCTGACAAATTTGACTGTGGAATTTAAACTTTCAGTGCCCATGACATCACTACTTTCAACTCAACATACCTGTCATATTCCACCAATGAGCACACTTTACTTCATCTAACCTTTCTTGCATGGCATGACTTAGTATTTCTTTCAAGGCTCGGTCCCACTTTTTCACATGTCACAGAGGGGCTTGCTTGCATTATTTAAAAGTCAAGCAATTCCATATTGTAGGCAAGCCCTAACCCTTGATCTTGTTCAAATCTATGGTGATTAAAAACTTGCATGACTATAATACCTAGTCAGCTAGTCAAACCAATGAGATGCTTCCTTTGTATTCCAACTCACCTAACAACTGCCATAGAGGAAATGCTATTATTATCTCCTAAGAAAGGTGGGCCTATGATTTCACACTATGCCACGCATCATGAAGGGGCTTTCCCACATTGCTTAAAATTTGTGCATTTTCATATTGCGGGCAAGTGCCAACTCTTGATGCTTGCTAAATCAATGATCATAAAATCTGAACTGCAAAATATTAATATCATTAAAGGGCCAACCAATGACATCATAGGAAATTCAAAATGTGCACAAGGAACACTAACAACTCTGCAAAAGGTCTGATTGCTTCTGACAACTTAAGAACTTTTGCGACGCAGTGAGGTTTGAACGTCAGCAGGGGCTATGTGTTGAAAAGGTGCTTGCATGCAATATTTAAATACCTTGAAGCTCCATATTGTAGGCAAGCCTCAACCTTTTATCTCAAAAGGATCTATGATGCTCAAAAGAAATTGCAACTTGGACTTTTTCCAAATAAAATAATGCAATTAAGGAAAACTTTATAAAGTTTATTAAAAAGATGAATAAAGGTATCTTTGCATGAATAAACCAGAGCATAAGAATGTCCTGGCGAAATGTTTTTGAAATATTACTTTATAAGGTTTTCAAAGGCTAGGGAAAAATAAGACAAGGTGTCAGGGTTTCTATGGTGAATTTCTTGCCTAGGGTTTTGACCTAATTCCCAAAATTTTAGGGCACACATTTAGGGTTTTTCACTGCTAAATAAAACAAAACAAGGGTAGTGAAAAATTAGACCAACAATAGCTCTATCTGGGGATGATAGACTACTTGAGTCTATGCAAGAATTCAAAATTTTTGGGAGAGAAAACCACATACTTGGTACAAGAATGACAACTTTTTTAGAGAGTATAGAGCAAAACACAAAAAAAAGAAACAAGAAACCAAACTGTACAGAGAGACTATTTATAGGGATTTACAAAATATATAGAATGTACAAGAAAACCAAGAACGCTAAAACTAATGTTCATGGAAAATAGATACTTTTAAGAAAAGTACCTCTTCAAGAATTGTCCATGAACTAGCAATTAAAGAATACCTCCAGTTAAATCCTTCAGAAAATATGAATCTTCTCCATTTTTATCACAAATGTTATATGGGCCAAGCTAGATTAGGTCAAATTTACCATGCTTTCCTTTATCTTCTAATCTAGCATTCCACATCAGTACCATGTCACCTATTTCAAATTTCCTGTTATTGGCTCTTTTGTCATATAAATGCTTCATTTGTGATTGCAACTTGGCATTTTGAACAACATATTCTCTCCTTATTTCTTCTAGTTGCAATATATCATCCATTCTAAGTTGCATCTCATCGATGATATCATCGTCATATAATTGATCAAATCTATACATCTCTTTGAGGTTTTTTTTGGAAGTCTCGCCTGTATACCATAGACCAAATCAAATGGGGCACATCCAATGGCCTTTTTCAAAGTAATTCTATTAGCCCATAGAGCTAATGGAAACTTTGAGTCCCAAGCCTTCGTGTTTTCTCCTAGGATCCTCTTGATAATTTTTAATATATTCTTATTACTTGATTTGGCTTAGCCATTCCCTTGAGGATGATAAGGTGAGGATGTATATTCTGTAATGCCATATTTCCTGCAGAATTCTTTATACTCATCAGATCTAAAATGCATAGCATTATCAATTATTATCTTCTGTGGACAACCAAATCTAGTTATAATATTATTTAAACTAAAGTTGATCACCACTTTTCTTGTTGCATTCTTGGTAGGGATTGCTTCCACCCATTTAGTGAAATAATCAGTAGCCACTAGGATAAAAAAATGTCCACCACTACATTTATTTGAAATCTCACCTATGAAATCAATTCTCCATTGTTGAAGTGGTGCTTGTACTTCTATAGGTCTTAGTGGTAAATTTTAAAAAAAATTCAAGTTTCCCCCAAATCTTTGACAAGTATCACATATTTTCACAAATTCATGAGCATTCCTAAAAAGTGCTAGCCACCAAAAACCAGCTCTTAGGATTTTACGGGTAGTAGTTTTTTCCATATAGTGACCACCACATACACCTTCATGCATTTCTTTTAGGATCCTTTTAGACTCATTTTCATCTACACACTTCAAAAGTATCCCTTCCATATTTCTCCACCATAATTGACCTTGTACTATAACATACCCAATAGCCTACAACTTGAGGGATATTTTCTGGTTATCTATTAACTCTAATAGAGATTTCATGTTTTGCAAATAATAAATTATGTCTTTGTACCAGTCAGAGATATCCATATCACAAAGATTGTCTTTGCAACTATAATCAAGTTGATTAATTTGGTTTGCCTCTAGATTAGCTTCTGTCATCAACTTAGCCAAACCTTGACCCTTAACTAGTTTAGTAATCTAAATATCAATGCTAAACTCTTGTATCCTATTAATCCATCTACACCTCCTACTAGATACCTCCTATTGTGAAAAGATGTGCTTCACAACAGTAGTAGGAACAAAAGAAATGATAGTAGCTCCCATCAAGTAACACCTAAAAGTTTTCACCCCTTTTACCAGTGCATATGCCTATTTTTCATTAATGTCATACTTGAGTTCTGCTACTTGCAAAGACTTGCTAAAGAATGCAATAGGTTTCTCATAACCTTCTTCATTTTTCTGTAACAGTACTATAGCAACAGTTTGAAATGAGGCAAAAGAAAATATATGCATTGGTTTGTCATAATCAGGAGCTCTGAGAATAAGGGCATCTTTAATAGCTTGTTTAATTTTCTAAAATGCAATACTAGGTTCACCATCCCATTTTATCTCAAATCCTTTCTTTAGCATTCTTGATATAGGCCTACTAATTTCTACAAAATTTGTCAAAAATCTCCTAAGAAAATTGATCTGTCCAAAGAATGACTAGATGCCTTTAACACTCTTAGGTTTCTAAATATTATCTATTGCTTCTACCCTTTTAGGGTTAATCCTTACTCCATGCTTGCCAACTAGATGTCCTAACAATTTTCCTTCAGTGACACCAAAGTTACATTTCCTTGGATTTAAAGATATTCCATATTTAAGGGCTCTAATAAATACATTTTCTAAGTGCATACAATGATCATTTTCATCCTTGGAGTAAGCAATAAGGTCATCCTAATACAAAACCAAAAATTTGTACATAATATCAGCAAAAGCCACATCCATTGCCCTTTGGAAAGTAGCTCCAGCATTAGTAAGCCCAAAAGGCATCCTGACATAAACATAAGTACCCCATGGAGTAGTGAAAGCAGTTTTAAACTATTCTAATTCTTTAACAACTACTTGATTATAACTTGAAAACCCATCCATCATTGACATAAGCCCTAAGCCAATGACCCTTTGCAACATGGCTTCCATATTTGGCAATCCATAATTATCTTTTAAGGAAGATATATTGAGATTCCTAAAAGCAACACATAACCTTATATCTCCATTTTTCCTTCTTATTGGTACTAGATTGGATACCCAAGAAGAATTTCTAATAGGCTTTATAACCCAGCATCTCTTAACTTGATCAATTCTTCTTGCATTTTGGGAGCCAAGATTGGATTTATTGGCCTTTTTTTTTGTCTAAAGGGCTTATCATCTAGTTTCAAAGGGATTTCATGTTGAAAGAGATCTTCCCTATAGGCCTTAAGATCATCATATGACCATGCAAACACATGTCTATACTTCCTTAGCAAGTCTATTAGATTTTTCCTAATTTTAGGAGGCAATTTCTTACCAATATATACCTTTTTTGGTGTTTCCTGAGTTCCCAAGTTCACCTCCTCTAAATCCTTGGCATTATATCCACTAGTGTCCATTTGTGACCTATCTTGGTTGTCAAAAATAGTTTCTAAAACAACTAGACCCTTTGGAAATTTTTTTGTCTTCAATTGTACAACTTCCTGCCCAAAAATTGTATCTTTTCCATCTACATTTTCTACATAAGCTACACAACAAATTTCTTGTCCTGACAACATATGCTCACAATTCAAAAATCTTAGAATATCTTTATCATCTTGAAACACTTGCTAGTTTTGAATATTATCAGGGATAGAAGGTCTAGTTTGAATCTCAATTTTAGACACACCAACAAATGTGATATCATCCAGTTTTATTGCTATGTTTTCCAGTAAATCTGCCATTTTATTATTTTTCCTATCTTTCCAAATAATCCCAAATGCATCAAAACATTCAATCATGTCCCACACTGCATTTCTATACTATTTCAATCTTTTATTCTATGACACATAAGCATTTCTTACTTGGGATACCACCAATTCAGAATCTCCTATAACATATAAACACTTTATTCCATGCTTATGAGTTAATCTAAGACCTAATAGTAGAGCCTCATATTCTACTATATTGTTAGTACAAGGGAAACTTAAAGTAAAGAAAAATTTGTATGTTACCCCTACTGGAGATATCAGTAAAATGCCTACACCAGACCCCTCTTTGCAACATGCACCATCAAAAAACATAGTCCATAAATCACCCTTTTCTATTTTTGTGTCAACTTCCATTTCCATCTGAGACTTATGCTTAGATTTTTTCAAAGTCACGACCTCAGCTCTGAATGCATTAATATCTATATCCACAAAATTTGTCATATTGTCTTCTACATCTTCCTCTATCATGTATATACTTTTAGGCTCCCTATTGAATTTTATCAAATTCCCCTCAATATTAAAAGTAGCAAATGAAAAATCACATTGTAGACTCCCAGCCATAGCAACACTCCATTTCTTGATAATAACATGCCATACTGAGGTGGAATGTCAACAACCAATACACTCATGGTAGTTATTAGTAGATGTTAGTATATATTAGTTAGATCAAATAAAAAAATGGTGCCCCACAAGGTTCTTCAGTATATTCCCATTATTCTACGTCTTCAATTATTATTGAGCTGCACTAGCTTGACACAATTTATGGATTACCATGCACACAATAGAAGTCAAGATGACATTATGTGAATGCCTATGGATGATTCTACATTTAAAGAGATAGAAGAAATATCGTCACACTTTAAAAAAAAACCTCATAAAGTCAAGCTTTCATTAGCAGTGGATGATGTGAATCCATTTGAAAATATGAGATCTGTTTACTCAGTGTGGAATGTTTTTGTTATTAACAATAACATTCCTCCTTGGATTTCCATAAAGAGGGGGCACATAATTTTTTCAATGATTGTGCCAAGTACTTTTTCATCTAATATTTATCTAAATTAATTTGTAAATAGTGCATAAAAATGATCATAATAATTATGTAATATTTTTATTCATTCAATTACTAGGTAAGTATCAAGTTAAAGATATGAACGTGTATATTGAGCCCCTAATTGATGAGTTGTTGAAGTTATTGAATAGCATCACTATGTATGACATCTCTAGACCAATACGATAGACAATTTCAATTCCATGCAATACTTATATGGATAATATATGATGCCCCTGGGTTAACTAATTTTTTTAGTATGTTATATCGTTAAGGTCAAATATTTTTGGTCTGTTATAGTGCTTACACATTATTTTTGTATGCTTAAGTTGCACATGGTAATTATACATGATCCAAGTGTACATGATCTTTTAGGTCTTCAAACAAAGGAAAAATTCACACGTCCAATTTGTGGTTTGAAGATGAAATCTCATCATTCAAGAAGTTTAGGAAAGTAGGTGTTCAATGAGTTTAGGAACTTTCTCCACAATAATCATAAGTATTGAATTATTAAAAAACATCTTTTTAATGGGAAAGAAGAGACAACATCAAGGTGACAAATAATGACACCTGATCTATGGAAGTTGGAATATAATTGACTAAATCAACAAGGCAATGTCTAGTTTGTGGTTTGAAGTTTGAAATTTATATTTTGATATTGTATGTTGTTTAGTAATGATATAATTGATGCTCATGAAGGTTATCAAGGCATCAATGACCAACTTCCTAGAGGAATGAAAATTTATCATACTCAATTTAGTAGGTTACCATACTATAAGGATCTCCCAATCATGCATTTTTTTGATGCTATAAATATTGGAAAGAATGTAATAGAGATACTATGTAAAATATTGGATGGAAGGCATGATAGAGAAAAATTGTACTAACATTCATGAATCTAATCATGCACTGAAAGATTTCATTGAATAATATTGAAATGGAGACTACATAAATACGAATTCCCTATCTTGGTTATTAACAGAGCAACAAAGTGATGCATTAAAAGAAGTGATTAAAAAGAAATTCTCATAGGATTTGCTACAAATATAAGAACTCTTGTATCAAAGAAAGGTGATTTTGGGTCAGGGTTGAAAACACATAATTGGCATACCTTCATTAAGGTTAGTCATGTTCTCTATTTACAATATATTTGTAAAATTGAATGTACTACCTATTGCATTATTTAATAATATATTGAAATGATTGTACTACATCCCACCTCCCACACCAATTTTCAGATAGTATTGAATAAGTTATATATGATCTTGAAAAATACATGAGGTTAGAAGTGTTTTTATTAGATTTGTATAATTTTATTGAAATCCCATTTTTATGTTCTTGCATGTTGAATCTTTTTTATGTGGTTATCATCTAAAGAAATTGATTAAAAAGATATAAAATATTGGAAGAGAAAAATTCCATAGCTTATGTGTGAAATACAAAAGTGTCTACCTTCAACCTTTTTCAATGCTTAAGAACACTACCTCATACATCAAATTGATGAGATTGAATTCTATAGACCTATACAAACTAGGTCAATGTGGATGGTTGAGAGGCACTTGAAATTTATGAAGGGTTTGGTTTGATAAAAAGAAAGTCTTGAGTATTCTATGGTAGAGAGATATATTGTATACTAGACCATGGTGTACATTAGTGAATATCTTTCAAAGTTTGCAACAAATATCCATGTAGATCACATTTGGGATCCCAACTCTACTAAAAAATTCGAAGGGGAGTACTTGATGAGGTAAGGTAGATTGAGGAGAGTGAGAGGTAATTATAAGTTGTATTTTTTTAGTTAATTAACTCTTATCCATCATCAATATATTTTTTTTAAAACTGGTCTAATTGTTTTCTTTATAGTTGGTCGTGAGTGGGATGCACTACATTTGTATATTGTAAATAATCTTTGATTGAATGATGTTATGGATTGAATAGTCTCAAAAAAAGGTTGCTCACTAACATGGGATGGTGTTGCATCATTGGTTAAAGAACCTCATCATAATGGAGATCCCAATGGTACTTGATCTAGCATATGGCTTAAGAGATACAAAGGTATGAAAAAGATTACTAATCATGAGCCATAAGTTTAATATCAACTTACAGATTAATACAAATAATCTTGACATGTTTGAATAATTGCAAGTTAAACACACAAATCTATGTACTACCATGGTAGTAAATTTTGCATAAAAAAGTCATACAAAATAAAAAAAAACTTATGATTCTGGGATAAGTGAAGTCTTCACAATCACCAACATTTTTTCTATAACTGGCATACATCCTCAACAATCTAAAAATTGATACTATGGCATTTTGGATGATATACTTGAGTTGACTATAATTCATTCAAATTAGTTATATTTATCATCAAATGGTATAGGCTATAGCTGAATCAAAATGATCCTAATAGGACTATTATTGAACATGATAATAGATTTACAATGATTAATACAAGGTCATTTGAGCTAGTTTTAGAAAAGCCCTATGTTCTTCCAAGTTAATGTGATCAAGTGTTTTACTTTGGCGTTTCACACAAACTAGGTTGGTCATTTGTTGTTAGACATGATCCAAGAGGAACGTCAGTAAAGTATAATGTGATTAAAGAAGAAGATACTAAAGAATCACAAGACAAAGTAAATGATGATCATGAATGACTATTACCCAATGATGAAGAAGAAGAAGGTGATGATGATTCTGGTCATGCTAACAATAATGGTGATGATCATGATCATGCTCATGAAGAAGGTGATGATCATGGTGATTATGGTCATGATAATGGTGATGAAGATGATGATGGTGGTGATGAAGACGGTGGTCATAAAAATGATGATCAAAGTGACAAGTGCGATGATGGTGATGGTGATGATGATGATATGGATGAAGGTGATGATCAATGACATGATAAATGAAATGTCTATCAAGGTATGATCAATGTCACATATGATGGGATCATGATTTTTATTTATAAAAAATTGTTTGATTTCTATGAATGCATCATGTATTTTTTGTCTTCTACATAATTTGTAGTTTATAGAGCATTGCAAGTGGATAACTTTTCATTCATTACAATATGGGTGAATTTGATAAGTGAGGTGACCAAATTTTTCTTTCAAAACCATATGTGCAGATATAAACATTAAGTACAACATGTCTAATATTTTTTTAGATATACACATTAATTAGACCAAATTTTTGGCTAATTTAAAATATAAATGATTTACATAAGCAAGCTATTCAATGCCTTTGACTAGGATCTTGCACAGTCATGTGGATCGATAGGCATATGTCAATAGACCTTATAGATAAAAAAATTTATTGTCATATCTTCTCTTTACTGTTAACATCAACTTTTTTCCTAGTGTGTCTCTCATTTTATGGATTGCAGG
Source organism: Cupressus sempervirens (assembly GCA_028749045.1). NCBI lineage: Eukaryota > Viridiplantae > Streptophyta > Pinopsida > Cupressales > Cupressaceae > Cupressus > Cupressus sempervirens. The sequence goes on along the minus strand of CM053791.1, from coordinate 689,414,165 downwards.
TATCACCAAATAGGTATTTTTCTTATCTATCTTTCTCAAGTGAGGAAAATGAGGTGATAGAAGACAAAAGTGAGACATCTAGTAGGTCTAAAATAAGGAGATCAACAAGAGGTCAAAATACTAGAAGAAAATTCAACAAACAAATGCAATTTTTTCTTCCTAAGGGGGGGGGGTCATGTTCTTATGATAATGAGAGTGAAGGTGATAGGAGGTTCCCTTAAGGTACACACATCTTTAGAAAGAATGGGTACCCAAGGAAATACCTTCAGTTAACCCTAATTTTTCTGTTAATGAAAGGATATATCACATAGCTCCATCTTCACTACATGGTTTGTGCCTATTTTTCATGGATGACATAAAAGTCTGTTACAATAAATTTGTTGAATTGATCAAGTATGTAAGACCTTGTTACAATTAAAACAATTGGATGCAGATTGTATAATATAAAAAAAGTATGCATAGGTATGCATTGTCACCAAATTATATACAATGCAAAGAAAATGATCAAAGTAAAATGTTTGCTATGTATATTGATGGAAGGCCAAAAGAAAAAGGGAATATTGGAGGATTTATAAATAGTTATCAACCTATATCAACTAATAAGTTGGTGAATTGTATATTCAAAGCACATGAGAGAAATCATTTTTTTGTATGTGTGATAAAATCAATAAGTGCAGGGGAAGAGCTTCTGATAGATTATAATTTGAATCATGTAGATATAAAAAATTTCCCTATCATGGGTCTAGTAAGTATAACATTTAAACCAATTTCCTCCAATTAATATTGACTCCACTATACAATCTACTTTATTATTAATATTTTTTTGTTGGTAAGTCTATTACTTTCATTTTGCTGCTGATTGCTAAGAATTACTAATCTTTTTCATAGGAAAACATGGATAGACCACCACGCACAGGTAGGGATGCACCATCTCACACACCTTCTTTAGTGAAGGTAAACCTTGATTATTGAAATTGCTCAAATTATATAGAAACAAATGTCATATTATTATGTTCTTTTCTTTATGGCTTTGGAGTTATTTTGATAAAATTTACTGATATTGAATTTTACAGATATACACATTAGTTATACCAATTTTTTTTTGAAAACCATATGTGAAGATATAAACATTAAGTACAACATGTCAAATACTTTCATTTCACTACTAATTGTTAAGAATTACTAATCTTTTTCACAGGGTGACATGGATAAACCACCATGTACAGGCAAGGATGCAGGTGAATCTTAATTATTGTAATTGTTCAAATTATATAGAAACAAATATTTTAGTATTATGTTCTTTTTTTTACAGATTTGGAGTTATTTTGATGAAATTTTACTAATATTGATGTCACAAATGATAGGGAAAAGCTAAAATGATAGTAGATCAAATGCAATCTAAAATACAAGCATCATTTCTACATGACATCACCCTTAGTGCTGACCCTATGTTCATGGCCCAACAACTTAAACAAAGATACAGTGATGAAATTATTAACATTATTATTGAGGGTGACACAAGTGAGGAGAAAGAGGCACTGATAAAAGAATTGGGCCATAGGGTCCATCCTTTGAAGGTAAGTAGTAATTAAACTAAAGAAATAATAGAAGTTTAATAGATGTTTATATTTTATAGTATCTTATGGATCATGATCCAAAATATTATGTTTTCTTCTATAGAAATATGTGATAGATGTGACATCGTGTGGTGAACATGGTGAAGCTTGTAGCATCAAACTTTGTGTAACTAACACTTTATTTTTACAAAATTACTTATAATTATATATCATTACACTGTTGAGTTTATTCAAGGAAATTACTAAGAATTGAAATAGAAAATCTAATGTTGAAAGTGAAACTGGTACAACATTATTTGTTTTCATCAACATTATAACACTTTACTTTTATTTTTGAATGTTTCTAGCTAGTATCCCATTTGATCTTTTATCCATTGCAAATGTCTTTGCTAACAATATTGTATTCTTCAGCTCATGATGAAGTTTGGACACCTCCTTCGGTCAACAATCTGATATTGTCAAGTGCATTGTTGGCAACAAGGAGTATGCAAACATCCTTGTCTATGCCCACTACAACTGGTAAAACCTTGTTTTCCTATATTTTGTAATGTGCTAATCATGAATTGTTTTTTTTTTTGGGGGTGAATTTTATACTCATGTACCTATTAGATAGACCTTTAGTTGATAAAGAAATAGAGACCAGTACTACTGAAGCTAATCCATTTCCTAAAGTAGTTTGTGTGACTAGTACTGGTTCATTTGTAGGGACATTATTGCTAAACAAGAAAACTATGTTTCCTTTAAAATTACAAAAGCTTCCAAGTGATTTAAAATTATTATTATTTAAAAGTGTAATTTTAGTTTACTTATGCATAACTCATTTTGGACTTATAATCCCTTTATGCTTTTTTAGGAAATAATGTTTTCTTTGATCATCTTTTTGATATGACATTGAGGCTATTTGGACCCACCATACATAAAAGGTACGTAGTTTCATATCATTGCTACAATATTTTTCTTTTCTTCCATTTATTGTACTAAATTAAATTTATTGATCTAACAATTTTATTATTTTTAAAAAGGTGGAATGAACAAGGTTCTAAATTAAAAAATCAACTCATTAGATCTTTTGAGGGCCTATTTCGAAAAAATGACATTGTCGTACTTCTAAAAAGAGCATCAAGATATATAAAGATTGTGAGGGATCAATGTAGAAGGGGTCTAAAGGAGAACCCAGAGTATGATCATCCTCCTATGATTCCACTGATGGAGTGGAATGAAATAATAGAAGATGCGAAGGAGAAAAGGGTATGTGATAATAAAGGAAATGAATTAGCATAGGGCAAAATAACATATGTCATGATAGTATTAAGTAGAATGTAATCATGCACTAATTAGTGATCTTTGTAAATATGTATATAATCTAACATGATTCAAACTATTCATAGACTACAGGACAAATCAGTGGCTACAAAAGTGAGATCAGAAAAGGTTGGCCAACACAAACTTGGCTCTAGTGGCTATATGAATCTTCAATCTCAACTTGTTATAAGTAGTAGCAATGGAATTTCATATAATTTTTTTTAATATAATGTTGCAAAAAAATTTGTTTAATCAACCATACATGAAAAACTAACAATATTAAGTAAAAAATATAGGGCACAAAATTCCATGTGGAGCTCATGGATGAATATATAAAAATTGGCTTGAAGGAAGGCTATAAAGTTGTGGTTGCAAATCTATGCCAAGAATCTAAAAGCCATACCCAAGAATCTAGTGCACCAAATGAGACACAGGTAAATAGGTTAGATGAAAAGTAAATCAAATTGAATATTTGAGAAATTTCTTTTTTGGTGTTAGTTTTGAACATAAATTGACTACATAACAATGCACATAACATTTCACGGCAATCTTCATATCCTATTACAGAACCTACTCATGAGGAAGGCCATGATGTGAATTATAGTGGTGAAGGTATTAATTTTCTATTGGAAATTAATTATACAGTTATGAATAAAATTTAACATCTTCAATTAAAATTTGACGTATAACCTTTTATTGAATATTTTAGAGCATGTTGAACATCATGGTGAAGGATTGGAGCATGTTCCAAGTGTTCAGCATGTTGATGTGGTGGTGGATCAAAGTATTAATGTACATGATGTAGCATTGTCAGGTAAGAAAAATGCATGTTATGTTGTAGTACTTAATTAAATACTTGTAATAGTTAAAAAAGGAAAAGAGTATGTCAATTTAACCCATTTATTTGTTCTTACAACAAAGACCCCTTTAGTGTAGTAGCCTCCTACTCCTCCAAATAGGAGGAGGCAACATAATTTGACATTACATGTGCCACAAGAGGAGAAAATGAGGAAGATATTGATGCTCCTATAAGCCTTTTTCTTAACAAAGCTAAGAAAAACAAAAAGAAGAAATGTTTTTTTTTTTAAAATGCTCTTTGATAAACCTTGTTTGATAAACATTGTTAGATAATGAAAGAACTTTGTTTTAAGTAATTATCTATCAATGTTGTGTATTAATATTGATTTTTATTTCATCTTAATGAATATTGTTATGTGTTAATGAAGTCTTGATTAGTATTGTGTATTAGTGAATTTTATATCATATTAATGAATGTTATGTGATTGTATTGATTGAATGTTATAGTTCATAAATAGATGAATGAATGAATGAAGTATGTAATTAGATGATAATGGGTAATATAGATTGATGTTAAGGGGAGGGTGTGAGGCTAGATGAGCTTCCACCTTCATGTGGTTGGCCTTGTTAAGTAGAGAATATTAAAGTATTCTTAAAACCAAGTGAAGCTCAAACTAACATACCAAAGAATCTTAAACCCAATCCATCTACCTCTCATCTTCTCATCCCAATAAGTCATATTTTTTGCCACTTTTTGCATATTCAATATTCTCTTATTCACAATCTTGATAATGGCAGCCTCCATCTTATTGGTAAGTTATTCCTATACTATTTTTTTATTCTTAAAAATGTATCTATTTTGCTCCTACCATAACTCCCATATGAAAATAGATGGTGTTGCAGTCCACAAGCCACCATACAATTAGTCCTTATTTCGAGTAGGCTAAGCTTAAAACATGTTAGAATTGACCTTGGTATTGTTGAGTTCCATCCAAGTTTGTTATGTAAATAGCTCCAACATTGGTGAGAGTATTTGCAAGTTCATAATATCTACCTTCTTGGACTTGCATATCCTTTTTCTCTAATTGTAACAATTATAAGGATTTTATTTTGTAGTGCTAGCCATGAGAACAATCCTACCTTAGGTAAGCACTTTTTATCCAAATACGGTCGTAATTATATGTTTTTCTTTAGTATTAGCTATTTTCCAAATAGGTAATTATATCCCTCCTTAGTGTTCTAGTTTGTAGTAGTCATTTGACAGTTACTCTGAACACCTCACATCCTCCATCAGTGCCATTTACCTTAACCCCAACAAAAATCCAAAAACCATAGTTGATGAGGACTACTGGAGCAACCTTCTTTACTACATCCAAACCAAGGTAACCCATTTACTTTGTATTTGTATACCATGGATAGACTTATAAACTTATAGCCATATTCCAACTTTATTAAACTAATTTCTTTGCTTTCTCTTTTGGTGTTTAGAATTGGTATTGCTATCTAAAGATGGTAGTAGAGAAAGTAGTGTGTGAGTATGTGATGTTTAAAGGTAGCCTTCATTTGTTAACATTTTAAATTGCTTTTAATTTGAATAATGAGCATATTAATCCATAATTGGGTGACAAAATGCTTACTAATGTTTTTCTTAAAACTAGATTTATATGACACATTTTAGATTTTGATTTGTTTAGATGATTGTGTAAAATTATACTAATAAATAGGTTTTATTAGAGAAACTATTATGATTTCATATGAATTAGTTAAACAAATTAGCTTAAATTTGTACAGTTATAATAGGAATTGCAGTTGCTACTCTCACCATTAGAAAAGAATGAATATTTGCTAGCATTTGGCCAAGTGCAGGGATTAATTGCCTACATGAAGAGTGCAAGCCTGCCACCATCCATAGAGATGTTAAGCCTAGCAATATCTTGGTGGAAAATGAAATATTGGAAGCAAAAGTATCTTATTTTGGGCTTGTGAGAGTAGGTCCATTAGGCAGCGAGTCACATGTGAGTAGCCTTGTTAAAGGGACACCTAATTACATGGATCCTAATTATTGTTCAAGTTACCATCTTACACAATTCAATGATGTCTATAATTTTGGAGTCATTCACTTGCAATTGGTTGTTACAAGACCAGCCATTGATCTTAACAAAAGGAAACCTCGCTATAACATCATTAACTGGGTGAGTTATATGTTTATTCCATACACATCATTCTCTTCTCATGGACTAACACTCACTTTTTTTTTCTACTAGCATTGAAATTCAATTATATTTTCTTTCTTGCTTGTGTTGGCAAGCTAGGCCAAGCCTTGTACAAGGTGATTTAGAGAGCATTTTGGACACTTTTCTTATGATATAGACTTATAATAGAGATATGATTTTGTTTATGGGTCAACTTGGGCTGAGGTAAGAAATTGTATCAGTAGAATATTGGTAAAGAATTAAGCTATTGAAGTGGGTTGAATCAGAAAAATTTGATAAAAATAGTAAATATATTTGTCAAGTCATAATACTTCATCAAATCTTCAACATCATCTCTTAAATGGAGGCCATGATTTTTTGCAAAAAATAGGGCTCGATTAGTACTAACTCTTCAATATCCTTCTTAGAGCAGTGATATTATATTATCAGTCAACTAAAATTCTAGTCCAAAAAACCATTCTTCGCTACATTTCCCATTCAATGTATTCATAAAATGAATGAAAATGAAGATCACATTGCATTTTAGTGGTTTATTCACCTTTTACATGTTTGGAAGAGTAGAAAAAGTTCATAATATGTGTGGATTGTCTAAATTCAGATCCAATTTGGAACATTTCATACTTGGGTTCAGTAGGTAAAACATTTGATTTGGCAACATAGGATACTTATAGTCATTTACAAATATTTAGAAATTTCTTGAACTTGGGGAAATATACTTTTGTCCTAAATTGAGCTAAAAGGTGGGAAAAAGGTAAAGAAGGGAAGCTTTATTTGCATCAGAGGGAATAACTATGGAAATCATTTTCTAATATATAGAAATTGGTCAAGCTTTTGTCTTTGGCAATATACCAATGAAATTGAACTTTTAGTCTAAATAATTTTTAGGAGTTGAGTGAAGACTTGATTGGTGGGTGGGAAAAGGGTAATAAAAGAGGGAATGAATGTGGATAAGAATTTTTTAATATATAGAAATTGGTCAAGTTTTCATTTGTATACCATTTGTCTAATATATTTATTGATATGCATCAATAAATTAATTATAAACTATTTAATATCATCTACTTCTTGCCTTGCCTCTTATTTCCATAAAATTTTATTGTTTTTTTCAAGCTTGATGTATAATTGATTATAATTTGAAAGGTTTTCAATTTTGTATGAGCAGATAGTTTTGCAATTAAAGGCTCCAATCAAAATATTTGGGGATCTGCATGGACAGTTTGGTGATTGAATGTGCTTGTGTGATGAGTATGGATTTCCTTCAACAACTGGAGATAGCATGTGAGAAAATTTACCTCATGATGCATGTATGGTAAATTATATTCTCATGTTCTCATCCATTGCAATTTGTTTGTGGAAATGATGGTGTGTATTTTTGAAGCAATTTTACCTAGAATGTTGTTACATCATACTTGCATATATAGATGTTGAAACATTAATGTTTCTCCCTAAATTGTCAATCTAGGAAGCTGGGCTCTGAATGTGATGTAAACTTAATAGTTGATTACTTAAGGAATTTTTTAAAAGATTAATTTTTGGCCATGCAAGTGATATGCACTTTGGATATCTCTTATTTCCTATACTGATGGAATGATAAACTAGATGTATTTGTGAACTTTCTTGTGGATGCTCTCATTTGCATTTTCTTAGTGTGATCCCTCTTTTGTGTCCAACTATGACAGTCACTAAAAATAATTCTGACCAATCACCATAACATTAGTAATTTGGTAAATTATGTTCCTTCCATCTTTGGAACAATCTTAAGGCTTCTCCATAAACACTATTAAGATCAAAAAACCTTTACAAAGTACTCCAATAATTAGATCCACATCCTAACTAGTAAGTCATGACCTATCATAGTTTGAGACAATATTTCTACACTTTTCAAATCAAATTTCAAGTTCATTTTTATAGAAACCAAAAGATGTATTTAATACCTAAGGTAAGGTTACTTTGTATCTTTGATGTAAGTTTTGAATGCGATTGTCCTAAAAATGATATGATTCTTTTTGGTGAATGATGATAGTCCCATGACTAACTATGAGAAGTAAATGTTTCTAAGTGAAAGGTTGGGGATTCATACCTTGGGGCATATTTTTATTAGTGTATACACTAAAATATTAGATATCATTTATACATGTAGAAATGATTTCATTAAGTGTTTATCCTTTAATCGAACCTATGTAATTTTTTGTGTTTTGATTATGTTATCACTTGAATCTTCAAAGTATATATATGGATTCCTTACATCAATGAACAAAGCATTTATATCTGGTGTACATACTTTAGGACAATGATAGGTAGGTAGGTCTAAATGACTTACCAAAATTTTGATCTTTCCACATTGTTCACTCTCTCTATATGAATTCTAGCTTCTACTTGTTCTTGTTGGTATCAACGTTGTCTCATTTTTTCCATTTTTAGGTCTTTTTATATGTAAATTAATTATAAGTGTGACTAAAATAGAGTTGCCAGTCCTCACTTGGAATCTCCAAGTAGGTCAATGGGTTTGTATGTCTCAATACGTCTTAGTAGAACTCCATCAAAAAAAAATTGAAAGAGGAAACCATTGATGAATAATATTAAACTATATACAACATTAATCTTATTAGCAACATAGAGACTATGCAAGCTTTTACCATCTTCCAAATGACTAGTCATGTCAAAATCAAGCTATTATTGTTGGAAATAAAAAATACAAAGAATTTTTAAAGAATAATAGCAAATCCAAATGACTTGGTAAAGTCAGGTATAGAGTAGCATCAAGTCATTCAACATCACTAGAAAAACTATCTTTAGAAACATGTTCAAGAAATTTGATATAAAGAATAGGAAAATTAGATTTGTTAGAATTTAGAGAAGCCAAGATTATCTTACATATGACTCTATATTTGTTAGAAAACATGGATGTACAATGTGGTCATCTTGCATTTACAAAACTAAAATTGTATTATCCAAACTCACAAGGACTTTCTCATTTATTAGCCTTTTAAATAGTGTCCATGGCCCTCGGAAGGTAGCACTAGCATTAGGTAGAAAAAGGGCATTCTCTAATATGCATATATACTCTATTTTGTTGTGCATATTATCTTATATTGATTGTCCTCTCTTACCCAAGTATGATTAAACAAAAATTATCCACCAAGCATGAAAAACATCTTCAAGTCTAATTATTATTTGAAGTATTTTGTCCATTGGCAAGAATTGGTAATGATCTTTCAATTATTCTTTGCTAAGGTCCCAGAAGCCAACAATGGTTGCACACTAGTACAAAAAAAACAATATGTGACTTAAAAAACCACTAAAAAATGTATATATGTGACTAAAATTAGTCAAGTGACTAATAGTAGTTTATTTTAGTCACAGATCAAAATCAATGACTAAAATCGCTTAGTGGTATATTGAGTAGTATTATAAATGACTAGATATTAACTACTATTAGTCACTTGACTAATTTTTAGTAGTATATTTTAGTCACAGATCAAAGTCAATGACTACAATTGCTTAGTAGTATATTTAGTAGTGTTATAAATGACTGGATATTAACTACTATTAGTCACTTGACTAATTTAAATCACTATTTTTTATTGTTGATTTAGTCACACATTTAGTCATATAATTAATAGTATATTTAATCACATATTTAGTTGTAAATTTGAAAGTTGATTTAGTCATATATTTAGTTTTATATGTAGTGATCTATTTGGTCACATAATTAGTATATTAAGTAGCATATTTAGTAATATATTTAGTTATAATAGGGCATGATGGAATCGAACCACCATCCTCCTACTTTAAAAGCAAGTTCTCTTCCATTGAGCTAATACCCTTTGAAAAATTATCATACAATGTATATAGCATTATATGAGTACATTTCATAGCATATTTAGTAGTATATTTGGCTATAATAGGTTATGTATAGTATTAGGAGTTCTAGAGCTAGATGACTTGAAGTTGTTTTCAATCCTATTTGTCATTATATCAAGTATTGCAAGGAGTACATTAGAATCTATGTCTTTCTTAGATCATTTAGCTTGCAATATCTGTGTGGTCAAGTGCTTGCATTCGGGTACAAACATTGCTCTTCCACTTGTGATTTTAAGTATTGCCTTAAATTTTGATGTAACATCACCAAGGTCATGCATCAAACATGCAAATGCAGTTGCAAATTCTACATCCACCCTTTGACCATGTAGTTACAAAAAATAAATGCTTATTTTTTAAGGAAAGAACAAATGAAAAAAAATGATTATAAAGTATTTTTAATTTTAAAATAAAATGGTGATTTCTAAGCCCACATGACATTGTGCTCAGATAAGGCACAAAAGAGTTTATTTTTAGGAGTAATAGTATCCAAAATAAAGTAAGAGAAAATGTATCAAGAACACTAAAACAATAATTACTTATATAGAAAAATTCAAAATTTTCCTTGAAGCCACATCAATAAGCACAATTAAGCATGCAAAGTGTTCCATAGGCATGAATTATATTTCTATTGTTAAAATAAATTATCTTTAAAAATTGGACAACTAATTCCACCCACATTATTTGGAGGTGACAACTTGTAAAGTTCCATGTCAGAGAGGCTAAAGGAGTTTTATACATTATTGAAACTTAGTTGCTCTATTTTGTTGGTTAACACAAAGGTCTAAGTAAAAATTCATATCAAAATTTTTAAGTACCAAATTACTATTATATTTTACTACTATGGTCCACATGGAACATCATATAAAAGGAAAATCATAGTTGATAATTAAGGTTGAACAAGTTACTAAGGTTGTTGTAGTTGAGGCTAATGTTGTTGCTGGGTTTGCTAAAGTTGTGGTTGTTGTTGTGGATTGGACTACTACATCTGAGGCTATTGTTGTTATTAGGGTTGTAGCATTTGAGGCTTTTGTTGTAGTTTTGGCCAATGATGTTGTAGTTTCTTTTGTTGCTCAATTTTTTTCAACATGACTACTAGTTAAAAGAAAACATATATTGTAAACCATAAGAAATTGTATCATTTTTTTTTTCCAAATGATAGCATTTTAACTTAAAAGAGTAGCCTCTACTGAGCAAGTTGCATAATTTGAATGTCTAACATTAATCACAAAGTTTCAATTGAAGCTAACAAGACTAAATAAAGAATGTTCCTTAAAACCTTGCTTTTTCATGTCACACTTTTATAATAATACTTGTATCCCTCTAGAGAAGTATTCCTTATCTAGACACAAGTCAATAGTGTAGAACTAGCACTAGTACAAAAACAACAATATATTACTAAATAAACTACTAAATATTGTAGATATGTGACTAATTTTGATCATGTGACCAAAGGTAGTTTATTGCCAGACATTTATCTCCCAACCAAATTTATGACTAAACTATTTTAATCATTGAATAGGTCATTGATTTAGTCATTTATTTTTGTTACTTGGTAGTATATATGGTAGTTTATTTCGTAATTTTGGTAGTTTGTTTGGTAGTTTATTTGGTATTTTATTTGACAATTTATTTGGTAGTATATTTGTTAGTTTTTTGGATAATATATTTGGTAGTATATTTGGCAGTTTTTGGGTAGTATATATGGTAGTATATTTGGTTGTTTATTTGGTAGTATATTTGATAGTATATTTGGTAGTTTATTTAATCAATAATTTAGTCATATTATGGCACAATGGAATTGAACCAGCATCCTCCTACTTATAAAGTAGGTGCTCTTCCATTGAGCTAGTACCCTTTAAAAAATAATGCAAAAAATTGACAAAGTTGTCTTCCCAACATTAGATCTACCATGATCATGGTCACTATAACATAATATACTCTTCTCAAAGAACACAATTTTAGTTATTATGAAAAATAATAATCTAAATTTTTACCAATAACAATTTTGAATTCTTCTATTCAAGCATTTTAAAATTGTATTTCATGTCAATTACACTTCTATAAATTATTGTAGTGGTAGACTCTTATAAAATATAATTTTGAGGACTTTGGGCACACACAAGTGTTGTGTCTTGTGCTAACTTCTCAGAAAAAAGATACAAATGATTATGTAATTTATGTCAATAATTTACACCTTTGCATTAAATAAAAATACGAAACCCTATTAAAAAATCACATCTATTAAAAACTACGAAACACAATCAATTGAAATAATCACTTTTTAACATATGGAGGCGCCAAAGAATCAAATATTTCCTCTTCCTTATGCTCAAGTGGGTGTTAAAAGTGTTCATTACACCTAATGTTGATATTTATTGAAACTTAGCCTGCAAATAGCATAAAAATAGGAATTTGATAAAAATAATGCACATGAATAGAAAGTTTTATCAATGATAGGAAAGTGGTGCTAATTCATAAATGTAACAATGAACTAAATAATATATTTATGATAAATTGCTTTAAAAAACCTATAACAAAAGAAAATAATGGACTAGTAAAGTCTGGTAGGCAATGGCTATGCTTCACCGATTGATAACCCCAATTATAGGATAAGCCCCAAAACCATACATTGATGGATCCTAAAATGGTTGATCATAACCATAAACTTCATATCCTTGACCATAATGTAATGTCTCCTTTTCAGAGATATATTTGAATGATCATAGAGCCTAAATAAAAAGTTAAAAAAATAAAAATAAATTAAATATAATCATAATCATAATAATAATCGTGTTAATCAAATAAATAAAAATACACTATGAAATATTATTATTCAAATTATTATAATAAAGAAATCTAAAATATTGTTAATAATATTACGTAACATAATTTACTATCACAAATATGATTAAGAATCTTCAAGCTATTATCCAAGCTCTTCCTACTTATAGAAGCATGGTTCACGCTGCACCTATTTACTTTCTCAAGGAGTTTGATGCTCTTTCTCGACAATTCCTTTGGAGTGGTAATTTGCATAGTACTAAATGGAGCTTGGTTAATTGGGCAACTGTTTGTAGGCCTAAAAAGGAGGGTGGTCTTGGTCTTCAATCTGCTCTATTGAGTAGTCAAGCTTTGGCTACTAAACTTTATTGGCGATGGTACTCTGGACAACATCAAATTTGGACTCGTATTATCACTCATAAATATTTTCATGGTGCTGATCCTTGCTCTGTTTCTGCACCTCCTCTTGAAGGTCGTGGCTCAATGGTTTGGCATACTTTGAAGACAGGTGCGATGTTGGTGAAGAGGGGTCTGTTCTAGATATGTAAAGGAGGTTCTCAAGCTTTGTTTTGGTCTAATGCTTGGGATGGATTCCCTTCCATTTTATCCATATACCCTCATCTTTAGCCTCTTTGTGACTCTTTTCTTGCCGCTGGATGGGATAAAGTGGCTCATTACAAGACTCCTTATCAATTGGGACCTATTGTTGGTTACAGATGGAAGCATTCGTCTGATTGGCCTCCTGGAGGTACATACATGGATCGTCAGGAGCTTTCTCAAATTCTGGCCTCTAGAGAGTGTTCTCCTTTGCTTGGTCTAGATGTTTTGGCTTGGGGCGGTACCTTGTCTGGTAAATATCATGTCTCTGCTGGGTATCAGGAGATAACTAGACAATTATTTGGGGATGCTGAGGTCCCTTGGTGGAAGCAAGTTTGGAATAAAGTTTCTTGGTCCAAGTGCAATTTTTTCATGTGCCTAGTGGCTCACAACTGTTGTCTTACCTGGGATAATATTTGTAAACGTGGATTTCAGGGCCCCTCTTATTGTGTTTTGTATGGTAATGGAGAGGAGTCTATCTCCCATCTATTCTTCCATTGCTCCTATTCTACTCAGATATGGCACCTTTGGTGGAGCTCTTGGGGTTGCTCTTGTCGGCATGCTTCCTCTTTGCCTGAGTTTTGGGCCCGCTTGGGTAGTGCTCCCTCCAAGTCTTCTTTTCTCCATGCTGCTTGGATTGCTGGCCCATCTTTCATGCTTTGGCATATCTGGTTGGAGAGGAATCGTCACATATTCCAAGATGTTCAGCTTGGTGTTTTGCATCTTTGGTGGAAAATATCACATTCTCTTCAGGAAACTATTCTTGTGAAGTGTGAGCTTGATGGGGGTATGGATCTGGTTGATCTTGCTATCTGTAATCGCCTCAATTTTCATCTGTAGGATGGGGCTGTAGCTCATAGGTTTCCTTCTATGTCCAAGCAGATTCACCATCAGAGGAAGGGTTGGGTTAATCGGGATGGGCACTGGACTCCTCCTCCATGTGGACTTCTAAAAATTAACACTGATGGTTCTTCCCGTGGGAATCCTGGTCTGGCTGGTATTGGTGGAGTGGCTTGTTGTAGTTCTGGGGATGTTAAATTTTTCTTCTCAATTCATAAGGGTGATTATACTAACAGTCTCATGGAAGCTCAGGCTATTTTATATGTTGTGTAATAGTGTTGCTTGCGGGGATGGAGTAAGATTATCTGTGAGTCTGATTCCCAAGTGGTGGTGAACATGCTTTCTTCGCAAGAGCTTGAGGATGTTAGTTGGTAGCTGTCCATTGTTGTTAAGCAGATTCTTTTCTTCTCTTCCTCTTTTCAGTTCATTAGGTTCACGTATATTCCTCATGAATGGAATAGAACTGCTGATTGTTTAGCCAAATGGGCTTCTAGTCATGATCCGGGTTGGAATATTAGGGATAGGAGGAAACTATCCTTTGAGATGGTGCAAGAATTTGATGATCTTGTTGCTCAGGATCGAGCTCCTTGTTGTATTCCTTTCTGTCTTAATAAATTTTTACCCCTCTTTTTGCACAAATATGATTAAGAAGTAACATATAACATAATATTATGAATTGTCTATTTTAAGATGATGAATAGAATTAAAATAAAATATTAATTATGATTATATTCTTATCTCAAGTCAATATCTTAATATTATATGTATAATAAAAAATAATAATAATAACATATCATTATAAATAAAATAATAGCAAACATCAAATATGATAAAGCTACATGTACTTAGTCACGACACTTCATATGGATATATATAGAAGAGTCGACCAAGATCATAAGGATATACAAAAAAAAAGGGTTGCACGCAACTCTAATCCTTGCCTTAGGTGTGGACTAGGCAGAGAAAATGTCTACAGGTGTCTTCAACAATTGATAATGGTAGGAACCTTAGGTGTGGTCTAAGAAAAGAAAGTGTCTATAGGTGTCTTCAACAATTGATAATGGTAGGAGAAAGTATCTAATGGTGTCTACAGGTGGGTTCAACAGTTCTTGAAATAATGTAGGAGAGAGATGAGGGGGAGAAAAACTCTAATTTATCTATTTTTGATAACCACTGACAGTGGAGGGTTAAAAAAATGTGTCCAAAATGAAAATTCATGTTGGCTGCTATGTGTCTCTAGATTGGACAACATATTATTTGAATAAACCAAATGACCTTTACATATTTGAATCAAATACGATGGCTTGTGTAAGGCTCGGACAATACAATTGTCATAGTCTTCTATAAACATTTCTAGGGCAGATGGAAACCCTGAAATACAAGGCTATATCTTCTGGTAGTGTAATGTGACAACAATTCAAAAGAACTAAATGTATTTCAAATATAAATACACATAAAGTTACTCACAATATAATCAACATACAAGTAAAGAGAATATAATATAGAAATACAAGGATACATACCTTACTTTTAAGTGTTCCTAAGTCAATTTTTTGTAGATGGGCATAGGAAAATGATTTAGCAAAGTATCAAGCTGTAAGCATCAAAAACAAGTGAATGGTTACAAACTAGGAGAAATCTTGAACACATATTCAAGATAGTCATCATAATTTTTAGTAAATTAAAGCATTCAAGTTTCTTACTTAAAGCAATATGCGATAATAAAATAATTAAGGGTCAAAAATGCATTTAGAGAGACAAAGTTCATATATATGCTAGAATTGACTACAATTTTCAAAGAGTTGACTTAGATTGCAATGGCAAAAAAAATCAATATACCTACTCAAAATTAATAAAAAAAATTACCCATCAACTTTTTACTTTTCTAAATACAACCATTTGAAACTCAAAAGACACTTTCTATGCAATGGTTAAACTAACATATTGCTCTATATGTTCAATGACTACTTAAGTTCCTTAATCTTCTACTATGTTATCAAACCTCGAGAGAAGTTGAAAAATTATTCACTAAGAAAATAAGGGTAAAAAATATATTATTATAAGTAACATCTTTGCCAAGTTAGTACAAAGATATATGAAATCTAAAATGCCTAATGAATTGCCTTATCTTTAGAATAGCCATACAATTTTCACATATTTTTTCACTGCTCTTTGCAGCAAAAATAAGGTCAGCTATAATCTTGGCCTTCTGCTTTTCCATTCATGCTTCAACACTATTGCATCTTTACTATTAGCTTTAAAATTGAAAGGTAGTTACACGTCAACATAGCCTTTAAAAAATTCTCAAAATAAGTTACATCCCATAGAATTGGGACATAAGAAGCATTCCAATGAATTGGCGATTTCTATAGACCCTATCCTAAATATGGACTTGTTGCAACCAAAATATGAAACACATGTAAGTGAAAAAGCTAAGTTGGATTATGTTTTCAATTCTCTTATGATGAAGAATGATAATCAGGCAATTAGATCCAATCATGAAATGAGGAAACACTCTAACACTTTGCAATTAAATGTTAATAGAAATGTGATAAAAAATCAATCATTTTTCTGAAAGAAAAGAGAATAAAGATCCAGTCACTTTAGTGGTTGGGACAAAAATAAATGTGGACTCAGTTCTTGTACACTTAGACTGGAATATGGCACAAAGAGTGAAGGAATGGTGTTAATTGCATAATTATTATGTGAATTTTTTTGAAGTGGGACACTTACACAATCAAGGAGAGGAGCTATACTATTATTGCTTCGCTCTTCATACTACATTGATGATGAAGATCAGTTACATCATGTTCTTCCTTATGTCATTGCAATGCCTTCTTATCCAACTGCTATTGTGTGGCATGCTGCTTTGCAAACAATCTATAATATACTTTCATTAATCAATGAATTTCCCTCGAGTGATGCAAAAATATTTCCAAATTATATTATCCCTATGCTTTCAACATTACTAGATGATCTCGAAGAGAGTGTTTGTATTTGTCATGCTAATAACATATACAAGATTGATGCAACTGACTCACTTTCTTATACACTCACAAGTTTTGAATGAGACAGACATTTTAGATAGATCAGGTGTTTCGCATAAGGCTAGAAAAGGTCATTTGGATTAAGCTCAAACTTTAGGTTCATAAGCTGCAGGTCATCAAAAGAATAATAGATGCAATGTAGAACTTACAAAGTTACAACGGACAATAGCTCATGTTATACAAGAATTGGTAATGGGACCAAAGCAAAGTCCAATCATTAGGAGGGCACTGCTAGAGCACATAAAGGAATTGTGTGATTTCTTCAAAAAGAAGAAAAGTAATGATTTCTTGTTGCCTATTCTCCCATATTTTCTAAATGATGATCATAATGAATAGTTATGAGTTGTATTCTTTGAATAGATTATCTATGTATGTTATTTTGTTGGTTAGATTAGTGTGGAGCAATATCTTTTTCCTTACATTGAGCATGCTTTAAACGATGTTGAGGAAGAAGTTATTGTGAATGCCTTGAAATGTTTGGCAGCATTGTCAAAAAGTAAATTACTAGGAAAAAGGTTAGTGATTGGATCAGTTATGCATTTTGCTCCACTATTGTGTCATCCTAGCCAATGGGTTAGAAAGGAAGCTGTTAATTTTTATTGTTGTAGGTAGTGAGAGTTTATAGCCAATTAACTCTTATGTTTACCTTTCACCAGTTCTTCTTCCTTTTCTTCGTAGAGAACCATCATCATTGACTTCAGAGATTGAGTTATTGTCATGTCTAAAATCTCCAATGTCAAGATAGATTTTTCATGAAGTCCTAGAGAAAGCCAATAATTCACAGTGCTTAGAGGTTTTAGAGAAAGGCAAATGTTAGAGAAAAAGTTAAGCAACTTCCAACTTCTCAAAAGCTTGTTGAACCTAGTTTAAACTCAAATAATGCTTCTTTTTCTAATTAAAAAAAACCTAAAAAGATTTCATCTATTTCGTCTATAGTAGTTGATCCAACTATGGCCAAAAGCTGGTTAATTAATAAGTCATATCTACATCTAAACATAGAATCCCTTGGTCAGAATATAAGTTTATCTAAGCTAGAAGATTGTGCAAGGATGAAAGCAATGGAAAGCTACATACTAAATCTCTCCAGTACAATGCAGTCTCAAGAATATACTTCAGAGTTGTAAAATCATGAGAAGCTTCAAGCTTCTGCTCTAGGAATGCCTTCAAATTTTGTGATAGATAATGGTTCCAACCATGGTCCATCTTATGAAGGTGTCCCAATTTATATGTATCCTCTTACTAAAAAGAAAAATGAGAGTGGAAAAAATCTAATGTCTTCGATAGGATCATTCTTTAATGAAGAGATAAGAAATGATGTTGTAGGTCCACAAGATGCAACACCTATTATGATGACAAACTTTTATGGAGCACAAGTTGCATGTTCTATTGTTTCCTTATAGTGGACTTTGGGTGCCGGTCACTCATTCATGCCTGCAGTAGAGATAATACGGAGATCTGTTAGTATGGGAGGTTCTTTTCCTCCCAAGTTGGTTAGTGGTTCTATTTTGAGTGGCAGATTTGTTTCTACTAGACAAGTGAACAAAGTCCTGAGAGATTATGTTGGAAGAGAAAATGGTGACATAACTTACATGATGAATAAGTTCAAAGACATATCTATTTCTAATGATTCTAAGAGCTCTGTATTGTCATCAAGTATAACTACAGGTTTTCCATCACTAGTAGATGCAACTGTAGTGTCATCTTACTCTAGAGCATCTATCCCAGATTGTGCATGGAGACCACATGGAATTTTGGTGGCACATCTTCAAGAGCATCAGTTAGCTATCAATGACATTACAGTTTCACATGATCATAACTTTTCTGTAAGTGCATCAGATGATTCCACAACTAAAATTTTGGATAGCCGAAGACTAGAAAAAGACATTACTTTTTGTTCAAGGTTGACCTACTTTGTAGATGATGGCTGCGTACTTCATGTTACAATATTTTCAAATGGGGCACAAGTTGCTGCAACATCTAGTAGTGGCAGAATACATGTTTTCTCTGTAAATTATCTTTTAAGAGAAGATGGTAGCATTTACAGGTACACTAGCACTGAAGATGTCACAAAGAACGAGACAAAGGAAGGAGCAGTTCTAAGTTTGCAAAGTTTTTGTAAAGAAATGCACTTTAATGGAATGTCATGATTGTAGTGTATAAACAAATGAATTTGTTGTAAATAATGTATAAACTTTTAAGAAAATGTGATTTACAGTAGTAAATTTGAATTCCACAACCTTTTCCTACATTCCTCCTATCTCTTCCAAAATAAGAGCTTCAAATGAAGGCACAAAATGGGTGTCTTGAAAAATTTCAACAGAATGCAACAAGTGGGTGTAAAGCCATACTTGACAACCTTTACCAGGGTCCTTCATGTCTCTGTCAAATTGGGGGATTTAAAATTGGGTATGGAGATCCATCAAAGCATGAAAAAAAAATTGGGATTTTGTCATACATTATAGTTATCACTGCCCTAGTAGACATGCATGCAAAATGTTGAAGCATAGGCAAGCCATGTGAATTGTTTGACATAATTCCTCAAATAGATGCATTCTTGTGGACTGTGATGATTGCAAGTTATGAACAAATTAGATTTGTTGAAAATGCTTTAGAAATTTGTAAGGAAACACTGATTGTATGGATGAAAGAAATTGACCTGGACAAACATTTTCGAACGTATCTGTGAAGGGGTCAATATAACATGGCAGATCAATGAAATGTTGAAGACATGTATATCACTAATGTTTTAATATAATTAGACTAGGGATAGATGTAGAGGTTATGAAAAGTTTAGTTAATGAGATGCAAACATCTACAGTAAATAGATACAATTTAGAGGGTTTAATAGGAGGGAAAAAGGATACCATGCTTGTGCTTTCCTTTCAAAGTTATCAGCATTGGATCCCAATTTCATACAAGCCAGCAACTCAGTGTCAATTCACTTCAATGATAGCCTATTCCATTTGTAATTAGGTCCAGCGTCTAAAAGATGTACTGCTTATATTTTCTACCTTGAACCATTCCCACACTTTGCGTAAATATCCATGAGGGCATTTGTAACTATAACATCTGAAACATGATGAATCTCTATACCTTGATCAAAAGCTCAAAACTTTGGCACATAACAAGTGGATAAAATAAAGGTCACAAAATTTGGATTTATACCTTCTCATTCTCATTGCATATGCTTAAAAACCACCAAGGCTTTGTGAATAGGTCCATTTTGGGCATATCTAGAAATGATGATAGTCCATAAGACTACATTTAGCAAAAATTTCTTTGGAAACTCTAAAATCCTCACCAAGATTGCCATTGTGTGGATACTCTGTTGTCACTGCAATCATTGAGACTAGATCTGCAGTAAGCATTTTGTCAAACATACATCTCTATTAGGGTGTTCGTCCAAGATAAGTCCAGTTCTGATTATTTCTTGATGAATCTCCATACCCTTTTCCAAGTCTGCACTAAAGTTACAAATACCATCATCTTCACAATCATAATCCAAACAGGGATCATCCAGCTGAGCTTCTGCCATACCTACCAATAATACCAAAATTTGTCACAATCTAAATCATCAATGCAATAATAATAATAATCATGACGAGGCTATTACCTGCCATGCTTGCTACCAATGCCACTGTTATTGTTAGCAACACACATAAAAATTTCATTGCCTTTCCCTTTGCCATTTTATTGTTATTGTATGTTGCAAAGGAGTTGCAATGCAATTTACAGACGTATGAAATCAACCATTTCACACTAAACTCCCTATTGACAGATTTACTTCACATTTATGGGATCACCCATCTCACGCTACTTTCCTGCCTTGATTTACATGACATATATGGGATCAACAGTCCTGCACTTCATTCCTTCTTGATGGGTTTAGTCCACATATATGGGATCAACTGTCCCCCACAACATCCAAGATAAGTCTAGTTCTGATTTTTTTTTATGAATCTCCATACCCTTTTCCAGATCTCTCATTTTGGCACATGCTGACAAATGTTGTTGAATCTACCTTTACATCAGCCATTTGCATTTTCATAATGCACCCACAATTTTACCAACATGTGTTCTTTGAGCATATCTTACAATCACAGCATTAATCCAAGAGACTGTATTACATTCCTTCATTTTGTCAAATAGTTGATGCACTTTGTATATACCTCCACATTTTGCATATATATCTATCAGGATGATCACAACTACAATATCTGACAAAAACCCTGATTTGATTATACTTGTGTGCATCTCTGAGTTTTGTTTAAAGCTCCCCTTTTGCACAAGTTGGAAGGATGCTCACTAAAGTAGTAGAATTTAGATATGCACCTATTAATTTCATTTTCTTTAAAGGCTCCATAGCCTTATCAAAAAGTCCATTTTGTGCACACCCAACAATGATTCCTATCCAGAAAACCTTGTCCCATTGAGGAATTGCTTCAAAAAGACTTATAGCCTTGTTAAGAACACAATTTTGTGCATATCTAGCAACCATTGCAATCAACAAGATGATGTCTGAAGAAGAAATTTTATCAAACAGTTTGCGTGCTTTGTTTATTAGTCTGCACTTTGCATAATGTGTATCAAGGAACTCACTACATCACCATCATGTTTGAAATACATATCTAATAATTTTTGTATGGATCTACAAACCATGATCTATAGAAGATGCATTGAAAGAAATAGGGAGAATTGCAGACAAGCTGAATTCATCAGGTTATTTTTATTGCACTTACAATTGGGCTCAAAAATAATTGATGTTCTGATCAAATCACTTGCTCAAGTTGGAGTCCTTCGACCAGTGTCTTACGAATTTTGTCCACCATGATCAATTTTGAATTCCCACTATGAACATAATACAAAGTTTCAGGAATAAATATAATAAGAGCTCCAATGGAGCTTGAGTCCCTACCTTTTGTTTGAAATCATAGTTTGTCTTTGGAATTAAGAAAAGGTCACGTTGCTAAGAATATGTAAATAAGAATTTAAGCTTCCAAATGCTGAACCCCATGTAGAACAAAAACCAAACAATGCTGCACATGGATATGAATTTAAGATTTAAAATCGTAAACCCAAATAGTATAGAAAGCAAACAATGCTACACACAGATGGTAATTCAAGCTTGAAAGTGCTAAAAACATAGATAAAGTAGAAATCAAAAACTGTTTTGTAAGTAGGTGGACATAACATAATCATATAAATTTTAGTTAATCTATAAATTTTTCAGAACATTTCTTAATCCTTTATGCCAAACAAAAACAAGATTTACAGAGAACTGCAAAATTCAGAGTAAAATATTTGCTGAAGCAAATGCAGGCCAGCATTTCTGTAAGAGAGATCATTTCATTTAATCAAATAAATGAAGCGAGGCATATAAATTTATTTAGTGAAGCTTGAAAATAAAATTTAGAAATAAGGACATAAAAACTTAGAAAATCTGGAGTTCAAAGTGGCATTGCAGAACAGAATTTGCTCTATTATTTTGTTATTGTAAATTTTAAATTTTAAACATATATTATTTTCATTCATAGGTACAAAAATTTTAGCTATTTTTTTTATGTTTATAATTATATTGCACTGTTATATACAACTGATTTTATATAGATATATGTAATGAAATGAATAAATTGAAAGTATGCAAATAGCAGAAATAAGTAATTTATTTATTTTAATAAAAATTAAAGACCTGTATTAGACAATTATAACAGTATAATTAGATTATAAAGATCAAATAAATCATTAATTTTTTTTAAACTAAAAACGTGTATTAATCTGTTCACAGGTAATTTGCATCATTTCTCAACAGCAATAAATGTATACTAAATGAACAGATAATTTGCATCATTTCTGAACAGCAATAAATGTATACTAAAAACTGTTGCTGAGAAAAACTTGTGAAGAATTTGTAAAGCTAAAACTCGAGAAAATTTTCAAATCTTGTACATACTTGCACAAAAAATTGTGAAAATTTAGAAAAGATAAATTAAAAATATCACACCTACATAGATATTTTGAACATGACTGATGAAAAGAGTGACTAATTTTGAGATGGGAGAGAGGTCACAATCTTTTTAGTTTAGATAAGAGGGTCAAAATTACAGGCAAAATGGTCTCGTTGAAGCACATAAGCGCCTGACTGCGAGCGTTCTGAAGTGCGGGAAGGGCAAAGTTTGGCTTGATCCCAATAAAATCAACGAGATATCTATGGCCGACTCTAGGTAGAATATCCACAAGCTTGTCAATGATGGCTTTGTTATCAGAAAGAGTTTGAAAATTCATTCTCGAGCTTTGGAAGCAAACAAGGAGGGGTGTCATTCTGGTTATGGTAAACGAAACGGTACAAGGGAAGCAAGACTGCCCAGAGGGTGAGGCAGGTAGCACTAGTGTAGAGGAGAAGATAGAGGTTGTGGGGATTAGCGTGTTTGAGGTGATCAGTGGAATTGAGATCAGCGAATGGGTGCAACCAATGCAACTTAGTATTGTCAGGAAGATTTGTGCTACAAATTGTGCCGCTCAAGGGTTACAGTGTTCTTAGCGACCGAGTTGGCTGGGCTCTATTGGTAGGGGTAGCGAGTAGGGGGTGGGCAGGCTACTGGGTGGGAAACTAATTTTTTTCAGTTGCTCCGATAGCCCTAATATTGGGCAAGGTATTCTATACGTTCGGCATGGCTTCTAACTTTGCCTTAAAATAGGCATAATGAGGGCAGCAGCTGAAATGGTTTGCCTTAAGCCGCTGAACATATCTGTGGCTACTATTAAAAGGATAAAACAATTCAGCATGCTTAATTTTTGCACCCAAACTGACAAAGTTGATCTTCACACATGGATAAAGCAGATTCGGAGTGGTAATCAAAATCAGATTAATGGAGATTTTTGGACACTAAAATAGATTCAAGGAATTTAATACTAAATATCCTTTGAAAAGAACAACATACCTTCCTTGTGGTTTGATCGCGAGATGCTTCCCCAACAAGATTAGACCGATACTAGTTTGGGTAATAATGCAACCACCTAATGGCTCTCTCCCAGATTTCATTCAAATATTCGGCTCAACTCTGCGCTCTCCTTCAAGACTACATTGCCATAATGGCTCTGACATAATTAATATGTGACTTACCGTCACAATTAATATGATCTTATCGACATCATTTTTTTCCTGCTATTTTCCACAATTAAAATATAAAATTACCCTTGAGAAAAATCTACAAGACCAATAGAAAATTAGGAATATGATCACTAAAAATATTTTTAAAATATTTGTAATTTAAACCTTTGAAAAGACAACTTGTCTCAAATTAAATTAATGACATGCCTCTACCAAAAATATTAGTACCCTGCTTTATGCAAGGCAGGGACTAATAATCAAATCTCCAAAATCCCTTCCTCCATCTGTTTAAGCCTATTACATTTGTGGCCCGATGAGGTTTTAAAACTTTTGATCTTTCTAAATTGTTATCATGAGAGCTTTGCAATAAAATATCTTTCCATAAAATGATAAGAGAAAACCTCCCACTCCTTTTATTTAAAAAGGATCATTTTGAGCCACTTGTATTAATATCTTAATATAGGGATGTCATAGTGTGCATGGACATTTAGGCCTTTCTAGACTCGATTTTAAAATTTAAATTAGAACTTCTACAACTCAACCAACCACTGCTTGCAACTTCATATTTGAATTTGAACTACTGATTTTGAACATTTGAAATTGATCTTAGGATCTTGAAATTGCCTTTTTTTTTAATCATTGAACACTCTGATCTCTTGAGAGGAGATTCATCAATTCTAAAAAATTAAAACCTCCACTTTAATCTCTGAAGGTACATCTAAAAATATGATAAAATTAGTTTCTAATAAATAAATGTTTATAATACTCTCCTAAAGTTTTTATAAACTTACATCATTCTTTCCTAATTTACTTTTCAAATCATCCAATTTGAATTTTGACCATTCTAATCAATGTTTTTAAGTTTTTATTCAAAATAAAGAAATGGTTAAAATACATATAAAAGCTCATCTCAAGGAAATGGAACTTTTATAGTATAAAGAAGTTGAGAAGATTATTATTTGATTCAATTGATGATAGTTTTGATTTTAACTTTTAACTAAATGTAAGAATAGCTATGATTTTCTCAAAAAATATGAGAGTTATTATAAAAAGTTAGAGGTTGTATGACTATGGTTGTGTTCTCAATTAGAAAGATAAATAACTTATAAATCATAAAATTTCATTAAAAAAATCCAAAATCTATGGAAAGGAAAACTTGAAATAACTTGTAGATAATGAACATCACATGAAATTGAAAACTCCTAAATAAACAAGACAAAGATTTAAGGTGTATTGAAGGCCATCATGTATTTAAAAATGTTGATGGCTATAAATCTGATATTTGTGTGGGAAAGGATCTAATACACGAGGGTGATAATATATAATCATAGCTTGGAGACTTTGCATTCAACAAAGTTTAGGTGATCTATAGAGATATTCTACCTTCTAGTTTATAATCCCCCTAAAGCCTCTTTGTTGTCTATCCGAATTTCAAACCTATAGGATTTTATCATGTAGGTCTGTGTTATACATTTGCAGAATAAACAAATTAAAGAGTATAAAACACTAATGAACGAATTGGATGGGTACCACTACTCAATCCTTCTTCTATGTCAATGTTGATGTTGTTGTCATTGATTGATACACAAAACTTCCCCTTTGCAATAATAGAATAAAATCATAGATTCTCTTAACAAAAAGAGAGATAATTTCTATAGAAGATAAACTACATTTTCAATACAATAGAGAAAAAAATTCTAATAAACAAGCACAACTAATTAATAGTCTATCAAATATAATTTACATATGTACTGATATGTTTCTGGATTTGATTGTGTTAAATATTCCAACATATTCCCTCACAAAATGTTATGTCACACTAGCTAAGACATGACCATGTAACATAGTATAGCTTAGGAGGAGATCAACACGATCTAATAACCCAATCTGAAACAAGTGAATGTATCAAAAGAATTCTCTCTTTAAGAGAATATCTCAAAACATCCTCTCTTTAAGGTAGTGAGATGCAAATTATAGATAAAAATTATTAAATATAACAAAATAAATAAAAATAACAAACAATTACATATAATGTTATTTCAAAAGAATAAAACCTTAGATTGTAAAAAAAATTCCAACATCTCTAAAAATATAAGACTTTTAAAACTCGAGAGATTGTAAATTCAAGAAACATACAATTATGAAATAATAAAATTACTTACTTTTTTCATATTACAAAATCAATCAAACAAATTTTTAAAAATTCAATAAGATATTAACACCTTAATTTTAAAAACCCAAACTTATCTTCTACTCAAATTATAATATTTTAACATATTTTAAAATTAAACAACTATTTAATTGTATGTTATTTTGAACACTAATTATATAAATGAAAACTTAAGAATGTGAAACTTTTTTTTTTTCAAACTACACATTAAATATGAAAGGACAAAATTTTATAGAAACTACTTATGAGATATATTAAATTTTGATTCTGTAGGCATAATATTATGAACTCACATCTTTTTCAAGACCACTACTTTTCAATCTATCACGCTGACATTTTTTGATACTAATGAAGAAACTTGACATCAAACATTGAGTTCTAGTGGGTATCTTCACACTTAGGAAGCATATTGACTAATTATTGTTATTATTAAATCATTTTAATTTAGGGCTTGATATTTATTAAATTGTGGTTCTCACTATTCACTAAATACTATAAGATACTAAATGTAATGAGAATAAAATAATGTTATATTTTATAAAGATGCTTATCATATGATGTTAATGTGATTAATAGCAATAATATGTTGAGATTATAAAATATTTAATTAATAAATAACTTTTTGATAAATAGTCAGTTTAGAGGATATTCAAGGAAGTTAATTAATAATGATGTATTGATAGGACAAAAACTCCAATGGTGAGCAATAAAACTTATAAAAAAGTTTAAAATATATTAATATGATAAAAAAAAATCATCAAAATCACTCATTCAATCATTTGTTTGGGTGACTAATTATTAGTGACCAATTGTTTCGTCATTAATTTGATCATTTAGTTAGTCACTTATCCTTGTCTAATCTTATGATTGTATCTAATGACTAAATTAGTCATCTATCTAGTCACCTATACTTATAAATTACAAAACATTATAAGAATTTGATCACTTTTAGTCACATGACTAAAACTTTTAGTCTTGTGACTAAAAGTTTTAGTCATGTGGTCATTTATTTTCCAAAATTCTACTAGTGTATGGGCACTAACTAGTGTGATAGTTGTAGTAATCTTGGTTTCAGCAAACATAGAAAGTGCACTGGCAAAGCTAGTTGTCACAATTCCTTGTGACTATGATGAGAATGTCCATGGCTTTATCAACAACATATAACAATGTTAATATTATACCACATTAACAATCCTAAATAAATCAACAACTAAAACAATCCTTAATAAATCAACAACTAAGTCATAAATGTATTACTGATTTTTTGCAATCTAGATTATTGTGTTGGATCCACTTGATAATAACCCTGAAAAATGAAAATCATAAATAAGTATTTTTAAGATATTTCACATTCACTAAACTAGTTTGAGTCATTATATTTATTAACAATGTTTATCCTACACTTTCTTTTGCCGAGGGTGCATCAAGAGTGGTTGTTGCTAGAATTGAGTTGAAGCCTAGGCTAAAGTTACTAGTACTAGAGGCAACTAGATTATTGTTGAAATGAAAGGTGTTGTTGGGGTTGAACATTTCACTACACAACAAGCACCTATTGTTGTAATAACTAACTAGAGGGCTGCTATTGTGATAGTTGTTGCACCAACTATTATTGTGATAGTTGCTAAGCTTGGGAAGGAATATGCTAAAGAGAGAGAGAGAGAGAGAGCAATATTTGGCTAGATTAGAGACTAAGAAACATGAAACTGCCCATATTTGGATGGTTGTTATGAATCTGATGCATGGCCAAAATGGGTTTTTTTTAACATGTTGTTGTGAATATTACAAATATTGACCATACTATTGTAAAGACTATTGGGCTTGCAATTATGAAGGAAATTGTGTGGGTTGTTGAGCATGTGGTTCTAAGTGTTGTTGCACCTATTGACAATATTTTTGTAAAGATGGTTGGGCTTTCATTTGTAATTGAGATTGTGTTGGTTATTGGTTATGTAATTGAGAGGATTTCACATGTTGACCATATTGTTGCAAATTCAATAATTGCTGTGATTTTTGCAATTGTGAATGAGATTGTGTGGATTGATGTTGATTTTGGAATGGTGGCTGCAACTGTTGCTACATTTGGTGTGTTTGTTGTAGTGGTGGTAACCAATCCTGAACTTGAGTCTAATGCTACAAAGAAGATAAATTATAGCCCTATCAAGGACAACATCCAAAACATCACTAAATGTCATAAACAAAAT
The DNA here is from genome assembly GCA_028749045.1 of Cupressus sempervirens. Lineage (NCBI taxonomy): Eukaryota > Viridiplantae > Streptophyta > Pinopsida > Cupressales > Cupressaceae > Cupressus > Cupressus sempervirens. The sequence goes on along the minus strand of CM053791.1, from coordinate 689,385,667 downwards.
ACTATACAAACCATTTCTATAGGCAACCAAAAAATGCAAATCCTTGTCAAAACTTATCAAATTAAAATATATCATACCATTTGGTCAAGACAAAAAGAAAAAGAAAAATCTAAAAAAAACCTTCTATGGAGAAGGGGTAGTCACCCTTGTAGAGCTTCCTACTAGAGCAGACACATGAAGAGGTCCTTCAACAGGGCCATTTACTAAAATCTAGGGGCCATTGATAGATCCAACATGTACATCACACTTGATGTCTTTATTAAACAATGATACAACTCTCCTTAAAAATATTACTGGAAACTCCAATATGTTTATAATATATTATATATATAAATAATATAATCAATAAATTAATACTTGAATGGCCTTACCAATGGTGAATGTCCTCCTACAAGTCATGATCTTCCACTGGGAGTTGATGGCCTACCATATGGATGTTATCCAACTTACTGGGATGGTATTCTCACATTTTCTACACCCATGGGCTACCAGTTTCTAGGTGCACCCTATCTTCTTGTGTGGCCTCCACCAGTCATAGTAGGCCTACATGAGCAACACAAATTATTCTACTAAATGCATTATTTGAAGTCTCCAACTCAAACACATTTAAAATTGATGGCTTACCTGGATCCAAATGGCCACTACTATTCAACACCATAGCTTGGTCCTCTAAACATAAATCCATTTCTAGATAATATAATAAAAATATTAACACCTTAAATAAGTTGGGAATAGACTAGTATTTCAAGATACATATTGATGTAACATTTTTTAGGTGACAAGATAAATAGAAGTTTGAACCTTGCATCTCCAACTTTGGGTCTTTTAGGCTCTACAAACTGTATAGTGAAAGGTTGATTGCATCCCTAAAAAAATACATTTTTGTAAAGCTGAAATGTTGTTTACATTTGAGAACTATATCAAAAATAAGCACCCACTAAAGGAAATATTAGCAATTGAAAACACAATGTTTACCTTCATTGTGAAAGCTCCATGTAATTTTTTAATAGCTAACGCATCCATTTATCTAGTTGAAAAATGTACAGCCTACACAAATAATTTAATAGTTAACAAAGACAATATCAACCCTAAAACATTTTTATAAATCAAACTATTAAAAACACTAAAAGTTTCCCCACCTTTGTTCTATTTCTATTCATCATTCATGATATCTATGTCATCAATAGGACCAAACTTAGCAAAGATATTAAGGATCAAATTTAAAACCAAAGCTTTTCAATACAACTAATGTTCAACCACTAGTTAAAGTCTTAACAAGAGAAGACCTTGATTGCAAAATGAAATTCTTGTGCACTGGATGCATTATTTTTGTATAAGATGAACTTGTTTACCAATTAGTAGAATGTGATGGAAGGCCCTCCTCTAGAGAATCCATTGCTTTTCTTAGATGATTATCCTCCACTAACAGATAACCTAAAGTGTCTCCTAGGTGTAACAGATAGCTTGAAGAAGTGAGATCATGATCAAAATAATTATTTGTAGTTGATGATAGTTTATTAAAGGATTGGATCCTTGTAGGACTAAATGTGGATGTATTTAATCCATAATTATGTCCACCAGCTAGGGAAATTGATAGCTAAGGGACTTGAACCAGTATGATCTACATTCTTATGACTTGGTTCAGACATTATCCTAGTGTTTAAAAGGTAAGCTTCTAGTAGAAATTTTCCAAAATTATTAATTAAAGAAGACCAAGAGTTTCTATCTCATGTAGTTGATGAACCATACTTTCCTCCTTGCTAAATACTTTGCACATAGCTTAGATGATTTGATGGTGAAGATTCGACTAGATAATTCTATTTTGGTAAATGTTGAGATAATGACATTCCCTTGTTGAACTAAACTACATCATCTGCTAGAGATGGAAACCCTGACTACAAGCACCCTTGGCCCTAGAACTAAAAATCTATAAATACATTAGGATTAGATGAAAATTATAAAATTAAATCTGAAAATTCTTCTATCTTATTCTCCAAAGATGATCTTCCATTGTCTAAAAGACTCAAGTTCACCATGCCTCATTTAATTATATTTAGCCTCTTCCAATTTGGACTCACTATTCTACTTATGCCCATTGACTTATTAACATTTATCATCTATATTATTGTTTCTCATTTACATAAATATTCTATGTTAATATTCACATCATCCAAAATATTCTATTTGATAATGCCTATATGTCAATCTTTTTATAATCACTCCCTCAGGTGCCTAATTCATCATCACAATTGCAACCTAGCATACATGCACAAAGTTCCCTATCTCCATGTAAGGATTTTCTTAATTCAATAATATAATAGCACCCATACTTCCAAATCAAGAGGCTTTTATGGATTCCATAGTGATTATAATCTCCTCATATAATTTTCCAAGGTTGATCTTGTATCACTGCTCCAATGTGCTTCAAAATATGCATTCAAGATTTGTACTTTTAAATATTTTCACTTAATCTACCTTGAACTATAATGTAGTGATATCAATGACCTTTTCCATCAAAAATCTTTAATATTATTACTAAATTGGAGGCCCTAAATTTTGAAAATATTGGGGCTCTATCAAAAGTGATGTCCATAAGAAAGAGCAAAGTGATGTTAGCAAAAAAAGCTTCTCAAGGAGCTAGGATGCTTATGAAACTACCATGTACTAGTAGTCAAGCCTCCATAGGAGTGAATGGAAGTGCATAGTTGTAAGGAGCCAAAAAAATTTGTGATTTCCAATAATCCCACAAAAGTGATTGGCAAGGAAATGTCAGATGGACTACTACCAATGGACATCATATCATACTGCATGTATCTTATTTCAAGGTCTAACTTGCCAAAAAAATCTTAATAATGTTTTTTTTCATAACTTTTAAAGCATAGGGAATGCCTCATATAGAGGGTTACATACCTACATTATATGGTTGTCCAAGGAGTAGCCCCCTATATAGGTGGTTCTTGAAAAGATAGTAGTGGGATTTTTCATCTATATCCTGCCACCCTTCACATAGTCCCCCTTTCGATTCTACCTTTTTCACATTATGGATGCATCACTAGGGTAAATTAAAAGAACACTCTTTATAATACACTATTTTGACATTTTTGTATTTTCTCTCTTGATTGACATCCTACCAACCATCATTCAAGGAAAAAAGTAAATATAGAAATGTTAGATAATTTATAATACATAGATTATCCCAAATATAAAATAATATTCCCCCAATTTTTGATAAATATGTTATCAATTTTTAAGAGTTCTCCCTACTACTATTGATTGGTAGATGCATCTGAGTGCAAAAATAAGAAATGCTAAGAATTGATGAATTTTCAACAACTTCATCCTACTATGCATCTTGTTTTTGAGATTTATAGAAAATACGATGTTAATATTATTCTCTTTCTTTAAAAATGCTAAAGTGTTTATTCTCGAATAGGATTTACATATATAAAAAAAAAAAATTGACTCACAACATACCTTTTATTTTGACATGTAGTTGTGATTCCTATTGGAATATGAACAATGTGGATAACACTATCTATTGTGTTAACATGCTAACCACATGTAACATAAGAATGTTTCAATATGAAGATCAAACTTGTTGATCTAGAACCTAGAAGAAGCATCACTTAGGATAGGAATCACAACTACAGTAGAAAATGAAGTATGTCACCTCTTTGCACTATCAAATGGAGAGAACCAAACTAATATATGGACACCAACTTCTTCCTTTGCATATCCAAATGTTAAATCTCCATCCAATCTCATTTTTTCTTGCTGGAGATGCAAATTTTTATTGATGGGTTAGCATTAAAGAACATATCAAGAAACTTTACATGCTTTAACTTATAATGAAAACTCAATGTTTTGGGGAGCCAAGTTGGGTCAACCACCATGCATGAATAGAAATTCACAAGGAATGATGATAATAACACTACAATTGTCCCTCAAGTAAGCAAATCTAACCAACATCTTCAAGCTTCAAGTCAAGATATGCATCAGATACACCTTCCCCCACTATAGATAAAACTCCTAAGGACTTTACTCACATGTTAGAGAAAATCTTTCTATCTTGGACTTCTATTAGATATCTCAACACAAAGACAAAAATCCCTACTTCCATCACACTCAACAATTGCCAAAGACCTCCTCCCAACTCCATAAATTTCCTTTAGTTCTTTGGTCCCTCACATAAAGCATTGAAAATACGGAAGAAAATGCTTCATACATGCAATGAACAATTACCTCCCTATTACTCAAAAGCCTGATTAGCCATCCAAGCCTTATGAGGTGGTAGAAGCTCCAACATATTCATTGATCTAGTAGAGGGCGATCCTTCTCTAATAATACATACCATCCTTCATACAATAGAATGGATCATTAAGAAAATAAGAAAATACATTGGCCAAAAACATCTAAAATGCCCTTTACTTGACTATGACTGTTCACTTGATGAACTGAATGTGGTAGCAAGAAAACTGCACTATGCACTTGGTCAAAAACACAACAATAGATCAAGACAATAGAGAAACTTATCATTAAAAATAAAACATAACTATAAAAGAATAAGTGAGAACCTTACCAAATGATACATGCATCCCCAACTGAGTGATCTATAGCAACCAACATTTTTTCTAAAAATGATCAGCCAATATACATGTTTGAAGCAAAGCAAACATCACCTAAGAGCCATCCCCATGACACTATGGATGAAGGGATCAATTACACAAAGGCTTTTAAGGATTTCCAAGAGGGACTAAGTAACATCTTCTTTAGAGGTGAAAGGTCACAAGCTTCTATGCTATAAAGAAAGAGAAAATTCCCAGACTACACAGTCACATCCAATGTGAGTCAAGACGTTATATTGTGGTGTGATTTAAGTAACTTTAATTTATATGAATAGGAAAGATAGATCTTTTATTAGGTTTTTTTAATGCAGCATTCAAACATGTACATATATGGACAATGAAGGGTCATTGAAATGTACTTTTATTGAAGAATAAATGAGTAATATTGATGCTTTGATCAATCTTCTTGACTATCCTTTGTAACAACATAGTTTTCACTATTTCCAAGACACTTTTCTATTGATAAATGGATTGAATGGGTTCTAAAACATATTTGGATTTGTAGAGCAATTAATTAACTCTGTTATGGATGTAATTTGAGAACTGACCATGAATTGTAGAGTAAGAATAAATGAGTTTTCTAAAAATAGTTCAAAAACCCTCATTTACTAGCATTTGATCAATCATGATTTGATAACTCCTATATGCACCATGGAAAAATCCTCCAATTGTCTGATCTAACACTATAATGAGTCTTTTTTTAATGTAGAATATCTAATTTCAAAACACCACATGGTTGTTGACATATTTGATGCCTTAGCAGGCTTACAAAATTAGTGATCAACATTGAATTGAACCGTGCCAAACATACAATACTTTATTCAATTACATGTATTAATATTCTATAACTTCATTCAAATAGTTGAAGTATGAACTAATTTCTTATTAAACTCTACATCCTACTAGAATGACTAGGTATAGGCCTATAAGTCTTCCATACTCACCCAAAAATCAATCTTTCTACTACAAATCTAAAGCATATACACTCAACCAGATATCATGCAAGTATGTGTAGAACAAATACAAAATATATGAAAATAAAATGTATAGCCATTGAAAACTAAATAACTCCCACAATATTATGAATTTGGCTTAACCATCTAAAACTAGAGTTGGCATAATAATTTCCCAAGTGAGAAAATCATTTTGTGTAAGATTATTGAATTCAAGATGATTCTAGAAAAAGTGATATTTGTCCTTGATATGGAGCCCCCTACGGATGTCATTGGACTTAACTCTTTCCTAGACACATTGGGTACTTCCAAAAGCTCATTAAGAACTTTGCATAAAAATCCTATTTGTTGGATAAGTTGACTCAAAATGGCAAGCCATATGCATGGGAGATTGTACAAGGAGAGGCCTTCAAGGAGCTCAAACAAGGTTAGTGTGTATGCCCATTATGCCATATCTGAATTAGGACAAGGATTTCTATGTTAGAGGCATCCACATTGATGCATGAGCATCTTGGTTGTAAGGTAAATCTTGCATCACCCAAAAATATTTTATTTTCAGGCTTTTTTATTTTAATAAGAACTAGTAGATAGGGTGGTTACTATTTATGGGAACTTGCTATTTTTAGTAAGTTTTTCATATGAGCTTAGAATGTTCTCATTTTCTATAGGAAGGTTCATTTTAGAGATATAAGCCTGTCATAAAAATCTCATTGCACTAGCTTAAGTATCAGAGAAGTTATTGCGGATTTTTAGTGGAAAAATTTGCAGAAAAATCATTAGACTCACCATTGGAGGCCTTAGAGTGCCCGGATGAGGTTTGAAAACTCAATGGAAGGGTAGTATCATTTTTCTAAGCCTGTAGATCAAAAGCTAGCATTTCTAAAAAGTGGTTATAATAGCCAATCAAAGCAACGACTCATGAGTTATGGCCTTCAGAAGTTGGGCTATTGAAATTTCTTTAAAAAATTGTCAAAGATGTATTTGCCTGATTCGATGTGTATTGTTAGGGTTTGTCAACCCTAAATATTAAGTTTGAGCATCTAGAACCTTCCAAGGAAGCATAAGACTGCCTATTTAAGAAAGTCTTGAACATTGTCTAGGACAGCTCTAGGTGATAGTTTGCAACACTGTCTTGTAGATTACTCTAATGAAGGTGCCCATTTGGGTTAGCATATTGTAATTGAGAATTCTAAAATTCTACATTTGCAGCAATAATAAGAAGTCCATTTTTTTTCTCACATTTTCTATTGTTTCTTTGTTTCTATTATGAGTTTATGGTATTAAGGGTAGTCCCCTGCATCAAGTGGTATTAGAGCTAGAGTTCTTGAGTGTGTGGATAGATCGCTGATTATGAGGTAGTTTACACCAGGACCATGGTTTGGGCTATGCATGTAGATAGATCATTGATTGTGAGGTAGTTTGCACTAGGATTTTAGTGGAAGTGCAAAAATGCCTCCACAAAGAGAGCATGGTGGAAGAGTTGTAGGTGTTACACCTAAGGATTTCTAAGCAAGCATTGGAAGAACAAATGTGAAGAGGAATAAATATTCTTGTAAGAGATGAAAGTGAGGATAAGGATGAAGTAGAAGAAAATGCTGAAAGAAAAGGTAGTTCTAAGTCTAGAGGAAGAGAGGCTTTTTAGGGCCATCTCCAGGATTGGACAAAGACCTAAGTTTGAGGTTCCCACATTTTCAAGAAATCTTAACCTAGAAGAGTTGATTGATTGGATCAATGAACTAGAGGAGTACTTTGAGTATGAAGATATTGAGGATTTGGATATGGTCAAGTTTGCAAAGGAAAAACTAAAGGGACATGCAAAGATCTAGTGGCAAGAGGTTCAGTTGGAGCAAAATAGAAAGGGAAAGGAAAAAATCATCAGATGGGATTGAATGATAGCTAAAATGAAGTGATAATTCATTCCTATGGATTATGAGCTTGATCTATTAAAGAAGATGTAAAGAAATAAGCAAGCAAGAAAATATATTCAAGAGTATACCGAAGAGTTCTACTAAGTTCTCATTAGAACTGGCCATGTAGAAACTGATAAGGAGAAAGTCACCTATTATCTTAATGGGTTAAGGCCAAGAATTCAAGATGAGCTAAGTCTGGTTTGAATTAGTAGTATTGAGGAGGCATACCAATTTTCCCTAAGAGTTGAGGAGGAAATGAGCAAGAAGTTTGACAATAAGAATAGTGGAAGATGTCATGGTGGAGGATTTGGTGGATGATCTTATGGAGGCTATAATGATGATCAAGAGAACAAGGATGAGGTCAGAAGTAGGAATCAAAACCAAAGGGGAAACAATTCCAATCAATTCCATGATCAGAATAATAGAGATCAGAGAGGAAGAGGTAGAGGACAAGGATCTAAAAGAGGAGGCTTTTGTGGAAAACATTTTTACTATAGAGAAGAAGGGCATAGAGCATTTGAAATGTACCTAGCACCAAGGAAGGATAGATCAAAGAAAAAAAGGTTAGGCAAGAGTTGCACATGTTGATGAAGATGATAGATCCTCACATTCTAAAGATGCTAAAAGAGGAGAAGTCCTAGTTAATAGAAGAGTCTTGCTGAGTGGTGAGAATGAAACTGATCAAAGAAGGAGTTTGTTTCACATAAGGTGTAGATGTGAAGATAAGTGTTGTGATGTGATCATTGATGCTGGAAGTACTGACAATCTAGTGCTAGAAATGATGGTCACCAAGTTGAAGTTGAAGAGATAGAAATGCCCACATCCATACCGTATTTCTTTGGTGCAAGATGACCACATGGTTATGGTCAATGAGTAGTGCTCAGTGAAGTTCAAGATTGGGAGCTACTAGGATGAGGTACTATGTGATATCATACCTATGGCCATATGTCATATATTGTTGGGTAGGCCATGGTAGTTTGATAAGTATGTTGTACATGATGGGCAAGTAAATACCTATACTCTAACTAAGGATAGAGTGAAACATAAGTTGAAGCCATTGAAGGATAACAAAGAAAAGGTATGTAGTGCTACCAAAATATGTTTTGTTGATGGAAAAGAGTTTCTTAGAGGTATGAAACATGAGCATATGAGTTTTTCTATAATTCCTAAAGGTAGTAAAGAAGTAGAGGAGGTACCTACAGAAGTTGCAAATATGTTAGAATATTTTTCTAATATTGTATCAAATAATGTACCTGATGGATTACCCCTAATAAGGAAGATCAATCACCAGATGGGTTTGGTTCCAGGAGCCAGTTTGCCAAACAAGGCAGCACATAGAATGGCACAACAGAAAGTAAAGAGTTGAACATGCAAGTTCATTAGTTCTTGCAGAAGGGGTCAATTTGAGAGAGTTTGAGTCCATGTGATGTACTAGTAGTGTTAGCACCAAAGAAGAATGGAGAATGGAGAATGTGCACAAATTTTTGTGCTATCAACAAGATCACCATCAAGTATAGATTTCCTTTGCCAAGGATGGATGATATTATGGATTGTTTGAGTGGAGCTTGGTATTTCACAAAGATAGATATGAAGAGTAGGTACCATTAGATTAATATCAGAGAAGGTGATGAATGGAAGACTACTTTCAAGACAAGGAAAGGACTATATAAGCGGTTAGTCATGCCTTTTGGGCTAACCAATGCACTAAGCACTTTCATGAGGCTCATGAATGAGCTAAGTTTGTCATTGTTTACCTAGATGATATATTGATCTTTATTCAGACATTGGAGGAGCATTTGATTCATATTCACAAGGTGTTTGAAAATTTGAGGGTAGAAAAGTTGTTGATAAACCTGAAAAAGTGTAGTTTTGTAAAGGAGTTGGTGTACTTTGGATATAGTCTCAGGAGAATGTATGAAAATGGACTCGGAGAAAGTGAAGGGTGTCCTTGAATGGCCTACTCCGAGGAGTGTTATTTTAGCAAGAAGTTGAATGATGTAAAAAGAAAATATTCTATTTAGGATCAATAATTTTATGCTATAGTTCAAGCATTGAAGAAGTGGACACACTATCTTCTTCCTAAGGAGTTGGTTTTTAATACTGATCATCAAGCATCACAATATTTGAATAGTTAAGTAAAATTGAACCAAAGGCACTTAAAATGGGTTGATTTTTTGTAAAGTTATACATTTGTTTTGAAACACAGGAGTGGGAAGTCTAACAAAGTTGTTGATGCTCTTAGTAGAAGACAACTTAGTACATTGTATCTAGATGATCTTGATTTTGGTGAAGTGTGGAAGGCTTGTACAAAACCTGTTACACTTGACATGACAAAGTGGTTGGATTTTATGATCCAAGATAATATTTTGTTCAAAGGAAGCTAGTTGTGCATTCCAAGAAGTTCAATGAGAGAGAACCACATTAAGGAGAAGCATAGTGGAGGATTGGTTGGACATTTTGGCAAAAATAAAACTATAGCTTTCGTTGCTGAAAATTATTGTTAGCCATAGTTACAGTAAGATGTGATGAAGTTTGTACAAACTTGCTAAGTATGTCTAATGGCGAAAGGAGTGAAGCAAAATACGGGGTTGTATCAGCCATTACCTACACCAGGGAAGCCATGGGAGGATGTTAGCATGAATTTTGTCCTTGGATTACCAAGGACATAGTGTGGTCATGATTCTATTTTTGTAGTGGTTGGCAGGTTTTTAAAGATGGCACATTTTATTCCTTGTAAGAAAACTAGTGATACTGGTCATATTGCAGAGTTGTTTTTTAGAGAAGTGGTGAGACTACATGGTCTACCAAAGAGTATAGTTTTAGATTGAGATACCAAAGTTGTTGGGTGTTTCTATCATACATTGTGGAAGAGGTTGAAGATAGATTTGAAGTTTAGTTCATCACATCATCGAAAGATTGATGGGTAGACAGAGGCTGTGAATTGTAGTTTGGGAAACTTGTTGAGATGCTTGGTTGGAGATAAACCAAAATGATGGGATATGATTTTACCATAGGTGGAATTTGCATATATTAATTCTGTCAATAGGAGTATTGGTAAATCACCATTCCAAATTGTATATGGGAGTAGTCCTAGAAATACTTCTAAATTGAGATAGTTAGATAAAGGAGAGATAAGTAGTGCTGAAGTACAAAATTGTGCTAAACATTTGAAGAACATCCATGAGGAGGTGAGAAAGCACATCATAAAAGACAAATACACAGTATAAGACAAAGATAGATGTGAAAAGGAGATATGAGGAATTTTAGATTGGAGATGAGGTCATGGTTCATTTGAGAAAGGAGAATTTTCTAGTAGGTACATATAATAAGCTGAAGATGAAGAAGTTTGGACCATGCAAGATAGTAAAGAGGCATGATTCTAGAAATGCGTATGAAGTGGAGTTGCCTGCTGAATTGAATATTTCACTAGTATTTAATATTTTAGATTTGATAGAGTATTATGAAGGAGGTGATGGACATGAAGTTGTAGAAGTGCAATGGAGCACTCCAGCAGCTAGTTCGGCTACTAAGGAGATTAAGGAGATACTAGACAATTGTATTGGAAAAAGTACCAAAAATAGAACTTATGAGGAATATCTAGTCAAATAGAAAGGGAGACTAGTTGAGGATTAATCATGGCTAGTAAAGGAAGAGGTCAACCATCTTGATTTTTCTCTAAACACTTGAGATGTGATGAGGTCACTTCTCAAATTACCTTAGGTGTTTGATGCAAGAGCATCCTAGGTGTAAGGGAAATCTTGCATCACCCAAAAATATTTTATTTTTAAGCTTTTCTATTTTAATAAGGACTAGTAGATAGGGTGGTTACTATTTATGGGAACTTGCTATTTTTAGTAAGTTTTTCATACAAGCTCAAAATGTTCTCATTTTCTATAGGAAAGTTCATTTTAGAGATATAAGCCTACCATAAAAATCTCATTACTCCAACTTAAGTATCAGAGAAGTTATTGTGGATTTTTTGTGGAAGAATTTGCAAAAAAAATCTGTAGGCTCACCATTGGAGGCCTTAGAGTGCCCGGATGAGGTCCAAAAACTCAACAAAAGGGTAGTAGCATTGTTCTGGGCCTATAGATAACAAGCTGACATATCCAAAAAGTGGTTATAATAGCCAATCAGAGCAACGGTTTGTGAATTATGGCCTTCAGAAGTTGGGCTACTGAAATTTCTAAAATAATTTGTCAAAGATGTATCTAGCTAACTTTGTATATTGCTAGGGTCTATCGACTCTAGGCATTAAGTTTGTTCATCTAGAACCTTCCCGAGTGGCATAAAACTGCCTATTTAAGAAAGGCCCAAACATTGTCTAGGACAGCTCTAGGTGATAGTTTCCAGCTCTGTCTTGTAGATTACTATAATGAAGGCGTCCATTTCAGTTAGCATATTCTAATTGAGAATTCTGTAATTTTGCATTTGCAGTGATAATAAGAAGTCCATATTTTGTTCTCACATTTGTTGTTATTTCTTTGTTTCTGTTATGAGTTTATGGTATTAAGGGGAGTCCCCTATATCACATATGAACATAGAAATCCTTGTCCCAATTTAGACATGCCAAAATGGGCATAGAGTAAGTGAGAGATTACTCAATGGACTTGTTTTCATTGGCTTCACTTTTTAGACTTCTATTTGAGGGACCTTATTTTCAGCCTAATGTTGTGACTTATAATATCATTATCAATGTATTTTGTAATCTTGGTAATCTTGATCATGCTGTTAGAATTCTTGAACAAATGTGCAAGGAAAGGAAAAAGCCATCAACTCGAACATTTACCAAGATAATTTATGGGTATGAAAAGTCTAGAGATATGAAGATGGCTTTAAAAATAGTTAAACATATGAGGGGATGTGGCTCCAATGCTATTGTACAATCATGTAATGTTCTCCTATATGGTTTAGTTCAAAAGGAGGTAAGTTCCCATTCACCTTTGATTATTTGGGACACATTGGTGTTAGTGTGTAATATAGTCAACCCTCAATTTAAGGTTATAGTACTAGATATTTACATCATTGAGTATTGATATCTTCTCTTGTAATGCCATAGACAAGCAATTCATCTTATATTTAGGATTGCCACAACTTTCCTCTTTTGTTTCAAATAGGAAAGTAATTAAATTGCATTTGATATATCATTGAACTTCTATTTCAATGCAGATGGATAATGCTCTCAAGATTATTAATGACATGTCATTGGTCGGGGTATCTCCAAATGAGCATACATACACCACTATAATGCAAGGTTATGCATATGTTGGTGAGATTGGTAGAGCTTTTGACTATTTTACAAAGATGAAGAGTGAGAGTTTGAAGCTTGATGAAATATCATATGGAACCTTGCTTAAGGCATAGTGTAAGGAAAGAAGGATGTAGAGTGCTCTAGCATTCACAAAGGAAATGAATGTTGTTGGAATCAAGAAAAATGCCTATATTTAAAATATTTTGATTGATGAGTACCTAATATTTTTTGCTTGTAGTCCTTATGTTTCTAAATTTGATTTTGTTAGTTTACTAGAAAGACAATGACATTTAGTTTTCATTGTTCTAGATAGTACTTTATAAACTTCTTAGAATATGATTAGATTTTGTTATATATAATTTTGTGAGGAGGGTATTTTAATGTCAGCCAGGATTCGATCTTTTGAAGAATTATTTCTTGGTGAAAAAGCATTTGGACTATGGCAGTATGGGAAAATAATAGATGTTAATAGTATCATTTTTTTTTTAATATGTTTTTTGGATTTCATTGGTAGCATTCACTTGATATTAGTTGGGCAAATCTAGTTTAGGAAAGTTTCATTTAGTCTTGTTTCAAGTTTTGTTGATGTGATTCCATATCAGTTGTTTTCATGTTTTTCTAGTAGGAAAGAGTTAAGATTCTTTTAGGGCCATTTGCAATACCTTAGGAAAAATTAGGAAGCATCTATGAATAGGAAGAAAATGCTTTATTGTAAATCCTTTTAATAAACTTCTTAAATATTAGCATGATAAATTATTACCACTGTAATGCACCTTTGTCAACAAGATGAGCTCTTATTGCAATCAAGTGAAAGTTTACAACCTATGAGCACAATATTCCCATGAAGACACATGTCTTGTAGATACATCAGCCCAATAAAGACACCTGACCTATGGATTCAGTGACCATTTGAGAATTTGAATTTTGGCAATTGTCACAACAATGATTCTATTTATGATGAAACCTTGTTGTCACAAAAGATCTCCATGTGCATCCTTGTGGTGGTTGATTATTTGAAGGGCCTCCCTAAGAATATCAAACTTGGCATCCCTAATGGTTTGTGGATTTAGACTCTACACTTAACAATTCGTTTGTAGTTGCTGATGGTGCCAATAGCTCTACTCCATTTGACTAGGCTTCCACAAACACCCCAAGTGCTAGATGCAAGCTCTACCCTTAGCATTTTTTTTCATATCACCATAATGACACATTGAAATGAAAATTGCTTTCAAATAACACTCCTAAATTTGTAACAATGGAGTAAGAAAGAAAAGCATCTTTAGGGAGTTGTGCATAGAAAATGGGTTGTTGCTTCATTTTGCTCTTATAGATATGATGTCATTGATTTTATTTGGAATCTAGTACTACATTCATCATTTTCTCACACAAGAAATGGCTCTATTTGATGGCCACAGGGAGCTTCCAATAACAAAATGTCCCTCGTCACTCATGATAAGCAACATAACTGCTAAACAATGGCTCACCCTTCACATCTCTTTCTAGGCAACCATAATGATACATTGGAATGACAACTGTTGTCGCCATTCCAAAAATTATGCAAATGAATTTGCATAGAGAAAACTTTGGGGAGCCATCGCATAGCCATTAGGATGCTTCACAACCCTCCAATAGAAAGGATGCTAATGCTAATATTCAAAATTTGGAAAACATGTCTTTCTTGAACACCAACACTGATTCTATTGGAGGGTCACTAAGAGATTTCATTAAAAAATCTGCCATTAGCCATGATAGGTTCATAAAAAATTACTAGAGTTCCAAGGAGCCACCTAATTCTAGGCAAGGGCTCACCATTAGATCAACTTCAAAAATGATGAACAGACGTGCTATAAAATGGTAACTGCTACGAAGCCTCTTCTGATATTGATTGGTTGAGTGATCAAAGATGATGATCTGAGAGAGAGTCTACAAGTAGGCATTCATTGGGGGATTCATGTACATAGAAAATTGCTCTAGTAGCCATGTAGCATATTGATGGTAATTAATATCAATATCACTGCAACCCGTTGTATTTTTTTTAAAACAAACCAATTTGGTCAAAATTTTGACCAACTCTTCAAGATTTTCCACTAATAATTGGTCAAAATTTTGACCAACCCTTTGGTCATGACCATGGCATCCTGGTCATGGGATAGGCCAGAATTGGTCAAAATTTTGACCAATTCTTGAGAGTTTTCCACCAAGATTTGGTTGAAATTTTGACCAATAATGACAAATTAGGCTTAGAAGAAATATAATATTTTCAACCAAAGTGTTAGTCAAAGTTTAGATGAGAAATTTTTTGACATACTACTTGGTCACACTTTCGACAAACATGGGTCAAAATTTTGACCAAAATTCATTGAAAATTGGGTCAAAATTTACTAATGATTGCAATCAAGTATCATTACCTAAGGGAATTGGTTCAAGATAAAGAGGTGAAATTGGAATATGTGAGAACAAAAAAGAAGATAGTAGATATATTTACTAAGGAATTACCTAAGGATGCATTTATGTACCTAAGAGGTAAATTAGGGGTTATTCCCCTATTTGATGCTCAGTAAAGCACAAAATAGTGATACATCAACCAAGTTTCATTGAATATTTTTCTAGTTGATGCAGGTTGTCACACTTCATTTTTGAATTATAGAGCATATTGTATATGAATCAGTACAAAAGGTACATAGTAACTTTAGTATATATCCTTTGACATTTGATGTTGATAATAGATTGAAGAAGCTAATCAAAGAGGGACATTGTAAAGGGAGATTGTTGAGAACATACAAGTATTACCAATATGCTTCAATCATTATTTTGTCACTAATGTCAAAGCTGCTACTTATGGGTAAGACAACTACTTATATGATTTAAGTACTATCACTTAGTTGATTGATGAAGATGATTTGATCAAAAGATGTAAGAATAGCACCTAGAGGAAAGGTTGAGTTATGATTATGTAACGGAGTAGAAGTATTAGTCAAGATAGTGATAACATGAAGAATTTATAATCTACTTAAGGTTACCAAGGTTGATTACACTAAAAAATTTTAGAAGAACAAGTTACACAAATTTTGTCTACCAAGCTTGACCAAGTGGATAGTAGGTGCCAAGCAAAGTTAGTGCAAGCCGAGAAAAAAATTAGTTGGAGCTGAGTAAATTTTAGTGTATGCTAAGCAAAATAGTGGATGTCGAGTAAAGTTTAGTTAATGTTGAGAACTAGTACACTTTAGTTATGCTGAGTGATTTTACAAAGGATGTTGAGAAACACAATATGTGTCAAGCATCAAAAGCAAGATAATGTTGAGTTGTTGCATTATTTAAAAAATTATGAATTCGATGGATCTGAGCTGACAAGTTTGTTTTCTTGGATTATGTGAACCTAGTAGAAGATAAGATTGATGAAATGGAGGTACAAAATTCAAGATAAACCATTTTTAGTCTAATTCAAAGAGGATTCAAGGAGAATTATATAGAAGAGATATGGAATATGAGGTAGATTCATTGTATCTTACCTAATCCATCCAAACCTAAATTAGATGATAGAGAATGAGAAGAAAAAGATCTTAATTTCCTATTTATAGGAATGGTTGGTCATCAAGCAAGGTTTTCATGTGTGATAACCTAAGGAAGTCAAGGAGACAAGGGTTTTGCTTCATCAAGTGACCTAAGAGAAGAGTCTACAATGGCATGTAAAACAAGAAGGCTTAATAATATGAATGCTTGAAGGGTGAACAAGCTACTAGAGCTACAATGATTCAAAGCCAAGCATAATGGAGGATTAAAACAATGATCTATAATCTAAAAATGAAGTTGTAATTTGTTATTAGATCAAAGCCTTACTTTTACTCTCTAAAAATTGTATCAGTCTAGGGTAAATCCTTTGGATTAAGGTTGACCTAATAGTCATTTATAAATCTTTTATCTAGGTGACATTTCAAGTGAATGGTCTAAATTCCTCTAACAAGGCTCACTCCTAACAAGGTGATTAAAATCCTTTAATAGGGTCACATTTAACAGTGTGTATTGTAACCTTTAACAAAGTTGGCCTTTTACAAGCATCACTTTAGAAGAGTGAAAAAGAATGTTACTGGTAGTTTTTCCCAAATTGGGTTTCCACATAAATCATTGTGTCAATTGTGTTGATGAATCTATTATGTTTCATGTTTACATTTTTGCAAGTTGATTTGACAATAACCTACAATTTTTTAATGACTGCATGATCTTATGGATGCATTCATGAAGTAAATTGTTTTATGGATTTACTAAGCTATGAAATTTTTTATTTATACATCTAGACCTTGGATAACTGATTCAACCACCCCCACACCCCCTACCTATTAGTTATTCTAAATTATTATAAGAATTGGTATCACAACCATCTACTTAAGAGAACTAGTTTAAAGGTACTAGAAGCATAAAGATCAAGATGTCAAAAAGAGAAGTACCCAAGCTCAATAAAGATAACTTTCCTACATGGTGAAGTTTGATGAAGCTACACCTTGGATGAAATGGAGATCATGCACAATCTACCATTACCATTGAGCATGTTAATCCCACTAGTGCCCCAACCGCTAAGGATATGAGAAAGAAGAAAGAACATAACAAGGCAATGTTGGAGATTGCCTCTATCCTAAGCTATACTAAATTTGATGATATCAAAGGTCTTGACAGTGCAAAGAAAATGTGGGATGCCCTAACCACTATCCATGGAGGAGATGCAAATGTTATAAGAGCCAAAGCTAAAAGTCTTAGAGGTAAGTTTGATGATATGAGAATGGAAGAAGGTGAAAATATTGCTCAATATGGTGCAAGGATCAAAGAAGTTGTTAATGCAATAAGAGGAGCTATTGGTAAGATAGATGATGATACTATGCTAAGTAAAGTCTTGATAACACTACCACTTGTATATGCTATTAGAGCTTCTACAATTCAAGAACTAAGATGTATACCAAGGAATGATCTATCACTTTAAGGTTTGGTAGGTAGACTAACTACTTTTGAGCTATCTAACTTTGATAATTACAATTTGAAAGTATTGAATCTACTTCCAAAGCTAAGGTATCATTGAAGGAACCTGATGAGAAGAAAAATAAGAAAAAGAAGAAGTATGTGTCTAGTGACAGTAATATAGATGAGGAGGATGTAGAATAGCTTGAAGCACTACTAGCAAGAAGATTCTACAAAGGTAAAAGTAAATTACCTATCATTTGTTTCAATTGAAATGAGGTTGGTCATATTGCTACTAGATGTCTAGAAAAGAAGAATTATAGAGATGGTGACAAATACAAGAGTAGAAGAGATGAAAACACTAAGGACTACAGAAACAAAGGCAAAAATTTATGCTACATTTTTGAAGAGGAAACAAGAAATGAATCTGATGAACTTGATGATGAAGTGGTGTATGTTGTAATGAAGGATGAATCTGATGAAGATGAGGTAACTGTACTTGTGACTTGTATGAACAAGAATGATAGATGGATCATTGACAGTGGGTGTTCACATCATATGACTGGAGACAAAAGTAAGTTCATTACCCTAAATTGTTATGATGAAAATAATGTAAGATTTGGTAATGATGCACCATGTTTGATAAAAGGAAAAGGTTATATCAAACTCACAGATAAGATTTTATGTGATAATGCTTACTATGTGTAAGGACTTAACTATAATCTTTTGAGTGTGTTACAACTAAATAATTTAGGATGTAAGGTTGAGTTTGAAAACAAGATTGCTAAGATATATGGAATTGATGGGAAACTGATTGGAAAGGGTGATCAAACTCAAAGTAATCTATTCTATCTTGACATAGAAGATGCTACTTGTCTTATTATAAAATTTGATGATGTGTGGCTATGGTAGAAAAGGTTATGTTATGTCAATTTCGATAACCTTTTCAGTATTAGTAACATGAAGAAAGTTAGAGTTTTGCCTAAGTTGAAGAAGCTTGATAATGTAATGTACAAAAAATGTCAATTAGACAAAATGACAAATTCAAGTTTTAAGAGTAAAACCTATACATCTGAACCAATACTATAGATTGTTCATACTGACTTGTTTGGTCCAATTGATTTGAAAATCTATAAAGGAGATAAGTACATTATGTTGCTTATTGATGATTATTCTAGAATGATGACAATTATGTTTCTAAAATAGAATCTGATGCTTTTCAAATGTTTAAGTGGTACTTAGCAAGAGTTGAAAAGGAAAAAAGTAAAAGTCTAAAGTGTTTGAGATCTGACAAAGGAGGAGAATTCACATCAAATGAGTTTGAGATGTTCTCTAATGACAAAGGAATCAAAAGACAAACATCTGCCCCTAGAACACATCCACAAAATGGAATAGCTAAAAGAAGAAATAGATCTATAATGGACTGTGCTAGAACACTCATGATGGAGAAGAATGTTTCTTTTAAATACTAGAGAGAAGCTATAAGTACAGTTGTCTATACCTTGAATCATGTACAAGTTAAGAAAGATACTCATTCAACAACTTTTGAACTATGGTATGGATACTCACCAAAAATTAATTATTTAAGGTATTTGGAAGTAAGTGTTACATTCTTAAAGGCTTTAGGAATGGTAAAATTGATGCAAAAAGTGATGACAGTATTTTCCTAGGATACTCCACAAGAATTAAAGCTTATAGTGTTTAAATACTAACACTAACAAAGTTTTGAAAACTTCAAATGTGAATTTTGATGAATATACATAAGTATATGAGGTTGAAACTATGAAAGAACCAAAATAATAAAAATCATTTGTATACTTTTATGAAAGTATGCCTACTGAAAGATGCTACAAATAAATAACAAGTTTCAGCAACTGTCGAGTCACACCCCATGAATGTTGAGTTACATTTAGGAACCAAGCTATATTCAGATACCAAGTTATAGAATGAAGTTGAAGCACATTCTAATTTTGAGATTAGTGTACATGAAAGAGATGTTTAACTACTTGATAGAGACGTACACAATGACTCTGAAGCTAAGAGACAAATAGAAGAAACTAGAGCTAAACCAAGATTGTCCAAATATGTGAAGAGACATCATCCTGCTACACAAATCATTGGAGATAAAGATGCTAAACCAATGACAAGAAATAGATTGAGAGATGATACATGTTTTTTGAGTATGAAGGAACCCAAATCATTGAGAGATGCATTAGAAGATGTAGACTAGAGTAAATCCATGGAAGAAGAGATTGAAGAAATTGAGAAAAAATATAGACATAGAGTCTAATTGCTAGACTAGAAGATAAAAATTTGATTGGCACTAAGTGGGTATTTAGAAACAAGCTAGATGAAAATGGTGAAGTGACAAGAAATAAAGCAAGATTAGTTTGCAAGGGATGTGCACAAGAGGAAGGAATTGACTATGGAGATACATTTCCTCTTATTGCTAGGTTAGAAGGAGTAAGAGCTCTACTTTCTTATTCTGCATACAAAGATTTCAAAGTTTATCAAATGGATGTTAAATCTACATTTCTAAATGGCATATCAAAGGAAGAAGTTTACATAGAATATCAAAAATATTTTGTTGATGTTAACCATAAGAATATGGTATGTAGACAACACAAAGCTCCATATAGTTTGAAACAAGCACCAAGAGCATGGTATGAGAGACTTCATAACTATCTTGTGAAGATGGGATTTGAAAGGACTGATGATAACATCAATTTATTCATGAAGATAGAGAAAGGTAATGGTATTTTGTTATCTAATTTTTTTGTTGATGATATCATATTTGGAGGTCAAGATGCTTTATGTAAAGATTTTGCAAATCAAATGAAGCTAGAATTTGATGCATCTTTTTTTTGGAGAGATCAATTTTTTTGTTGGTTTTCAAGTATATTAGATGAAATATGGTATATACATCACTCAATCAAAGTATGTGAAAGAAATATTGAAGAATTTTGGATTGGAGGATTCCAAACTAGTAAGCACACCTATGGTGATAAGACACAAGTTGTCAAAGAATGATGATTTAGCTGAGGTAAATCAAACATTGTATATGTCTATGATTGGAAAATTCCAATATGTAGAACATAGCAGACCTGACATTACATTATCTATAGGGATAGTTGGAAGATTCTCTACTAATCTTAGGGAAAATCACTTGATGGTTGTAAAGAGAATAATGAGATATCTAAAAGGAATACAAGACTTTTGTCTATACTATAAGAAGAATGAGAAATTTGAATTAAGAGCCTACACTAATGCTGATTGGGCTGAAACATTGATGATAGAAAGAGCACCAGTGGGGGAGCATTTTTCTTAGGAAAAAGCTTGGTTACATAGACTAGCAAGAAACAAAATTGTACTTCACAATCTACTACTAAAGCTAACTATGTTGCTGCTATTGTAAATTGTACAAACATTGTATGGATCAAATATCTACTCAAAGGTATGAAGGAAGATATCATAGAATCAATGATACTTTATTGTGATAATACAAGTGCTATCAATATATCAAAGAATCCAGTGATGCACACAAAGCCTAAGGACATTGCAATCAATTATCATTACTTGAGAGAGTTAGTTCAAGATAAAGAGGTGAATATGGAACGTGTCAACACAAAAAAGAAAATTGCTAATATCTTCACGAAAGCATTACCTAAGGATGCTCATGAGTATCTAAGAGGTAAACTAGGGGCAATACCCCTATCAAAGGCTATCTAAGTAACAAGAGGAGTTCCTTGCATCAAACTTGTTCATGTTCATATATTACACATTGATGTAGAGGATCTTACTTTAGGAGTTGCCTAAAGTAATCAAAGAGATGAAACTTCAAATTAGTCACAAGTAAGGTAATAGAGGGAGAAAACTAAACAAATTGAAGAAGCTTATATATGTATGTTAAGATGAAAATTTTTTGGCATAAGTCTTTGGCATTGTTGTCAAAGAGGGATAGATTGACTAATCAAGAGGGAGAAAGTTACTAATCTTAAAGAGGTATAGATTCATTGGTTAGAAGGAGAAAGGAAAGATAATTGGAGAGATTTTCTGATCTAAGAGGGAGAGAATTGTTGAAGGAGATAATTGTTGATCAGGAAAACAAGGAGGGAGAAATTTTAAAGAGGGAGAAATCCTAACATCTGCCTAGTAAGAGGGAGATATAAGAAGAAACTCAGAGGAATTTATAAGAAAGAGTTTTGTAACCTAATCAGAAGATAAAAGTTGTTGATAGAGGGAGAGATTTCAATGCAAGGAATTATTTTCTTTTTGGTATTTTGATTGATCTTACTATTTTAACCTAGTTAGTTTGGTTGAGCAAGGTGTTTTCTATTTGGTTGATCATTTTGGTTTACCATCAATGCCAAAGAGGGAGATTGTTGATAACAGATTGAAGAATCTAATCAAAGAGGGAGACTGTAAAGGGAGATTGTTGAGAACATGCAAATATGACCAATATGCTTCAATCATTATTTTTTCATTGATGTCGAACCTGCTAGTTATGGGTGAGATAATTTCTTTTATGAATTAAGTAATATCACTTAGTTGATTGATGAAGAAGATTTGATCAAAATATGTAACAATAGCACCTAGAGGAAAGGTTGAGTGATGATTATGTGAAGGAGTACAAGAATCAATTAAGACAGTGATAACATGATGAATTGATAATCTACTTAAGGTTACAAAGGTTGGTTATACTAAAAAAAATTTAGAAGAATAAGTTACACAAAGTTTGTCTACCAAGCTTGATCAAGTTGATAGTAGGTGTAGAGAAAAGTCAGTGTAAGCTAAGCAAAAAATTAGATGGAGTCGAGTAAATTCTTATTCTAGTGTATGCCAAGCAGAATAGTGGATGCCAAGTAAAGTTTAGTTGATGCTAAGCACCAGTAAACTTTAGTTCATGCCAAGTGATTTTACAGAGGATGTCAAGCAATTTAGTATGTGTCAAGAATTAGAAGAAATATAGTGTTGAGCAGTTGCATTATTTAAAAGACCATGAATTTGATGTATCTAAGCTAACAAGTTTGATTTCTTGGATTATGTGAACTAGATGGAAGATAAGATTGATGAGCTAGAGGCACAAAATTCAAGGTAAACTATTTTTAGGTGAATTCAAAGAGGATTCAAGAAGAAGTCTCTAGAAGAGATATGGAATGTGGGGTAGATTCATTGTATCCTAACTAATCCATCCAACCCCTAAATTGAATGATGGAGAATGAGTGGCAAAAGATCTTAATTTCCTATTTATAGGAATGGTTGGTCATGAAGTAAGGTTGTCATGTGTGCAAACCTAAGGAGGTCAAGGAGACAAGGGTTTTGCTTCATCAAGTGACCTAAGAGAAGAGTCCACAATGACATGTTAAGAAAGAAGGCTTAAGAATATGAATACTTTAAGGGTGAACAAGCTACTAGAGCTGCAATGAGTCAAAGCCAAGCAAAATGGAGGACTGAAACAATGATCTATAATCTATAAATGAAGTTGTAAGTTATTGTTAGATCAAAGCCTTATTATTACTCTCTAAAAATTGTACCAGTCTAAGGTAAATCCTTTGGATTAAGGTTAACCTAACAATCATTTGTAAATCCTTTAAATGGGTGACATTTCAAGTGAATGGCCTAAAGTCATCTAAGAAGGCTCACTTATAACAGGGTGATTGAAATCCTTTAATAGGGTCACATTTAACTATGTGTATTATAACTTTTAATAGGGTTGGCCTTTCATAGGGCATCACTTTAGAAGAGTGACAAAGAGTAGCATGTTATTGGTGGGTTTTCCCATATAGGGTTTCCACATAAATTATTGTGTCAAGTGTGTTGATGAATCTTCTATGTTTCATGTTTACATTTCTGCAAGTAGATTTGATAGTAACCTACAAGATTTTAATGATTGCATAATCTTATGGATGCATGCATGAAGTTAAATGTTTTGTGGGTTCACTAAGCTATGAAAAGTTTTATTTATACATCTGGACCTTGGATAACTAATTCACCCCCCACCCCCCTAGTTATTCTAAAGTATTCTAACATTTTATGTCAAAGAGGGAGACTTTTGTATCTTAGAAGGAAAGTATTCAAATGATAGAATTTATAGTAAAGATGGAGAAATTGACAAAAATACACAACAAAGTGATGACAGATGTAAGACAGAATATTGATTTGGAAGCTACTGAGACAAATCCATACAAAATCATAGAGGGAGTTGGTATGGAAGAGAATCAAAATGCAACTAAGGATATTATCAAATTGCTCATACTATTATCACTGTATGTTGACATGTTGTGTTTCCACCAATTTCAAAGAGGGATATTGTTGGAAATAATTATTAAATTGTATGTTTCCATTGATGTTACACAAATTTTAGTATTAACTGAGCAATGAAGAACTTGTAGTATTAACCAAGCATATTTAGTATTAACTGAGCAGACATACAATGAAGGGCATTCGATGTTAGTTGAGTGGTCAAGCATCAAAGGAATTCTAGTATTAACTAAGTGGTTGGGCATCAAAGGACTTCTAGTGTTAACCAAGTGATCAATCATAGTATTGACCAAGTGTCAACAAATTACACATGTCTATTAATTAACTAATTGAGGCTGACTATTTGGATTTTTAATTGTTAGTTAAAAGTGTATTGAAGCCAACTTGACAAAGCTTAATATATATAAGAAAGGTCAAATAGTGAGGATAAGACAAGTAATAAAATATTGTGGAATAAGATGGAGTTTCGATTGAAGGGAACGATAGATTAGGATAGTGTGGAAGATAAACTACAAAGAATATTTTGACTAGTAAGAATCCAGAGGTCAAGCTAGAAAAAAGCTCTAAATCTGAAAAAGAATTGACTTCATTAATCAAATAAAATTATTTTATCTTCTAACCATTGTAGTAGTGAAGAAATCTCTTAATAGAGTTGACTTATCAATCATATTGTAAATCCTTTAACAAGGTGATATTTTAATATTGAAGTGTTTGAAGACCTCTAATCAGGCCACTCCTAACATGGTGATCTAAATCCTCTAACAAGGTCATACTTAATAGTATGTATTGTAACCTTTAATAGGGTTGCTCCTAATAGGGCTCACTTTAGAAAAGTGCAAAATATTGTAACTAGTTGCATAGTATCTTTCCCAAATTGGGTTTCCATGTTAAATATTCATTTCATCTATGTTCATGTTATTTTCTTTATGCTTTATGTTTTACAACTAAGTCACTAAAGGTTTAAATAGATTAGTATTCATAAGACTATTTTGTTAACTGAGTTAAAACAAATACTTAGATTTAACTAAGTTGGATAAAGAATTGTATTATCAGTGAAAATTTTGATTTAACATCTAGGGACAGGGAATTATTTTGGTGGTAACTGATTCACCCCTCCACTCTCAGTTACTCTCTTCATTTCCAACAATTTTGTATATGGATTTATGTATTTTTATATATATTTGCATCATTTATCTATGGATGTGTGTGTGTGTGTGTGTGTGTGTGTGTCTGTGTGTGTGTGTGTCTGTGTGTGTGTGTGTGTGTGTGTGTGTGTGTGTGTGTGTGTGTGTGTGTGTGTGTGTGTCATTTATCTACACATGGATATACATTTAATATATTATAGTATTGTTCAATTTATTGTGCATGTGCATATTGCATGTTTATATGGATATCATTCATTTTGACCATGTTTAGTAAATTCAATTCAAATGTACTAATTTGTGAAGAATATTTTATCTACCTTTTGTACAAAATATAATCCTATGTTTAATTTGAAATTTTATACTATGTTTAATTTGAAATGATGTTTAACTTATTGTCTATACTAGGACCCCTAATTTAGGCCTAGGAAAATGAGTGCCTTTTCAAATTAAACATATGAAATATTGACTATAAAATCTTGAAAACTCTAATAAGTCTCATAATATTTCCCTATTTAGACAAATCCATGGTCAATTTGGTCCTATGCACCCATCTACTAATGAAATCCCCAAATTTGGCTTAAGACCCTCACTAAACCTTAGCAAACTAGGGTATCTTCAATCTACTCATTCCTAATGTTTCTAGAACTCAAAAAAAATTTAAATAGAATCTATAAGGTATGAATTAAATGTTCCAAACATTAAATAGGGTCCTCCTTCAAGAATATTTCCTATTGCTATAACATACCCCTCAAAATGGCACTTAATGTACCTTAGGGGATGCTTTAAGACATAGTGGTCATGAATTTTATAGGGAATTTGTACTTAAAACATGGGTGTTAATAGTATTTAATCTCCCACCCATAGATAATGACACTGAAAATTGATGCCATGATCAACAATTTGAAAGTTACACAGTAATGCACCAATGAATTAAGGTACACTGAAAGCTTTAGCATTAGGAAAGATCGTTGTGCCAAATTCAAATAGAATTGGATCTCTCCAAATGAGATATGTTATTATATACCTTGACATCACCATCCTATAGCATTTGACAATTTATTGATAATCCTCACAACCTCTGAGTTATGACCCTCATAAGATCGATCTCCAAACACACTTAGTGCATCTTGGAGACACTTCAATGTAGGGTGGTCACAAAAGTTCTAGGCTCTCCATGGTCAAAAAAAGGGTGTCACTATAGTTCACCTGACTATATGAGGACTAAGGAAACTAAAAATTATATTCCATAATTAATGCTTTGAAGCTTAAGAAGTGATGCACCAATGAAGTGAGGTATACTGCAAGCTTTAGCATCAGGCGAGATTGGTGTGCTAAATTCAAAGAGAATATGATCTTTTTCAAATAAGAAAGGTCATTGTGGATGTCAACATCACTATCATATACCATTTTTTGGTTCACTAATAACCCTCATGAGCTCTGAGTTATGACCCTCAGAAGATTGATCTCCAAATGCACTTAGTGCATCTTAGAGACACTTCAATGCAGGGTGGTCACGAGTGTTCTAGGCTCTCAAAGGTTGAAACAAGAGTATCATTATGTTTCACCCATCCATCCAAAGCTAAAAAAACTAAAAATTTGAAACACAATCAATGTCTTTAAAGTTACACTTTGATGCACCAAATAAACTGAGGTGCATTGCAAGTTTTGACATCAAGAAAGATTTGTGTGCCAAATTCAAATAGAATGTGATCTCTCCAAACTGCAAGAGATTATTATAGATATCAACATTAACATCCTAGAGAATTTGAAAATTTATTGATAATCCTCACAAGCTCCAAGTTACTACCCTTGGAAGATCAATCTCCTAATGCACTTAGTGCATCTTGGAGAAACTTCAATGTAGGGTGGTCACAAATGTTATAGACTCTATGTGGTTGAAATAGGGTTGTTACTAGGGTTCACTCATCCATCTAGAGATAAAAAACTTGACAATTTGATGCCATGATAAATGGTTTGAAAGTTATACAGTGATGCACCAAAGAACTAAGGTACATTGCAAGTTTTGACATCAGGAAAGATCATTGTGTAAAATTCAAATGGAATTGGATCTCTCCAAACTGAGAGAGATTATTTTAGACCTCAACATCATTTTCCTATAGAATTTGATAGTTTATTGATAACCCTTATGAGCTCTATGGTATGACCCTCGGAAGTTTGATCTCCAAACACACTTAGTGCACTTAGATACTCCTCAATTGACAAGTTTTTACAATAATTATAATTTGTGTCAATATTACATCAATCACACTATCAAATTTGTAAAGATTACCAATATTAATTAGATGAATTTAAAACATCATTTTTAGCTCCCTCTATTGTATTTGTTCATTTTGAATTCTTAGACCACTTTGATTGTTAGAGAATATTTTGACAAAATATATTAAATCAATGAGTTCATATTTATAATATCTCATGTAGTTCATCATCATTACATCATCACAAAACTACCAAAAATCCTAGTGTCCCAAGTATAATATAATTATCTTCATTCCACTCCTTATTTGGTTTCTATCATCATGTGTTGCTACTCTTGATGATGTACAACTATATTCCAATATCATGCAAAATATCAGTATTATCTAGGCATAATAATAAGTAGATTAATAATGTAATATTCTTGTTATAAAATAAATAATAAAATTAAAATTTTGTAATAGGCTGATTGATTTAATATATCTTAGACCCATTTTTATTTTTGTTTCCATAGTTTGTGTCGTCGTTGGCTATCTTTGTACACCCTTGGAAAAGCTTCCCAATGGGTATTTAAGCATAGCATGTAGGAAGTCTGTAGGTATACATTCTCTATTATTTTCTCTATACTATGAATTCTTGTTGGGATTCTCTATTGTTAACCATTTCAAAAGTGAAAGATCTTCCCTATTTGGCTCGTGTAGTTTCAATGGGATTTAACCCTCACCCTATTTCATTGCCTGTACTACTTTTCTCGAATCTGGCAAATTGAAGCACCATCTTCTGGTTCAAATCTACATTTTTGTTTGGCATTGATTAATAATCTCGATTAGTAGTGTTGAAATATTCAAAATGGGAAGAGTACTTCTGAGAGGGGGGGGGTGAATCAGAAGTACTACACAAACAAAAGTACTACACTTTTGACCTTTTTAACTCCTTTAAAACAAATAACTAAAAATAAACTACATGCATGTAAACATATTAAATAAACATAAAGAAAACACATGCATCAACACACATTGCACCAAATTTGGTAACCCAAAAACCCTCTAGGAATAAGAAGGTAAAACTAAGGTGGGATGATACCCACAAAAATTATTGCAACATTAATTGTTTGACCACTTCTAATGGTCTGCCCTGTTAAAGGCTTTACACTGTGTAAATATGACTTGGTAAAAGGATTTAAAAACACTTTACATGAAGTTTTACCCTATTTAAGGATTTATTCACCTCTTCAAAGGATCTACAAAATATTTGTTAAGCTAACCTATCATCATAGGGTTTTCACTATCTAATACAATGACTAAAGAGTATTAGAAACCTTTTGACCTGATTGCTTACAATCTTCAATTATTGATTTTAGGCACTTGACTACCCATTTTGATGTGATCTTTGCTTACTCTGATATCTATTCATAGCCCTTGTTCAGTTTTGATCAATTGGATGTGTAATTGCTGCTCAATTCACTAAGTTTGTGATGCCCTTGTTGTTTTCCCTATTTTGCAATTTTTCTTATTTTCTTAGCAACTTCCTTTTTACTTCTCTTTAGCAACATAAAATCATGGGGTCTAAGCCTTCTTATAAAGACTTCATAGACTTAGGGTTAGGTATGGATCTACAATCCATATTGAATCTTGAATTCCTGCTCATTCCTTGCATTTTTTCATTAGTTGCATGCCTTCTCCATTTTTCTAATTGGTTGCATAATTTAATGCATAGAAAATATAAAAGCTTTTTTCTTATCCTTATTGTCCTTCTAAATCCTTTTATGTCAGCTCCAAAAATGGTTTACATCTAAGTTTGTAAGGGCAAAAACTCATATGTTGATTTTGTGTTACTCGGCACATACTGGACTACTGGTGCTCGACACATATACTATCCTGCTTTGCTCGACACCTATTGCATTTTGTCTTCCTCAATACATGTATGACTATGGTTCACTTGGCATATGAATCTTTCTGACCTTCTCGACATCAACTATGACTTGACACCTATATATCACTCGGTACTTATATAATGCTCGACACCTAAAGTCCCTCAACACCTGTTAGAATCCTAAATCAGCACATATTGTAGCTTGGCATACATAGTGTACTTGGCTTAAATATCAAAAGTTGTTAAGTGTATTGACACTCAAATGTCAAAACCATTCTAAGACCAACAATCTCCCCCTTTAACATGAGTGTCAAAAAAACTTAAATAAACATTATTCATCTATCCTTATGAGTACCTTGTCCACAAAATTTCAAAATTTATTCAAAATTTGTTCAAAATACCTTATAACTCCCCTTGAGCTAATTGTGCCTTGACATTCTTGCAACCAAAATTCTTGTGCTGATTGTGCCTAAAGTTCTTTGACTTTACCTTGTACCTATGTGCTAAGTTGTTTTGTTTACTCTGTCTATACTAGCTGATTTTGTTCATATCTCCCCCAAAACATTATATCTCCCTCATACACATTATGACTCATCTCCTCCCTTTTTGGCTATCTATAATTAATTCTTTTATTCTCCAAAAGAATGAATAAAATGTAATCAAAACTTAGTATTCTATAACTCCTCCAATATCCTTTTATTATTTCTCCCCCTTTTTGACACTGATGTCAAAGGGATCTAAGGAGTAATACCATATTTCACCAAAAATGTTCTATTTACCTCCATTATCATTTTCAGAGCTGCATCCCAATTCTCCAAAGCAATGTCTAGTGACTTGTGTTGGATAGCAGTCTTTGTAGCAAGATGTACAAGTCCATCTAATGTAGAAAGATTTAGATCTTTCTTTAAGATAGTTTTAGCATAGACTTGCTCTTTTTAGAGGACCTCCAAATGTGGGGTTATGGAGGATTGTATCTCCATTAGTTTGGCCTTTATATTGGCCTCTTCACTAGCTAATGTAACTAATTCTCTTTGAGTGTGGAGTGATTGGGAAAAATGCTTCTCACTTTGAGTTGGATCTCTTGGAATTTGCATGCTAGAAATCTTCAAATTTCTCTCCAAGCTCAATATCCTTTAACTTGTTTCTTGTGTGAAGTTGGAAAAATCACACAACTTTTTGTACAATGAGAAAATCTTCTCAAGTATAGCTTTGACCTTGTCAATTTTCTTGGCCAAATCTACTTGTTCAAGTGCTATACCACTTGATATTTTCTCATTCACCTTCCCCTAAAATTTCCTTTCAGACCATTCCATAAGTTTAACATTTGTTTCCTAGTCTACACTAGTCACCTAGTCAACTATATCAGATAGTTGTTCTATTATGGGTTTTGCTTTATCTGGTGACTGCAAGCTAAAGGCATCCATAAAGATGTCCTTAATTTTATGTAGTGCTTACTTGTGTTTATACTCTTTTTTGAGTGTTTCCTGCCTCTTCCTTCTGTTTAAAGCATCTTGTATTTTAGTGATTTGCTCCATTGTGATAGTTTTAGAGTCATATTCATGTATTACAATGTATTCATCTAGCTAATTAGGGTCTCCATAGTGAATTACCCTAGCCACTTGGGTTGAGCTTGAGCCTAGTGTGGAGATCTGCAAAGGAATGACTTCAGTGCTCAGCTTCTGAAGGGTTTTTGTAGGAGTGCCTATCTTTGGTAGTTCTACCAATGTTTAAATAGCAACCTATTCCTTTTCTTTTGATGGATCCTCCTTCTCATCATATTTCCTTTCTTTTATACTTGGCTTCTATGAAGTATCACCTTCTGCTATAGGTGGTGGAAGCATCAAAATTTTAGTGCTAGTAGCTATATAGGTGAAAGGTGGTTCCTTTGGTTTTACCTTTTCTCTTTGTGGTTCTCCTACTACCTTTTGTAGCTCATATACACTCACCAATATAGGGTTTGTGCATAACTATGCTTATAGAGTGGATTGCTAAAGGATCTTGGAGAGATCCTCTATAGTTAAGGGATTGATGTTCTGAGCTAAATTGTCAAGAATATCCTTGATAGTTATTGTGTCTGCAAGTGTGATGGTTGCATGAGGAGGGGTAGGAGGTGGAATTTTTGTGTCTTTCACACTCTATTCCTCTTCTTGCTACTATTTAGCTATTGCCATATCTTGTTCCTTTTTTGTTTCTTCCTCCTCACCTTTTTCTTTGTCCTCCTTAACTTTCTTATCTTCCTCCTCTTTCTTATTTTCTTCATCTTCTTTTGATGTTTCTTCCTCTTGCTTCTTTTCCTCTCCTTTCTTCTTTCTATTTTCTTTTCCTCTATCTTCTCCTTGGTACTAGCCTCTACCTTATTTGCTTCCTCTTCCTTTTCATCAATTATCTTTAAAATTGTTTTCCACAATTGTGTGGATTTATTTACTGCATCCTCAATCTTGTTTTGTAGGATGTTGAAGGCTCTATACTTAGGTGCAAATTTTCCACCATGTTTCTTATTGGCCTTTGTTATTTGACATCTTTTTGAGGTCGAACTTTACTTGAGCTAAGGTAGACTCTCTAATCTCCTTTTCCATTTTCAGACAATAATGCCATTTATTCTCAATTATCTCATATAGCTCTCTACGCATGGTATTGTCTAGCTCTAGGGGTGTATTCTTAAACTTAGCCATCATGGCATATACTAATTCCTCTATTCTATTTTTCTTTTCTCTATTTAGCTTATTGAGATCAATGTTTTTCAAGTCATTCAAATCTGTATTTCTAACATTTTCACAAATTTTGTCTATAGAAAATTTGGGAGGATGACTTACCACTCTAAATTGGCTGATATCTTCTGATTCTGTTCTTTCCTCATCATATATATCTAGCTATTCCAAATACTTTCTTCTCTTATTTAGTACTTCATCAGGCTATTTAGTGGCCTTCTTTTTTTCTTTTGTTGCCTCTTTGGCCTTTTGTGTGGATGTCCTTGTACTAGCTCTTGTTGCTAGTGCTAGCTTGGCTTGTGCAGGCTTAGTGACATTCTTGGGTTTGGGCCGAGCTGGAGGCTAAATTTTAGCCTTTCTTTTCTTTTTCTTAGGTAGTGTAGGTGTTTCCTTGGCTTCTTCTTCCTCAACACCTTCCTCCTTGTCTTCTCTTGAGCCCTAGGTCAGCTCTATTGGGCCTTGCCCTTGTTCTTCTTCTTCTTCACTTTCTCCTTCTACTTCTTCTTCTTCTTCACCACCTACTTCTCCTTCAATATTTTCTCTAAATTTATTATTTATATTATTTACTAATTTATCTTTCCTCTTAATAATAAAGGTTGTCTTTAATTCAATTTCAACCTTTGATTTGACAACATCATATGTGCCAAAGTGAGGAGCTTCCTTATCTATTTCTTCTACAAGAAATGTTTTGATTGCTGCTAAGGCTTCATCTATATCAAGCTCATATCCTAATGGCCTTAGCCATCTTACTCTTGGAATAGCTTCTTGGATGTAGGTATAATCAATGTCAACCAAAAAACATATGTCATTGATGTGTTTGTCCACTAGGGAAACTGGTATTCTCACCCTTTGATTCATGGATTTCTTAAAATCCTCAAAATATCTTGTCATTTGGGCCTCAAAGTTGTCACCCATCTAATCAATGAATTCATTGATTTGTGTAATTGCAGTTTTTTTGGGGTTCCAATTCATCTTTCTAATAGAAGAAAATTCTTCCATAACATAAAAGAATATACACATAAGAACTAAACCAAATTTGCATTGAGCACCTTTTGATCTCCTTATTGCTCCTAGGTTTTCATGTATTCGCTACAACATTAGTTTTGATAGGTCATATGTGTGATATTTCTTTACCAGTTTATAAGTTACGTCAATAGCTATACATATCACATTGTTCAATCTACTGGATTGATAGAATTTATGAGAAATCACTCTCACTACAAAATCTAGAAGAGGATCAATTATAGTATCAATAGTCATACCCCTCTTCTTCTATTTGGCTCTTGTATTGCTTTCAATGATCTCTTTTAAATCACTGTGCAAGGTCTTAGGCCAATCTAGGGTTGGGAAACCTGTAACCCTATGCACTATCCTTTTAGTAATCTTTACTAATCTTATTTCCAACCACAAACATCCATTGTGAATTTTGCTTAAAAAAATTTGTATCCATTCAGTTTTGAATCTTGTAGGTTAAACTAGGGCATTGATCAAACCCTTTTTCTTGACTATTTGGAATTCATCTTTAGAATTTCATTTTCACACAATTTTTCATAGGCTTGGAATATTTCAAGATCACATACTACTCTTATCCTATAGTTATAACACTTCCTCACATCTTGTACCATGACAAATTTTGGTGGAATGATGGATAATGTGCTAGCTGGATCATTTTTGTAGGTGACTTCATGGATTGGTCTAAATTTTGGTTGTTTTATCTCATTACTAACTAGCTAAACCTCATGACCTTCTTTTCCTTTGGGGTTTCTTGAACTAGAAGCCATTATACTGAACTAGGGTTTCAAATATGTTTAAAACTTCAACACTACATAGCTCAGCACTTGTTAAATACCTTAGATCATCGAAATTTATTCTAAATCACTAATGAGATCGATGCAAATGGCTTCAAAATTGTTCTATGATTGCCCCTACTCTTTTCTCATCTTTGCTCTATGTTTGAATGACATGTAAATGATTATAATTTGACCTTATATCTGTCAAAACCTAGCATTAAATGCTTAGTGTATACAATTGTAAACTTGGCACTTGAAGGTTTCACCATGGCTCGGCTCCCATTGTATTTTGTTTACTCAGCTTCCACAAGTTTTCTACTTCACTCAACTTTAATTATCTACTCAGTCATTATTAGAAACTTGGCATCCATTGGAGCTTTACTTGGCATCTGAGGATAGTTTAGCAAAAACTTCAATATTTGACTTGGCATCTTTGCTCATGCTAATTTCTCTTTTGCAGTATTTCTTTCTCTTTGAACTAATGTATGATATGGCTTTGTATATTAGTCCAATACACCTATTCTTGCTTAGTTGGATGAGATGTGATCACTTGACCTCTTGGGTGAAGTGATACCTCCATTTGATGTGTTGCACTCATCTTTCTTCTTCCAAGTTTTGTTCATTTTCCCTCTAATATGTTCAACATCAACCTTCTCTTTTCCTTTGTTGACTTCTATCTTGAGTGCTTTTGACTTTGTTTGGAAATTCCTACTGATACGACCAATCTTCAAGCAATTGAAACATGTAGTTTGACTTAACCATCTACTATAATTCCCTTTAAAATGTGTCCTTGTGCATTTTTTAGGAATGTGTCCATACTCCTGACAATAGTGATAGCTATACCTAGTGTTGTAATCCTAGTTGTAGTGATGACCATGGTTCTTTCCCTTTGTAGGCTGATTGGGTGCCCACATAAGCTTTGATATAGATTCAAATGCTCTATTTCCATACTTTTTGTAGTTGTAGCAATGTCCTTCAAATCTTGGTGTCCTTATGGTCTTGGTTTTACATTCTTGTGCTTGATATCCTTGTTTTTTGCACTCATGACAAAAGCTTGGATTTGTAGGCTTAACATGTTGATGACTATTCTTGATCCTACATACATTAGAGGTTTGTCCCCTCTTATCATAGAAATGACAAGTAGGTTTAGTGTTCATACCTTTGTTACTCATTTCTTCTATAATCTTGGATGACTCTCCTTGCTCAGTGCTGGTGTAACCAAGTCCTGAAGTATCATTGCTAGCCCTTGGTGATTTTAGTAATTGCTCAAAGTACTTGATAGCCTCATTAGGTTTTTTTAAGCTTTATGCTATCTCTTTCTCTCTTTTCAATTCATTTTGTAATTGCTCATTTTGCATTCTCAAGGTGGAAATCTCAATGTCTTTCATATTCAACTCATGATGTGCATTCATCATCTGACTTAAGGTATCCAGCTCCATGTTTGAGATTCTTTCAAACTCAATTGTCTTCTCCTCCATTCTATTGGTAAGATTTCTCTTATCATCTTCTATCATGATCTTTTCTTCAATAGCTTTCTTTTTTTGTTCAGTTACTTCACAAAGCATTATGGCTTGTGACTCTTTTTCAAGCTTGAGTAATCTATTTTCTTCAACTTGTGCTCTATTTTTCTCCATCAATTCAGCTATTGTTGTTAGGATTAAACTATAGATAGAAATAACAATTACATGCAAATATAACCAATAATAGAAAATAATAGATCACATAGAAAATAACACAAGACACCAAGATTTAACGTGGTTCACCCAATCCCTAGGCTATGTCCACCAAACAATCAATCTGATATTATTACGATCTAGTGATTATAACCTGATTACAATCTGTAATCCCTTATAGCTAAATACTATTGCAAGAACCAATTTTAAATTGCCACTATAAAACAACCCTAACCCTAAGCCCTTTTATGCAAGTATTAAACCAATTTAGGGTTACTACATGTCAGCCATAAATTGGTGAATATTAGCCATTACTTACGAATGGCGAATCTATGAATAAGTATGTACAGTACTTTCCTGATCAGTCACCACAAACTAACAATTATTGTATCAAATTCTTTGGAGTCTCCATTAGAAAACACTTGTGTGCTATCAATCTCCTTGTAATGTATGCCATTTTCAGTTATGGTTATATCCTTCCTTCTTTTGAAGGACTTTCTCAATTCCTCTCTTGCTTCCTTCAATTTGTGTAGAGCGAGGTGCACATTAATCATCTAATTGTCTATGATCTTCCCAACTTTGAAAACTTCCATCTTCAGATCTTTTCTCTAAGCTGTTAGGCTTCTCCTTGTGAGAATCTTGTGCTCTGATACCAATGTTGAAATATTCAAAATGGGAAGAGTACTTCTGAGGAGGGGTGGGGGGTGGTGAATCAGAAGTACTACACAATTATAAGTACTACACTTTTAACCTTTTTAACTCCTTCAAAACAAATAACTAAAAGTAAAATGTATGAATGTAAACATATTAAATAAACATAAAGTAAACACATGCATCAATACACATAACACCAGATTTGGTAACCCAAAAACCCTCAAAGAATAAGAAGGTAAAACTGGGGTGGGGATGATACCCACAAAAATCACTGCAACAATAATTGTTTGACCACTTCTGATGGTTTTCCCTGTGAAAGGCTTGCCCTATTAAAGGCTTTACACTCTATCAATAGTGACCTAGTTAAAGTATTTACAAGCACTTTACATGAAGTGTCACCCTGTTAAAGGATTTAGTCACCTCTTCAAAGGATCTACAAAATAGCTATTAAGCTAACTATCATCATAGGATTTTCACTATATAATACAATGACTAAAGAGTATTAGAAACCTTTTGACCTGATTTCTTACAATCTTTAATTGCTGATTTTAGGCACTTGACTACTCATTCTAATATGATCCTTTCTTGGTCTGATATTTGTTTGTAGCCCTTGTTTAGTTCTAATCAACTAGATGTATAATTGTTGCTCAATTCACTAAGTCTTTGATGCCCCTGGTTTTTTCCCTATTCTACAATTTTTCTTATTTGTTTAGCAACTTCCTTTTTACTTCTCTTTAGCAAGATAAAATCATGGGGTCTAAGCCTTCTTATAAAGACTTCATAGAATTAGGGTTAGGTATGGATCTACAGTCCATATTGAATCTTGAATTCTTGCTCATTCCTTGCATTTTTTTCATTGGTTGCATGCCTTCTCCATTTTTTTGATTGGTTGCATGTTGATTACATAGGAAATATAAAAGATTTGTTCTTATCCTTATCTTCCTTCGAAATCCTTTTATGTTGGCTCCAAAAATGGTTTACATTTGAGTTTGTGAGGGCACAAACTCATATGTTGATTTTGTGTTACTGGGCACATACTAGACTACTGGTGCTTGGCACATATACTATCCTACTTTGCTCAACACCTATTGCATTTTGTCTTTCTTAGGACATGTATGACTCTAGTTCACTCAGCATATGAAGCTTTTTAACTTTCTCAGCATCAACTATGACTTGGCACCTATATATCACTTGACACCTGTATAATGCTCGGCACCTAAAGTCACTCGGCTCCTGTTGGAATCCTAACTCGACACATGTTGTAGCTCAGCATACATAGTGTACATGGCTTCAATATAAAAAGTGGTTAAGTTTATTGACAGCCAAATGTCAAAACCATTCTAAGACCAAAAAGTAGTTTATGGTGTATAACAAGACTAGTCTCCCCTCCATACTCCATCTACAACTCACAACCTTCATACCATTTTCACATCACCTACCTGTACGACCCCTAGAACTCAGTCAAATCAGACTTCATCCAATTGTATGACATTCTTTTATAGACTTCATGGCCTTCCATACATCTATTGTATGGCCTCCACTACATATCCTACGGCTTCCACATAACATCCATACGGTTCCCCTCCCCTTCTACCATATGACCTTCATTTTATTCTCCCTACAATACTGTATGGACCCACCCTCTATTCATCGCACTTGGAAATCATACCATATGACCTACTAATTAACTCCACTTGTCTTACCATACAGCCATCACAGGGTTGGACAATATACCGTATAGCTACTATCTCTTGTCTCTTCACCCTTCAAGCAATGGGCTACACACACTAAACCACACGAAAGTCTTCCTACATTGTATGTACAGTGCCATTCATCTCCACCAATTGAAATTTGATCAAATGAAGGATAAAAATCCCCTACACAAAGAGCACATAGTGAAGCGGAATACTACAAGTAACCAAAACTCTATCATAAGTTAATTGAATTTAAACAACATATTAATTGTCTCACCAAATCATTATGAACAAAAGAACATTTGAAGTAAATACACCTAATCTAGTGCTCGTATAGGGTCTTCTCTTTGCTTGAGGGTCTCTAATGGGGCTTCATGATCAACATTACTAATAGTAATAATTTATTTAACTTTTGATATTGATGCTTCAACAACTTTAAATTTTCTGCTATAATGGTGTGTGAATATATGAAAAATGTTTTGTTCTTCTCATAGTCTTTGAATGGAGGAATTCCATTTTATCTAAGCATGTATGTTCATAGACATGTTCCAACAACAATTGAACCATTAGGATTTTTGAATCCATCATCATATGTAATCAATTTTGCTAGCTTTTTTCTACCTCTTACACAACATTCTAACCAATAATCTAATTTCTCACCATTCCCCTTTAGTGCAACCAATGCAAATACATGTATTGGCTAAAGAAGATATGATAGATGGTTGTACTCAACTGAACTTTCCATGTCATCATTTCTAATAGAGAGCATGAGAAACAATGGAATAAGATAATGTAGAACCCATATATCTACCCACTCAATCATCTCATAGTGATCTTAGTCACATTGAAAATAACTCAAACACGAGCAAGCTAGTTGTCATGTCCAAATGGTAAATGTACTACAATCAAAGCTCTAGAATGAATGCATTTTTGAAGAATCTCTAATAGTAGCACAATCCAATCCATCACCTATGGATCCCTCCTAAATCAGCCAAAAGGTCCTACACACTATTGAATCAAGAATTCCCCCCCTCTCCATGATAATGTTAAACTAAACCAATCAAATTTACAATGAGAATCGAGAAGCTCCACACCTAAAATTTTGAATTGCTCCTTAACTAGAGCTCTCTTCACACATGCCCTTTCTCTATCATGTTCCCCTTTCCCATGGCCAAACTAAAAAAAAAATCCAAATATGAGGCACAACCCTCTCTATGTGTATCCTACAAAACCAATCAAACATGCAAGCATTCTTGAATTGACCTGTGTAGTTATCTCACCAAATGATATGTCTATCCATAGAAACAACATGCTCTGTTAAATTAATTTTTGAAACAATGTTGCACAAACTCATCAGAGTGAGATCTATCATTCCTCATGTAAAAATGGTAGTCTCTAATTATCTTTTGATTCTCTTCTACACTATTAGGTGCATGTGTTGTTGGAAATCTGATTGAAAAAGCTCATTGTTGAAGATCAAAGAGGGAGATTGTTGTTAATAGAATGTTTTCAATCATTATTTTTTCATTAATGTCAAACCTGCTATTTGTAGGAATGCCATTTGCTTATAAGATACAAGTACTATCACTTAGTTGATTGATGAATAGGATTTGATCAACAAGATGTAACAAGAGTACCTAAAGGAAAGGTTGAGTTATGATGTTGTAATGAAGTGTAAGGATCAATTAAGACAATGGCTAAATGATGTACTAATAATATACTCAAAGATATAGAGGTTGGTCAACTTAGAAACATTGGAGGAAGAAGTTGTAACAAGATTGATTGTAAAGCTTGACCTAAGTTCATTAGTGGGTGTCGAGCAAGCTAGTTGAAGCCAAGAAAATTCTCATTTGGAGCTGAGTAATAGGAACTATAATGTGTGTCAAGTGATCTTTAAGTGCTAAGTGAAGTTCAGGTGCTGAGCATTAGAAAATCCTAGTTGGTATCAAGTGATCTTTAGGTGCCGAGCATCAGGAAAAATGCAGTTGATGTCGAGTAACACAGTATGTGTTGAGCACCAATATTTCAATGGTTTCAAGCTACTACATTATTTTAAATGACAAAGATTCACCAAATCTGAGCCAACAAAGTGGTTATCTTGAATTTTGTGAACTAGTTGGAGGATAAGGATGATGAGCTAGTGGCATAGAATTCTATGTAAACTATTTTTGGATGAATTCAAAAGGATTATTCAAAAAATTTCTAGAGGAAACAAAATATGGGTTAGAGAGAATGAATCCTACCTAATCCATATAAATTGAAATTAAAAAATGAAAGAATCGAGTGGGAAAAGGAACTCCAAGATTTCTATTTAAGGATTCATAGAACAAGAAGAAAATGTTGTTGATGTTGTTATTGCCGAAGTGCCAAATTGCAAAGTGGTTAGAAGGGTGTCAAGGAGAAGACATCTAGGAGAAGGAAGAGCACAGAAGCTCTACTTCTACAAGTGGTCAAGAAGAGATGATTGCACTGGTACATTAAGCATGAAGACTCAAGGAGACTAATCTTGAAAGGAGGGAAAGCTGTCAAGAGTTGTAGTGATTGAAGGCCAAGCAATGAGAAGAGCTAAAGAGTGATTTGAGATTTGCAAGTTCAATTGTATGTTGTAATCAAGTCAAAATTCTTAATTTTTACTTTCTAGCAATTGTATCAGTTAGGATGGAGGTAAAATCCTATGGAATTAGGTTGGTCTAACAACCATTTGTAAATCCTTTAATAGGGTGGCATTCCAAGTGAATGTTCTAAAGTCCTCTAACTAGGTCCACTTCTAACAGGGTGGTTAAATCCTCTAACACGGTCACATTTAGTAGTGTGTTGTAAGCCTTTAACAGGGAAGATCTTTCACAGGGCATTTTTTTAGAAGAGTGAGAATTGAGTAGCATGTTACTAGTGATTTTTCCCAAATTGGGTTTCCATGTAAATCACTTTGTTATGTGTTGATTTCTTATGTGTTATGTTTGCATGTTGATTTATAATGACTTGTTGATTAGAAAAGTTAATGCTTGGATGAATGTATGGTTGAATGGGCTCACTACACTTAGTGAAAAAGTTTGAATTGGACATTTGGACCTTGAATAACTGATTCACCCCCCCTCTCAGTTATTCTAAAGCATTTTTAGCAATTGGTATTAGAGCCATCTACTGATTTAGTTTCAAGGTACTAGAAGCAGGAAGATCAAGATTTCCAAGAGAGAAGTTCCCAAGCTCAACAAAGAAAACTTTGCTACATGGAAGAGTCTAATGAAATTGCACCTTGGATCAATAGGTGACTATGCACAAACCTCAATTGGAATAGAACATGTAAATCCAGTAGGACCTCTTACTGCAGATGATTTGAGCAAAAGGAAGGAGCACAATCAAGTAATGTTGGATATTGTCTCTGCACTTAGCTATGTAGAATATGATGATATCAAAGATTGTGATATTACATTCAAAATGTGGAAAGCTCTAATAGATATCTATGGAGGAGACCAGAATGTCTAGATAGCAAAGAGAGAAAACCTAAGAGGGAAGTTTGATGACATGAAAATGGAGGAAGGTGAAAATGATGCTCAATATGCTGCTAGAATAAAAGAAGTGGTAAGTGCAATAAGAAATCTAGGTGGTCAATTGGAAGAAGAAATTTTCATTAGAAAATACTTAAGAACTCTACTCCCTATTTATGCTATTAGAGCTTTAGCCATCCAAGAGCTAAGGTGTGTACAAGGAAATACACTAACCTTTAAAGGAATAGTGGGAAGACTTACCACATTTGAGTTATCCAATTTTGATAACTACAGATCTAAGAACCTTAAATATAATTTCAAGGCCAAGATGATTATAAAAGACACTGAGGAGGAGACATCAAGAAAGAAGAGAAGAAAAGAAAAACATGCATCAAGTGATAGTAGCACAGGTGAGGAAGATGTGAAATAGTTGGAAGCGCTACTAGCAAGAAGATTCCATAGAGGCAAAGGTAAATTCAAAGGTAAGATTGGTATCATATTTTTCAATTGTAATGAAGTAGGTCATATTGTTGCAAGATGCACACAGAAGAAGAACTAAAAAGAAGGAAACAAGTACAAGAACAAGAGAGAAGATTATAGCAAAGATTATAAGGAAAAAGGGAAAAGATGCTA
This sequence comes from Cupressus sempervirens, assembly GCA_028749045.1. Classification (NCBI taxonomy): domain Eukaryota; kingdom Viridiplantae; phylum Streptophyta; class Pinopsida; order Cupressales; family Cupressaceae; genus Cupressus; species Cupressus sempervirens. Next base: position 689,343,855 of record CM053791.1, on the reverse strand, counting down.
CATTGTTGAAGAAGATTCTAATGAGAATGATGATAATTAGTCTATTTTGCCATGAAGGATGAATCAAATAGAGATGAAGATGAAGCAATAGTATTGGTTACCTATGTGAACAAGAATGACAAGTGGATCATAGATAGTGGATGCTCACATCACATGATAGCAGATAAAAGTAAGTTTATTACCTTTACTCAATATGATGGAAATAGTGTTAGATTTTGTAATGATGCTCCATGTCAAATCAAAGGAAAAGGTTCTATTAAAATCACATAGAAAATTTCATGTGATAATGCATACTATGTTGAAGGATTGAACTACAACTTGTTGAGTGTATCATAGTTAGGCAATGTAGGTTGTAAAGTAGAATTTGGAAACAAAACTGCCAAGATCCATGACACTGATGAAAATCTGATAGAAAAAGGTGAACAAACTAGGAGTAATCTATATTACCTAGATATGGAAGATGAAACTTGTCTTATTGTTAAACTTGATGATGTATGGTTGTGGCATAAAAGACTGTTTAATGTTAATTTTGATAATTTGATTAGCATCAGCAAGAAGAAGAAGGTTAGAGGATTGCCCAAATTGAAGAAACTTGACAACATAATGTGCAAACAATGTCAACTAGGGAAGATGACTAAGTCTAGTTTTAAAAGAAAAACATACGCTTCCAAAGAAGTCCTAGAGTTAGTCCATATAGACTTATGTGGTCCAATAGAAGTACAAAGCTACCTACGAGACAAATACATAATGTTATTTGTAGACGACTATTCAAGGATGATGATTGTTATGTTTTTAAAGCACAAATCTGATGCATTTCAAATGTTTAAGTGGTATTTGGCCAGAGTTGAGAAGGAAATAGGAAAGAATTTGAAATGCCTAAGGTTAGACGAAGGAGGTGAGTTTACATCAAAAGATTTTGAGACATTCTACAATGACAAAGGCATCAAAAGACAAACATCAGCACCAAGGACTCCACCACGGAATGGTATTGCTGAAAGAAGGAATAGATCAGTGATTGATTGTGCTAGAACATTGATGATGGAGAAAAATGTTGCACTAAAGTACTAGAGAGAAGCTATAAGAATTATTGTTTATATCCTAAATAGAGTCCAAGTCAAGAAATGTGCAAATGCAACACCTTTTGAACTATGGTATGGTCATTCACCTAATGTAAAAAATTTCAAAGTCTTTGGTTGTAAATGCTATATTCTTAAAGATACTAGAAATGGAAAGTTTGATGCAAAAGGTGATGAAGGAATATTCCTTGGATACTCCACTATAAGCAAAGCATATAAGCATTTGAACACTAACACTAACAAGATTGTGGAGACTGCAAATGCAAATTTTGATGAGCATGCATAAGTTCAAGTTGATGAGTCCAACCAATCAGAGGATTATAGATTCTTTGTTTACTTCTATGAAGGAATGACTATTGAAGACAATGTTCTAAATCAAGTTGAGAATCAACAACAAATTTTAGTATTAGTCGAGTCATAGCCATTGAATGTTGAGCTACATTCAAAAGTTGAGCTACAAAATGTAGAAAATACACATTTTGATTCTAAAAATAGTATACATGAGAGGAATGATGAAATATCATATGGAGAAGAGAAAAATGACTATGAAGTTGAAGGATCAAACATGGAGAGAAGGACAGAACCAAGGTTACCCAAATATGTAAGAAGACGTCACCCTGCTAATCAAATCATTTGTGATAAGGATGCCAGACCAATGACAAGGAATAGACTAAGGAATGAATCATGTCTACTAAGCAAGGTTGAACCTAAAATAGTGAAGGATGTACTACAAGATGATGACTGGTATAAAGCTGTGGAAGAGGAGATAGATCAGATTGAGAACAAAACCTAGACCCTAGTTCCTTGACCAGCTGATAAGAATATAATTGGTACCAAATGGGTGTTTAGGAAAAAACTTGATGAGAATGGTGAGATAACAAGAAACAAAGCTAGACTAGTTTGCAAAGGCTATGCACAAGAAGAAGGACTAGATTATGGGGAAACATTTTCCCCTATTGCAAGAATGGAAGGAGTAAGGACACTACTTGCATATGCTACTTACAAGGTTTCAAAGTTTACCAAATGGATGTCAAGTGTACTTTTTAAAATGGTATACTGGAAGTGGAAGTCTACATTGAACAACCAAAGGGATTTTTTAATGACAAGAACAAGGATATGGTCTACAAACTGCACAAGGCACTTTATGGATTGAAGCAAGCACCTAGAGCATGGTATGAGAGACTACACAAATATCTTGTGAAAATAGGATTTGAGAGAAAAGATGACAAAAATAACTTGTATATCAAAGATGAAAAAGGTATAGATATTTTGATATTATAAATCTTTGTTGATGATATAATATTTGGAGGAAAAGATGCTCTATGCAAAGATTTTGCTTATCAAATGAAGCATGAGTTTGAGATGTCAATGTTTGGAGAAATCAAATTCTTTGTTGGATTGTAATTACATCAATTGAAGCATGAAATATTTTTTACCCAAAATAAATACATCAAGGAGATACTCAAAATATTTTGATTAGAATAGTCAAAACTAGTCAGCACACCAATGGAAATTGGACACAAGCTATCCAAGAATGATGAGTCTCCTAAAGTAAATCAAACATTGTATAGATCAATGATTGGAAAGTTGCAATATGTTTTACATAGTAGACCAAACATTACATTAGCTATTGGAATAGTGGCAAAAAAATTTGCAAATCCAAGAGAAAATCACTTAATGGTAGTGAAGAGAATATTGAGGTATCTAAAAGGAACTGATGACTTTGGTTTGTACTAAAAGAGGAGTGAAAATTTTGAGCTAAGACCTGACACTAATGTAGATTGGGGAGGTAACATTGATGATAGAAAAAGCACCAGTGGAGGAGCACTTTTCTTGGAAAAATATTGATTACACAGACCAACAAAAAGCAAAGGTGTACATCACCGTCCACTGCTGAAGTTGAATATGTTGTAGCTGCTATCAATTGCACCAATATTTTATGGATCAAACATTTGCTACAAGGTATGAAGGAAGAAGTAAATGAACCTATGATAATTTATTATGACAATACAAGTACTATCAATGTATCAAAGAACCCTATAATGCTTAGCATCAGGAAAAATGTGCCAATCATCAGGAAAAATGTGCCAATCATCAGGAAAAATGTAGTTTATGTTGAGTAACACAATATGTGTTGAGCACCAGTATTTCAATAGTGTCGAGCTGCTACATTATTTTAAATGACAAAGATTTTCCAAATCTGAGTTGGCAAAGTGGTTACCTTGAATTTTATGAACCAGTTGGAGGATAAGGATGATGAACTAGTGTCACAGAATTCTATGTAAACCATTTTTGGGCAAATTCAAAAGGACTATTCAAGAAGTTTCTAGAGAAAACAAAATATGGGTTAAATACAATGAATCCTACCTAATCCATAAGAATTGAAATTAAAAAATGGAAGAATTGAGTAGGAAAAGGAACTCCAAGATTTCTATTTAAGGAGTCATAGACCAAGAAGAAAATGTTGCTGATGTTGTTACTACTGAAGTCGTTAGAAGGATGTCAAGGAGAAGACATCTAGGAGAAGAAAGAGCACAGAGGATCTACTTCTACAAGTGGTCAAGAAGAGATGATTACACTGGTGCATTGAGCTTGAAGACTCAAGGAGACTAAGCTTGAAAGGAGGGAAAGCTATTAAGAGTTACAGTGATTGAAGGCCAGGCAATGAGAAGAGCTGAAGAGTGATATGAGATCTACAAGTTCAATTGTATGCTATAATTAGGTCAAAATCCCTAATTTTTACTCTCTAGCAATTATATCAGTTAGGATGGACTTAGCTTGGCCTAACATCCATTTGTAAATCCTTTAACAAGGTGGCATTCCAAGTTAATGTTCTAAAGTCCTCTAATCAGGCCTACTTCTAACAAGGTGGTTAAATCCTCTAACAAGGTAACATTTAATAGTGTGTTGTAAGCCTTTCATAGGGCATCACTTCATAAGAGTGAGAATTGAGTAGCATGTTACTGGTGGTTTTTCCCAAATTGAGTTTTCATGTAAATCATTGTGTTATGTGTTGATTTCTTATGTGTTATGCTTGCATGTTGATTTATAATAACTTGCTGATTAGAAAAGTTAATGCTTGGATGAATGTATGGTTGAATGGGCTCACTACACTTAGTGAAAAAGTTTGAATTGGACATTTGGACCTTGAATAACTGATTCACACCCCCCCCCCCCCTCTCTTAGTTATTCTAAAGCATTTCTAACATGTGTATATGTTATGTGGAGAAAAATTATAATCTAAATGGAGTTGCAATATTGAGATTGTGTCTCATTTTGGGTCTACAATGTATAGTTCTATGAAAAGTCAACAATTGATATAATAGTGACAATGAAAAAATTATCTTTATACATTATAAATTTTTGATCCAACCACTGAGACCTGTGACTATGGCTTGCATACCTCTAAAAAAGATTTTTCTTAAAAATTGAAATAAAATCAATCACACTTACTTCTTTTGCAACCAACTGAAATCTAGAGTCCTCATTTCCACTCTCCAATGTGTATTTCACTATTTCATATACCTCTTTTGTACCATTATCCTAACAAGATCTTGTTCATGCCCCTCATTGAAACACATTATAAATTAGATAAACCACCACATTATGAACACTTCTCATTTTTGTAAAAGAAATAACCATCAACTATAGGATATAAAAATTAATTTAGTAAGTCTCTTGATGATTTTGGAAGCCCACTAGCACTAGAACTCTCCAACATTTCATTACTAAGAAAATGTTAAGTAGAATGGATGGATCGTAATAGTTCATGGTGAATAGAAAACTCCATGTGATATTTGCAACTTGTATTTCAAGTTTTAAGTGGCACACAATAAAATGGTTGAAGGATCCAAAAGCCCTTTGTCATACATCCAATCTTTAATGTCTCTCACTGAATTGTCTAAACAACATAGTTTTACTTACCTCCAATTAAATTCAACATGTCCTTAGCATTTGGTGAGACTCTTGAGCTAGAGTGCCAAAATTTTGTAATTTCTTGCATCACATCATTGGTTAGATTCTTATTGAAACATGAAAATCTCCCACCATAAGCACATGTACCATTTTGAATAGGTTAATTAATTCTCTCTTATAGCAAGTGCTCTTCTCAAAGTATTATTATTTAGGTTCAAGTCAGCCCAAGTTTGTCTCATATATCTACCCTTTCTCAAATGATGACTTACCAAAGAGATTGTAATAACCCTTCAAGCATATCACTTTTCTTTCTCCTTGTTATTTTTCCAAATGCTATTGAGAGCATTGAAATGATTCTTCACAATAATAGAATTTCTTTCCATTTTTTTGTTGACATGAATGTTCAATCTGGCAAGCATAGGTCTCATCTTTTGCATCTTTAACAAGTGCACAAAAAGTTGATATTGCTCCACCACTATCTTGTTGCAAAAAAACCATCTCATATAGTTTTGAAGCCTATAACCAAATGACTTTTTTTATTTCTTCCCTTTAAAATTTCTTATAATGGTTTCATCAATTTCAATTAACCACTTTGGTGTTCTGGGAGGACCTTCATTTCAGTTATAATTAGGAGACATGTAGGGTTCTTGTGCATTTTCATTTTTCATATTTTCAATCTTGACATTAACTTTATCAATTGGTACAATTTCATTCTCCACATTTTCAATCCCAGTATTGTCATTATGAATTGATACATCTTCATTCTCCAACTAAACATATTCATTTTAAAACTTTATAATTTCACCTTCGATCAATACATTGTCAACTTGATTGATTTTTGACATACCTTGTCTCTTCCTTCCATGATTTTTCCTATCTCTTTCCCTATAGGCTTCAATATCTTCATTTGACACCTTCATTTAGTGTTTAGCATTTTGACAACTTTTTCTCCCCATTAAAAAAACAATTAGGGGCACCTTATTGAGTAATTTAGTCACCTTTTGAAACAATGTGCCCCAAACCCTTTTTTTATTTTTTTGGAACAACATTGTTGAAACTTGAGAAAAATATTTTTAAAATGCAATTGTCGGGTCTCTAATTATAGAGAATAATTTGGTAAAAGTTCATTAGTAAAATGGATCATGTACCCGATATAGGATTATATACTTGAAATATGCACATAAATAATGGAGGCAAATAAAGTGGGGACATTTTTTAGAGGGACCAATTTTTGTATGGGACATGTTTTACTATTATTATTTATATTATAATATATATTAGTATAAATAATATAATGCATTAGTATTTAGTATTAGTATAGTATAATATATATTAGTATTTGTTATATGTATTACTATTTAGTATCAGATTATTGTAATATAAATTTATATATATTATGATTATATATTATTTATATATTAGTATTTATTATATAATATTATATATCTTATAAGTATATATTAAATTTATATAAATTAGTATTTATTCTCTAGTAAATATTATATATTAATAATATTCACCTACTTACATGACAAGATGTGTTCCTAGGGGTGTAATGCATGTTGTGTTCCAATGGGTCAAAAGGGTCCTTAGGTTACCCTATGACCCCTTTTAACCATTCACATGACAACATGTCCTCCTAGGGGTGTTACGATACCTAAGGACATGCATGTTTTGTTCTAATGGGTTGAAAGTGGTAATAGGTTACCCTATTACCCCTTTTGACCATTCACATGACAATATGTGTTCGTAGGGGTGCTAGGACCCCTAGGGACATATATGTTGTGTTTGAATGGGTAATAAGGGGTTGTATCTTACCCTATGACGCCTTTCAAATATTCACATGTTAACATTCATTTTATTTTCAATGGATCATAAGGGGTTGTAGCTTACCTATGACCCCTCTCAACCATTCACATTACAACATGTGTTCCTAGCGGTCCTAGGACCCTTAGGGACATGCAAGTTTTTTTTCAATGGGTTGAAAGTGGTTGTAAGTTATCCTATAACCCTTTTCAACCTTCACATGACAACATGTGTGACATGTATGTTGTGTTCCAATGAGTTGAAAGGGTATGTAGGTTACCCTATGACCCCTTTCAACCATTTACATGACAATATGTATTCCTAGGGGTCCTAGGACCACCAAGGACATGCATATTGTGTTCCAATGGGTCAAAAGAGGTTGTAGGTTACCCTATGGCCAATTTAAACCATTCACATGACAACGTGTGTTCTTAGAGGTCCTAGGACCCCTAGAGACATGCATGTTCTATTTAGAAGTGTTGAAAGGGGACTTAGGTTACCCTATGACCCATTTTAACCATTCACATGATAACATGTGCTCATAGGGGTTCTAGGACCCCTAGTGACATGCATGTTGTGTTACAATGGGTTTAGAGGGGTGTAGGTTATCCTATAACCCATTTTGATCATTCACATGACAAAATGTGTTCTTAGGGGTCCTAGGACTCCTATTCCAATGGGTCAAAAGGGGTTGTAAGTTACCCTATGACCCCTTTCAACAATTAACATGACAACATGTGTTTCTAGGGGTCCTAGATCCCCAAGGGACATCCACATTTTGTTCCAATGGATCGAAAGGGCTTGTAGGTGTTAGCATGAATGCTAATGCTATGGGGGAGCATTGCAAAACATTGATATGATGTATTTATTACCATGTTTGTCATTGATGACAATATAGTAATAAGTTTGTAAAGATTGACAGAGTAGCAAACTATGGTTTTTGTATTAAGGAAAATATAGCACTTATTTTCTTATGCATAGTATCCAGTGCATACTATAGTATGTCTTTGTTACAAGGGTAAGTGTATAGAACCTGAATTGACACTATATAAAAGATATGCTTGATCCATAGAGAACCATATGGAAACAAAGTATTAGGAAAGTAGTCCTTATTGTATGATTGCTATAGTTCATTACAATTGTGGTGAAGGGTCACATAGTTAACTAGAGATAGTATACTAATCATTGATGATGTTAGAGAGTGTGCATGTATAGATTTTGCACATGTAAAAGTTTGTGTATAACTGTGAGCTGACAACATTAATTAAATGTTTATTTCATTTAATTAACATGTGGAAAGTTGACTCAAGGATTTATTATTTAGCATGGTATAAAGGAAAGATATTTTTTGTGTTTTACATTTAGTGAGTAGAGAAGACTTGCAAATTCTTGAGCAAAAAAGTGATACAAAAGCAGAGTGACCTACCTATACATATAAGTGACCTTAAGGGTTATTGTTACTAAGTATAGAGTTCTAGATTTGATTGCATAATCTGAAGGAGAAGGAGTCTAACATATTGGATAGAGGAAGAAGTAAAATCTTGTTACACATATATTATTCTAAAAGGAATAGTACTAAGGTCAATTGGATAGTGAGTTCATTGATCTAATCCTGAAGCTATTTGGACAATGGGTTCAGTTGCCTTCCACAACTCTTGACAAAGTTGGAATCTTGTAACAGGGATTCAAAGTCTCCTAACAAGGACTCTTTGTACTAAATGTTGTAATAGACTCCTAATAGGCTCTATCCTCTAACAAGGAATATTCATATTAGTACATCATTTTGTGGGCATCATTCCCACCAGGGTTTTCCCTTTGATCAAGGGTTTTCCTAGTCAACATATATGGTGGAATTGTTTATGAGCATCTCTTTATGGTTGTTGTTTACTTTGGTTGAATTTTCAAGATTGTTTAAGAGGATAAATGTTTTAAATTTTCATATAAATGATTTAACCCCCCCCCCCCCCCCCCCCCCACCAACCCCCTTCTCAGTTATATTGGTGAACTATGTTTCTAGCAATTGGTATTCTATTGTTTCTAACAATTGGTATTAGAGCCTTAGGTCCTTGAAGAAAAAGTTTAATAACTTTGGGAGATCCATGGCAAACATGTTAAAAAAGGAAAGTCTAAGATTTGATGGCACAAATTATGATAGTTGGAAGGATAAAATGAAAACTCATCTTTTGTGCATGATTCCAAGATGTTGGCTTATAACCAAGGCATCAAAAAATATTGCGGAACAAGACAATCTTGAAAGTTGTATCGAGGAGAAAATAGAGGTATTTATGTGCAACATAAGGGAAAGAGAAGAAATATTGTTAGTTCTACCTAAAAGTTAACATAGTCAAGTTAAACAACTCAAGACATCTCATGAAATTTGGAAAAATTTAGAAGCTAATTATGAGGGTGATACACATGCAAAAAAGAGTTAGATTACAAAATTTGGATTGCACATTGCAAGATGCTAGAATGATGGAAGATGAATATGTAAGAAGCTATACTGGAAAAATATCTAAGATTTTTGTAGGAATCACATCTCTTAGTCGAAAGAAATATGATCATGAAGTATTATGGAAGATCTTGAAAAGTCTGACACCACCTTTCAAGACAATAATACAAATGATTCAATTGATGATACCTTATACTACTAATTTCACCAAAGAAATATTGCTTGGTAGATTGGAAGCTATAGAATTTGATCTGAAACAATCTGGAGAATTAGCAAAAGTTGAGACAACATTTAGTGCATTAAATATTAAATCTCATCTAGAAACAAACATAAAAGTGCAAGGAGGCATTGCTAGCAGTAGCATGTCTATTGAGGAAAAGATCCAAGGAGTGGCTCTTCTTATGGAAAGATAAAAAGATGGTAAGAATATATTTAAATGTTGGACATGTAATGAATATGACCATTATGCATCTAAGTTTCCTAAAAGAGAAAGGAAGTATAAGGGAAGATTCAAATCTAGAAGACCTAGAAATTGTTTATATGCTAATGAAATAGAAGAAGAAGAAGAATCTAATCAAAACAAAAGTGAAGTTGAATTAGGATTCATAGCTATAAAGGAGGATGATCTTGATAGAGAGAGCAGAAAAGAAAGAGCACTGATTTCATAAGTTGAAATGAAATATTAGATCATTGATAGTGGTTGTTCACATCACATGACTAGTGATATGAGAAAATTTGTCAAATTCAGAAGTCATGATGGAGAAATTGTCCAAGTAGGGAACAATGTAGCCTATCACATTATAGAAATTGGATCTATCATAATTGATGGTAAAAAAAATAATGATGATGTTTATTTTGTTGATGGACTAATACATAACTTGTTAAGTGTTGGACAACTCATGGACAAAGGCTACCAATTATAGTTTGGTAATGACACATGCATCATCAAGGATACGAAAGGAAAATTGCTTACTACTGGCACAAGAACTAGAGGTAATGTATTTCAATTAAACACCACTGAAATAACATGTTTAGTAACTAAAGTTGATAACAGTTGGTTATGGCATAGAAAATTTTGTCCCATAAACTTTGATAACATTGTGAAAGCTAGTAATACACTTATTGTGAGAGATTTACCTAAGATCACTAAGCCCACTAACATTATTTGTAAGGAATGTATCTTGGCTAAGTAGAAGAAAATTTCATTTCCTATCAAGTAGTTTAGTACTACACAAAAGTTAGAATTGGTTCATACAGATTTGAGTGGTCCCACAAGAACAAGAGGATTCTATGGAGAGAGGTATTTTATGATTTTTGTTGATGATTTTACCAGAATGATGTGAGTAGCTTTTCTTAAAGAAAAATTAGAAGAATTTGAGAAATTTAGGATATTCAAAAACAATGTAGAGAATGAATTTGGATTTAAAATCAAGAGCTTAAAATCTAATAGAGTAGGATAATTCAATATCTACTATGAAGAACATGGAATCAGGAAACAATTATCTTCACCTCATTCACCTAAGCAGAATGGGATTGCTGAAAGAAGAAATGGATCAATTGTTGAAGCAGCAAGAGCTATGTTATTCAAGAATGATGTACCAAAGACTTTTTGGAGAGAAGAAATCAATACAGTAGTATACACACTAAACAGAGTATAGATTAGAAAAGACATGTAGAAAAAACCTTATGATTTATGGTATGGTTACTCACCATCAATCAAATATTTTACAATATTTGGAAGCAAATGCTACATCAAAAGAGATGATGATATTGATAAGTTTTATCCAAGGAGTGATGAAGGTATGTTTCTTAGCTATTCATTAAAAATTAAAGCTTATAAATGTTTCAACTATAGAAAAAAAATTATGGTAGAGTGTACAAATGTGAGAATAGATGAAAATTTTGGCACTAAAGAGAAGATGATGGATTATAACTCTAATGAAGATCATTATTCTAAGATGACCAATAGGTATAATGAATTATTTCTCAAGACAAAGAATGACTTGCATAATAATGTGCAAACTAAAGAAGTAAGAGAAGAACAGAGCATATTACCTAAAATAAGAGTTGAAGTAGTAACTCCTACACCAAATAAGAATGTGATAAGAAATAATCATGTTGATCAGATAATAGGAAGTAAAGAAAAAGGAGTAATGACAAGAAGCAAAATCAATGAAGAACTATGCCTAATATCTCAAGTAGAACCAAAAAGCGTAGATGAAGCAATCATGGATGATCATTGGATAAAAGAAATGGAGGAATAACTTCAAAAAATAATAAAAAATGACACAGGAATTAGTTCCTAGACCCAAGGAAAAAAATGTGATTGGCACAAAGTGGGTATTCAGAAATAAAATGAATGAACAAGGAGAAGTAATAAGAAACAAAGCAAGACTAGCATGCAAAGGCTACTCTCAACAAGAAGGAATTGACTATGAGGAAACATATGCACCTATAGCAAGAATGGAAGTAGTCAGAATGTTCTTGACATATGCAAAAAATAAAAATTTCAAAGTATATCAGATGGATGTTAAGTCAGCATTCTTGAATGGAGAACTTGAAGAAGAAGTTTATATTGAGCAACTAGAAGGTTTTCCTTTGATAGTATAGAAGGATATGATTTGTAGATTAAAGAAAGCCTTGTATGGATTAAAGCAAGCACCTAGAACTTGGTATGCAAGGTTGGATAAATACCTAACAAAACTTGGATTTGCCAAAGGAATAACAAATAGCAACATGTACTTGAAAAAAATAGAAAATGGTTTGTTGATAATCATTGTATTTGTTGATGATATCATTTTTGGAGGAAATGAAGAAGCCAATAACAAATTCTTAGAAGATATGAAGAATGAATTTGAGATGAGCATGATAGGAGAAATGAAATTTTTCTTAGGATTGCAAATTGTTCAAAACAAGGAAGGTATCTTTATTTCTCAGACCAAGTATTTGAAAGATTTGCTGAAAATATTTGGACTAGAAAATTGTAAACCTGTTGCAACTCCTATGGTAATTGGTCATGAGTTATCAAGAAAGGATGAGACACCTACTATTGAACAAAAGAAGTAAGATCTATGATTAGAGGATTGCAATATCTAACTCATAGTAGACTAGATATAGCTAATGTAGTTGGAATTGTGGCAAGATTTCAAGCTGATCCTAAAGAATATCACTACATAGTTGTAAAAGGATATTTAGATATCTAAGAGGGACATCTAATTATGGCATTTGGTATGAAAAAATTAATGATTTTACTCTTTGCACTTATATTGATTCTGATTGGGCTACAGATATGGATGATAGGAAAAGCACCAATGGAGGAGCATTCTTTCTTGGTGGAAGACTAGTTTCTTGGCTCAGCAAGAAAAAAGATTGTGCTTGACAAAGTACTACAGAGGCAAAGTATGTTGTAGTAGCAAATAACTCTAATCAAGTTATAATGATGAAGCAGATGATGGACATTGGAATTACATTCAAAGAACCTATTATTATTTAATGTTATAATATAGTAAGCATGTCTAAGAATACTATTTTTCATTCTATGACTAAGCACATCTCTATAAAGTATCATGTGTTGAGAGAGAATGTTTTAGAGAAAGAAATCATATTGAAATATATTAATACTAAGGAAAAAATTGTAGACATTTTCATAAAGGCCTTGCCAAAGGACACATTTGATTATCTAAAAAATATGCTTGGGGTTATACCCCTACCTGCTTCTGAATAGAAGATGCAAAAGTGCATCAGTCCAAGGTACATAGCACCATTGTTAGACTAGATTGAATGTTGATGCTTCCTCAATCGGGGAGTATTTGTGATGAACACAATCAACAAAGGACTCTTGGTAATTGGTAATTGTTATGCAATAGTTTCTTTAGACACTTGAGTTGTTTATGAATTTATATACAAAAGTTTTTAAGCAACAAATTGGCTTGTGCTCGTGCTGATAAATTATTGTATGTTGAAGAAATTGAACCATTTTTGTATTATCTTTGACATTGATGTCAATGGGGGAGAAAGTGACATGAAAAATATTCTATGTAGTTCAATTGAGAAGAAAGTATAGCATAATGATATTCTTGGAACTTAGAATTTTTTAATCTATGTTGCCATCAATGCCAAAGGGGGAGATTGTTAGCATGAATGCTAATTCTATGGGGGAGCATTGAAGAACATTGATATGATGTATTTATAACTATGTTTTTCATTGATGACAACATAGTAATAAGTTTGTAAAGATTGACAGAGCAGCAAATTGTGATTTTTATATTGAGGACAATATATCGCTTATCTACTTTTGCATAGTATCTAGTGCATACTACAATGTCTTTGTTACAAGGGTAAGTGCATAGAACCTAAATCAATAGTGTACAAAAGATATGATTGATTCATAGAGAACCATATGGAAACAAAGTATTAGGAAAGTAGTTCTTATTGTATGATTGCTATAGTTCATTACAATTGTAGTGAAGGGTTGCACAATTAACTGGAGATAGTATACTAACCATTGATGATGCCAGAGAGTGTGCATGTATAGAAGTCACACATGTGAAATTTTGTGTATAACTATGATCTAACAACATTAATTAAATGTATATTTCATTTAATTGATGTGTGGAAAGCTGACTCAAGGATTTATTATTGAGCATGGTATAAAGGAAAGATTTTTTCCATAGTTACATATAGTGAGTAGAGAAGACTTGTAAATTGTTGAGAAAAAAAGTGATACAAAAGAAGAGTGACTAACTATGCATGTAAGTGACCTTAAGGGTTATTGTTACCGAGTATAAAGTTCTAGACCTGATTGCATGATCTAAAGATGAAGGAGTCTGAACACTAGATAGAGGAAGAAGTAAAAGCTTGTTACACATCTATTATTCTAAAAGGAATAGTACCAAGGTCAATTGGATAGTGGGCTCATTGATTTGATCTTGAAGCTGTTTGGATAGTGGATTTAGCTACCTTCTACAACTCCTAAAAAAGTTGGAATCTCCTAACAAGGATTCAAAGTCTCCTAATAGGGTTCATCCTCTAACAAGGAATATTCATATTAGTACATCAGTTTGTGGGCATCATTTCCACTAGGGTTTTCCCTCTAATCAACGATTTTTCTAGTCTACATATCTAGTGTAATTGTTTATGAGCATCTCTTTATGGTTGTTGTTTACTTTAGTTGAATGGTCAAGATTGTTTAAGAGGATAAATGTTTTAAACTATCATATAATTGATTCATGCCGCCCTCCCCCAATTATATTGGTGGACTATTGTTTCTAATAGTAGGTTACTGTATGATCCCTTTCAACCATTCACATGACAACATGTGTTCCTAGGGGTCCTAGGTGATGCAAGAGCATCTAGTGGTGTAAGGGAAATCCTATTCACCCAAAAATATGCTTAGTGTTAGTTTCTATTTAAAGTGTTTTCACTTCTAGATACCCATTTGGGTCAAATAAAGATTCCAACTCTCATAGCTCCACTACTAATTTTTTGAGTTAGAGTTTTTGAGCACCTTGGGATATGTGCCAATGTAGAAAATAGGTAATTTTTTAATTGATCCATAATTATAATGAGTTAGAGGGTGTAATTTGGAGGGATGATTATACTTGTAATTTAAATCACTCTAGAAAAAGAATCAAGTTAAAAGGCTTTACAGTTTTAATATAGATATGCTCTGATACCACTGACAAAGGGCCACACCACCCTAAGCTAGTCCAGATCCACACTCTGGTAGAAACCTCCAAGATTTCAACTTGTGCTCGCAAGCCACCAAGCAACCTCCTTGTTTCTAAACTGTAGTCACTAGCTTTTTTCCAACTTTATCCAAGATCCAAGTGTAAACTGCCTCACATTCGGCGCTTTGTCTACACACTCACAAGTCCATCACAATCTTACTGTAAACTGCCTCACATTCGGTGTTTTGTCCACAGACTCAGGAAAACTCACTCTTCACTTCCTCCTTCTCTTTCACACCTTGAAGCCTTCACACTTTCCAACTTTCCTTCCAACGCTTCTCCTTCCCGAGCTTCTCCTGCTCAAGCTTGCACTTCTCAAGCTTCTACTTCTCAAGCTTCTCCTTGAGCTTCTCCAAGCTTGATTAGAAATGCTTATATGCCTTGCTTAAATAGGCACTTACCACCCCATGCATAACTTATCCACAAGCTTCTAGAATTCCTCCACAACCTTTTACAACTTCCACAACCTTCTACAATATCCACAACTTTCTACAATATTCATAACTTTCTAGAATTCTACCCACACACCTCGATAAATGGAATGAGAACCATTTATTTTTTATATTTTCTATTATGCCACCTATGCACCTTGAAAATAAAAATCCTCTTTTTCTTTCTTTTCTCCTTTTTAATTTTTTTTATTATTTCTCCTCTAATTTTTTTCACTTTCTCTCTCCTCCAAATTTTTTTTTTTTTTTTTTTCAAATTTTTGTTTTTTTTTTTCCAATAATTTTTCCATGCAAGATGCTCCCACATCAGACTCCCCCAGTAGATAGAAAAGTGTGTCCCACACTTTGAAACCAAAAGTAAGATCTACGACCATCTTCATTTTCACCAAAGGCTTCCACCTCAATAGGGACAACAAAACCACCATGCAAATCTTCCACACCAACATCTCAACCATCCAATCAACAAGCTCATGCCCAAGAACAAACTGAATGTAATGCTTCATTAACAAACTCCCATTCACATCAACAACTAGTGTGTCCATACCAGCAATAAAAAACTCCACATCAGCATCCACATGTACATTTCCATCAACACATGCCAAACTTTCAACACTAGCAACCTCATTGCTCACAAAAAGATGCTCTGCAATACATAACTCACCTCCAACAACTAGATCATCCATGACCAAGTGCTCTACAACATACAAGTAACCACCAGCATCAACTGGATCATCCATGACCAAGTGCTCTACAACATATAAGTCACCACCAGCATCAACTAGATCATCCATGACCAAATGCTCTGCAGTCTCCATGTCAGACTCAACCAACTGATCATCAAAACCAACCTCTATCCCAACATCAACAACATTAGGAATATCTTCAGCAACAACCTCTAGTTGCTCTGCAGGTTCTGCATCAGACTCCACAATCTGATCAACAAAACCATCCTCTTCCACCTGAACTTCTTAGCTTGATCAGCCAATCTAGCATCCAACTAAGAAATCATCTTAGAAAAATTCCTCTCCACTATATCATGGATTTTCGCAATCATCTTAGGGTCCAATCCTCTTGGAGCCATCTTCCAAGATCTTCGTAAACTCTCTACAACAAATCCTTCCCATGCTCCTTGTGACAACCAAATTGTTTGCAAGTCAGATCGTAACCTGCCACCTCGCACAAACAATCAGGAACCACATCACAAGTCTAGGACAATGGATCTGCAATCCACCAGCTCTCTATGATCATGCATCAACAAGTCCAGTCTTCCATCTCTACATCCATAAATCCATCTACATGTCCTCCCAAGGTCTTAGTGCAAACTACCTCAGCTTCGACGATCTATTTACACGCTCAGGAACTCCCACTCTGATAAACTTCACCCAACCAAGGTCCTGGTACAAATTGCCTCACACTTCGGTGATCTGCTTGTACACTCAGGAACTCCTGCTCTGATAAATTTCACCCAACCAAGGTCCTAGTACAAACTGCCTCACAAGTCGGCAATCTGCTTGTACACTCAAGATCTCCTGCTCTGATACCACTAATGTAGATACGCTCTGATACCACTGATGAAGGTACACTCTGATACCACTGACAAAGGGCCACACCACCCTAAGCTAGTCCAGATCCACACTCTGGTAGAAACCTCTAAAATCTCAACTTGTGCTCGCAAGCCACCAAGCAACCTCCTTGTTTCTAAACCGTAGTCACTAGCTTTTTTTCCAACTTTATCCAAGATCCAAGTGTAAACTACCTCACATTCGGTGCTCTATCTACACACTCACAAGTCCATCACAATCCTGCTGTAAACTACCTCACATTCAGCACTCTGTCCACAGACTCAGGAAAACTCACTCTTCACTTCCTCCTTCTCTTTCACACCTTGAAGCCTTCACACTTTCCAACTTTCCTTCCAATGCTTCTCCTTCCTAAGCTTCTCCTCCTCAAGCTTCCACTTCTCAAGCTTCTCCTTGAGCTTCTCCAAGCTTTATTAGAAATGCTCATATGCCTTGCTTAAATAGGCACTTAACACCCCATGCATGACTTATCCACAAGCTTCTAGAATTCCTCCACAACCTTTTACAACTTCCACAACCTTCTACAATATCCACAACTTTCTACAATATTCATAACTTTCTAGAATTCTACCCACACACCTCAATAAATGGAATGACAACCATTTATTTTTTATATTTTCTATTATGCCACCTACGCACCTCGAAAATAGAAATCCTCTTTTTCTTTCTTTTCTCCTTTTTAATTTTTTTTTATTATTTCTCCTCTAATTTTTGTCACTTTCTCTCTCCTGCAAATTTTTTTTTTTTTCAAATTTTTTTTTATTTTCCCCCAATAATTTTTCCATGCAAGATGCTCCTGCATCAAATTTGAAGGTTATTGCAGTTCTAAGTTTCTTGGAGACCTCCTAAGAGTGCTTCAAAGTCAAATTTGAGGTACTAAATGGCTTTGTACAGGACCAAAAAATGGGGGACAAGCAAAGCTATTTCATAGGGCTATAGAGTTCTTAGAGATATTTTTGGAAATGTAAACAATTCATTAATCGAAGTCCCAAATCAAAAGTTATGCCTCTTGAAAGTTGGACTACCATTTCTGGATTCTTCTAATTTTACACCGACTTCTAACATATTTTCTAGAACCTTCCATTTTGGTGGTGGATGCCAAATAGAATATTCTAAATTTTATTCCTAACCCTAAACCTAATTTGGGTTACTTAAGGTTACTTTTGGCATTGTAAAGGTAGTTTTTGGTGGAGTTTGGGAGAAGGTATTGTGAGAAGGGTTTTCTCTAGAATTTGATAACATTGTAAGCCCATAGGGCATGCCATGGAGTCTATTTTGGTTGTGTTGAATGTAGTAGCACAAAATTTTTGATAATAATATTCCTCTTTTCTTATTGCATTAATTTTTGTTTTGGGTTGTGTCCTCATCAAGTGGTATCAAAGCAGGTTTTCCTGAGTGTGTAGACAAAGCGCCGACTATGAGGCAGTTTGCACCAAGATTGTGTGGTTGTGGGTTTTGATACAAGAAGATGCCTCCATGAAGGGAGCATGGTGGAAGGGCTGAATTTATTTCTCCTAAGGTTAGAGCCCTCCAGAGATAAGGCCAAGCATTGTGGGAGGAGATCCATAGAGGGATGAATGTTGTCATAGGAGACAAAAGTGAGGAAGAAAATGAAGAAGGAAATATTGGGCAGGAAGGGGAAGGGGACATAGAAGTCCTAAACCAGGTAGAGAAGAGGCTTTTTAGGGCCATTTCCAAGCTTGGAAAAATACCTAAAATCAACATCTTCATGTTTTTAGGAAATCTAAACTCGGATGAGTTAATCAACTAGATTAATGAGTTGGAGGAATATTTTGAGTATGAGGATATCGGGGACCCTAATAGGGTTAAGTTTGAGAAGGCCAAAATGAAAGGCCATGCCAAAATCTAGTGGTAAGAGGTTCAGTTGGAAGAAATAGAATAGGAAAGGAGAAAATCACAAGATGGGATTGCATGGTGTACAAACTAAAGAAGCAGTTCATTCCTATTGATTACAAGCTTGATTTGTTCAAAAGGATGCAAGGGTTAAAGAAAGTGATAAAATTTGTCAAGGAATACATAAAGGAATATTACTGAGTCCTTATTAGGGCAAGGCATGCAAAAAAAAAATGAGGAGAAGGTTGTCTATTACCTTAGTGGGTTAAGACCTAGCATTCAAGAGGAGTTAAGCCTAGTTAGAATGACTAGAATTAAAGAGGCATAACAATTTTCCTTGCAAGTTGAGGAGAAGCTAAACAAAAATTTTTATGGAAGACAAAGAGGGCAAGGAGGACGGAGCGATGGCAGGTCATTTGGAGGCTGAAATGAGAACTAGAAGAAAAATGAAGATGTGAGTACTAGCAAAACTCAGAGAAATGAAGATTTCAACCACTCCCATGATCAAAACTTTGGAGATAAGAGAGGAAGAGGTAGAGGATGTGGATAAGGTTTAGGAAAAGGAGGCTTTTGTGGTACCTATTTTCATTGTAATGAAGAAGGTCATCATGCCTTCAAATTCTCTTAATGCCAAGGAAGGATAGATAAGAGATCTTATGATCAAGCAAGGGTTTCTCATGTGGATGATGATGCATAGTCATCACATTCAAAGGATTCAAAAAGATGAGAGGTTCTAGTTAATGAAAAGGTCTTACTAAGTGGTGAGACTAAACCTAGACAAAGGAGGAGTTTGTTTTGTACTAGGTGCAAGTGTGAGGGTAAATGTTGTGATGTGATTATTGACGATGGAAGCATTGACAACTTGTTGTCAGAGGAGATGGTCTCAAAGCTAAAGCTCAAGAGGGAGAAACACCCCCAACCCTATCGAATTGCTTGGGTGTAGGATGATCATAAGATCTTGGTTAGTGAGAAATACTTGGTAAAGTTCAAGATTGGGAGTTACCATGATGAGGCTCTCTATGACATCATTCCAATGGATGTCTACCATTTATTGTTGGGAATCATGGCAGTTTGATAGGAGTGCTATACATGATGGTCATGCAAGTACTTACTCTTTAAAAAAGGATGGAGTTTGCCACAAATTGAAGCCCTTGATAAAGGAGGGTGAAAAGGTATGCAATAATGCTAGGGTATGTCTTGTTGATGGAAGAAAATTTTTGGATGGCATGAAACATCAGCTTATGTGTTATGCTTTAAATCCTAGAAAAGATAAGGAAGGTAGTAGTGAAATTCCACTTGAAGTTTCAAGTCTATTAAGTGATTATGGATATTTCATCTCTAATAATTTTCTAGAAGGGTTGCCACCAATAATGAAAATCATTCATCAAATATATTTAGTCCCTAAAGCTAGTTTTCCTAACAAGGCTACTCATAGAATGATTTCTAATGAGACTAAGGCAATAAACAAACAAGTTTAGGAGCTATTGAGGAAAGGTTTGATTTGAGAGAGTCTAAGTCCATATGCAATACCTATAGTACTAGCACCAAAGAAGGATGGAGAGTGGAAAATGTGTATAGACTCTCGGGCCATAAATAGAATAACCATCAAGTATCGATATCCTTTGCCAAGAATGGATGATCTTATGGATTGTTTGAGTGGAGCTCAGTACTTCACAAAGATAGCTCTCAAGAGTGGTTATCACCACATATAGATAGAAGAGGGAGATGAGTGGAAGAGTACATTCAAGACCAAGGATGGTCTATATGAGTGGTTAGTCATGCCCTTTGGACTGACCAATGTGCCAAGCACCTTCATGCGGCTTATGAATGAGGTATTAAAGAATATTTTGGGAAAATTTGTTATTGTCTATCTGGATGATATTTTTATTTTCAGCGTGTCTTTGGATGAACATTTATTGCACATTCATAGTTTCCTTGAA
Source organism: Cupressus sempervirens (assembly GCA_028749045.1). Taxonomy (NCBI): domain Eukaryota; kingdom Viridiplantae; phylum Streptophyta; class Pinopsida; order Cupressales; family Cupressaceae; genus Cupressus; species Cupressus sempervirens. Next base: position 689,323,057 of record CM053791.1, on the reverse strand, counting down.
AGGTTGAGGGAAGAGAAATTGTTGATTAATATGAAGACGTGTAGCTTTGTCAAAAGGGAGTTAGTCTATTTGGGGTTTTTTGTATCAGTTGAAGGTCTCAAAATAGACCTAAAGAGGGTGAAGGTCATCTTGGAATGGCCTACTCCAAGTTCTGCCACTAAGGTGAGGTCATTCCATGGTCTAGCTTATTTTTTTAAGAAGTTCATTAGGAATTTGAGTAGTATATGTGCACCCCTAACTAAAATAATGAGTTCAAGTGGACTATAGGAGCTGCAAGGAGTCTTGAATTTTTGAAGAAAAAGGTGATAGAGAAACCTATATTGGCACTTCTTGATTTCAACAAAGTGTTTCAAGTGGATTGTGATGCTAGTGGTAGTGCTATTCGGGTTGTGTTAAGCCAACAAGGTAAGCCTATTGCCTATTTTAGTGAAAAATTGAATGATGCAAATAAGAACTATTCCACTTATGATTAGGAGTTATATGCAATAGTTTAGGCCTTATAGAAATGGAAGCATTATTTGTTGCCAAATGAATTTTTTTCATATACTGATCACAAGGAATTATAGTACTTAAATAGCCAAGGTAAATTGAATTAGAGACATTTGAAATGGGTAGAGTTCATGCAAAGCTATACATTTGTATTGAAACATAGAAGCGATAGGTCTAATAGGGTTGCAGATGCATTAAGTCAGAGACAATTTTTGTTGACAGTAATGCAGGTTAAAGTGGTTGGGTTTGATGAACTCATGAATCTATACCCTAAGGACTTTGACTTTGTAAAGGCCTAGAAGGCTTGTAAAGAACCTATTACTCTAGATAGGATAAGGTGGCTAGATTACATGATTCAAGATGGTATGTTGTTCAAGGGAAGTCAATTGTGTATTCCAAGAAGTCTTTTGAGGGAGAACTTGATCAAGGAGAAGCACAGTGGAGGGATGGTAGGACACTTTGGTAGAGATAAGACCATTTCTATTATTAAAGAACATTATTTTTGGCCTCAATTATCACAAGATGTGAAGAAGTTTGTGCAAAGTTGTCAAGTATGTCAAATAGACAAAGGATTTAGTCAAATATTTGACTCTATCAGTGATTGCATGTTCCATTGAAGCCTTGGGAGGACATAAGTATGGATTTTTTTCTTCGATTGCCAAGGACACAAAGGGGTAATGACTCAATGTTTGTGGTGGTTGACAAATTCTCCAAGATGGCACATTTCATTCCATGCCACAAGACTTATGATGCAATGCATATTACAGATTTTTTTTTCAGAGAGGTGGTAAGGCTAGATGGTCTCCCAAAAAGTACTTTTTCTGACAAAGATACTAAATTTGTTGGGTATTTCTAGAGGACTTTGTGGAAGAAGCTGAAGATAGAATTGAAGTTTAGTTCTGCACATCATCCGTAGATTGATGGACAAATAGAAGTAGTAAATAGAAGTCTGGGCAATTTGCTGAGGTGTTTGGTAGGAGATAAGCCCAAGGGATGGGATTTGATTCTACCACAAGTAGAATTTTCTTACAATAATTTTTTGAATAGGAGTACTGGTAAATCACCATTCCAAATTGTGTATGGGAGTAATCCAAGGACTGCACTAGAGCTAAGGAGGATGGAGTAAGGGGAGAGGACAAGTGCTGAGGTAGATGACTTTGGTGAACATGTGAAGAATCTACATGAGGAGTTGTGAGCACATATTACCAAGATGAACCTACAATATAAGGCTAGAGCAGATCAAAAAAGGAGACATAAGGAGTTCTAGGTTGGGGATCTAGTTATGGTATACTTGAGGAAGGAAAAATTTCTAGTGGGTACCTACAACAAGCTGAAGATGAAGAAATTTGGCCCACTACAAAATTTTGAAGAAACATGATTCAGGGAATGCATATGAGGTGGAGCTACTAGATGGGATTCACATTTCTCCTATTTTTAATATTATAGACTTGAAAAAATATCATGATGATGGTGTAGATGAGGAGTTGATGCTAGAATCATGTCCAATTCCTACTTCTTTAAAGGAAGAGATTTAAGAAATTCTGGATAGTCATGTGGGTTGTAGTACCAAAAATAGACAATATGAAGAATACCTAGTGAAGTGGAAAGGATGACCAATAGAAGACTCAACTGGGATATCCACAATAGAGGTTGCCCATTTGGGTTTTCCTCTACTAGCTATAAAGTGACAGGGTCTATCATATCCCCATTTTAAGATAGAATTTTAATAATTACTAAATAATACAATATTATTAAATAAATAATAAAGTTATATTAAAATTAATACTAAAATATAAAACAAGAAAATATTATTTATTCAATCTATTATATTAATAAAATAATATTTAGTATGATATTTTAAATAACTAAAAAATAATAAAATTTCAATGAGTAAAGAAATAAAGAAAATTAAATACAAGAGACAATATTGTAGAAAATATGTTAACTTTCTAAATACAATTTAATAATAAATAAAATAAACACAAATAAGTAAGTAAATAAATAATATAACATAGAATAATATAAATTAACTAAATCTAATAAAAAGTCAAAAGATGTTTAACAAATAGACATGACTTCTTAAAATTAAGATATAAAAGAGGAGAGTTTATTTTAGAGAGCAGGAAAAAAAAGAGGAAGAGAAGAGAGGAGTTCAAAAAGGGAAAATGGAAGAGGGAAGTAATATGAAGAAAATAAGGAAGTGACTTTTTTAAAAAGTATCAATGATATTGAAATGATGTGTACCTTTTGAAAGGGTCATAATTATGAACAGTTGCGACTCTTCAAAAATATTGTGATTATAAAGTATTGAGATTTTTCCAAAGGATTTTAGTTATGAAGGTAAGAAAGGTATGTTTATGAATTATATTTGTTTAATTATGTTTATAAATTTATTTATGAACAATACTTGTGGATAATATTGTCTAAGCTCATGGGGTTAACACCATGGATATTAATATTACTCATAGCATGGAGCATATGAGATATTTAAGATCTCTATTGTCTGCCATGGTCGAGAATTAATGTTACTCATAGCATGGAGCATGCAAGATATTTAAGATCTCCATTGTCTGTCATGGCTGAGTGTCGATATCATAGCATGGAGCATGTGAGATATTTAAGATCTCCATAGTCCTCAATGGCTGATAATCGACCTACCAGAATATTTTGAAGTTGTCAACATATGCATGTGAGTAGCCTTATATAGAAGATGTCCATCCAAGAAGAATCTTAAGGGGTGCACTTCCTAGAAGACGGCAAGGTAGTTATGAGCTAGGAAGCCCGACTTGAAGATGTCCTTAAGATTGAGGTTAAATTAGAAGGTAGAGTAATATAGTTAGTTTTATTATTACTGTGACTCTAATATTTATTTTATAGGTATTACTTGTCCCTAACTAACCCTATTAGTGGGGGCATTACAAGGTCACTTTTCAATCTACCCTGGGTGTTTGATGCAGGAGCATCCAGTGGTGTAAGGGCAATCCTTTATCACCCAAAAATATGCTTAGTGTTAGTTTCTATTTTTTTTTTAAAATCATTTTTTGATACCCATTTTGGTTAGATAAAGATTCCAACTCTCATAGCTCCACTATTGATTTTTTGGGTTAGAGTTTTTGAGCACCTTGGGATATGTGCCAATGTAGAAAATACGTTATTTTGTAATTGAGCAATAATTATAATGAGTTAGAGGGTGTAAGTTGGAGGGATGATTATACTTTTAATTTAAATAACTCTAGAAAATTAATCATGTCAAAAGACTTTATAGTTTGAAAGTTATTGCACTTTTAAGTTGTATGGAGACCTCCGAAGAGTACTTGAAAGTCAAAATTGAGGTACTAAATGGCCTCGTACGGGCCCAAAAATGGAGGAAAAATGAAGATGATCCATAGGGCTATAGAGCACTTGGAGAGATTTCTAGAAATGTAAAAAATTTGTCAATTGATGTCCTAAATCAAAAGTTATGCCTCCCAAAAGTTGGACTACCATTTCTAGATTCTTCTAATTTTACACCGACTTCTGACATGTTTTCTAGAACCTTCCATTTTTGTGGTGGATGCCACATGGCATATCCTAAATTATATTCCTAACCCTAAACCTAATTCAAGTTACTTAACATCACTTTTGGCATTGTAAAGGTAGTTTTTGGTGGAGTTTGGAAGAAGGTACTGTGAGAAGGGTTTTCTCTAGAATTTGATAACATTGTAAACCCATAGGGCATGTCGTGGAGTCTATTTTTGTTGTACTAAAAGTAGTAGCATATCATTACTGATAATAATATTCCCCTTTTCTTGTTGCATTTATTTTTGTCTTGGGTTGTGTCCTCATCACTAGGACTCCTAGGGAAATGCATGTTGTGTTTCTAGGGGTCCTAGGGCTCCTACGGACATGCTTATTGTGTTCCAATTGGTTGATAGGGGTCATAGCTTACCCTTTTTTTGAGATAATGGGTGTCGCACAAATTGCATAATATTTTTATATTGTATTATTTTATTTTATTATGTAATGTTGCACCTAGATGGACATGCAACATGTAAAGATTCCCATGGGATATACTTGATGAGTTGTATTGTAACATTGTGATAATATTTCATGTAATTATTTAATATTGGGAAAAAGAATAAAATGCCCAATATTAAATGTGAGGTCAATGGGTTAGGTAGCACATGATTTATGTAATACAACTTGGTGGTTTTGTGAGACTTGCTACTATATAAGCAACCACAAGGGTAGTTGTTGTAGAGTGAGAAAAGAAAGAGTCGAGCAGGACAAGGCTTGTTAGATTAGCTAAGGGAGAATTTGTGAAGGTTGGAAGCATGGCATGGGATGTGTGGATTCATGCTTGTTCACATAGATTTCTTTGTGGTGGCTATGGCTTTGAAGGCTTCCATGGTTGTATTGCAATGGTATTTTTTGTTGAATAATACATGGTGATGGATGCTTTTAGAGGCTGGATTTTTTTTCCTCAATGAGGGTTTCTCAGGGTATATCTTGTGTCACAATTTTTGTGGGTATGTTGTCTATTCTCTTACATGTGAATTTTCCTTCCCTATTTATTTTAGATCTATTATGGGTTATGTGGAAATGGTTATATTATTCTCTATTGCAAGTTTCCTTACAAGTGGTATCAAAGCTATGCTTTTATTATTGTAACCCTAGATTGAATCCATGGGAATGCATAAGAGGATAAAAGAAAGGACAAGATATATGAGTTGTTAATTGCATATTTGAGGGTTTTGTGTTTGTTTTTATTATGGGATGTTGGTAGATTTTGGGCATGTAAAATTGTTGGACAAAAGGGTTTTTTGGATGTTTCATTTAAATGAGGGTTTTAGGAGGGAGCTTACAAAAATGACCTAGGTAAAAACAGACCTCGTCATTGAATCCAGGTTGACATTTTCATAAATTTTGATATATAATATGCCCTAGTTTAGAGGAAATCAAAGAGTTTTTTAGTTTTAGCCCATGATGGCCATCAAATTTAATCTCGTCCAAATTTTTGTCACCAAAAAAAATGCAGTGAAATTGGTTAAAAGATTGTCTTAGTAAAATGACCATAACTTTCTCTTAGGATATTGGATTTCAGACTTCTTATAGGCATTGGAAAGCTAATTCAAAGCACTGCAGCTTGATATAGGTTTAGTTCTATGATTTTGATATTTGGTTAGATTTTAAGATCCCTAAAGTCATATGTTATTTATTTTGAGCACAAATTAGGGCATAACTTGGGCATATGGAGTTAGATTTTGGACTTCAAGTAGTCAACGAAAAGCTCTTCACATTGGTTCAGATTTGGTGTAGGTTTGGCATGATTTATTTGGTCATATATTGATCTAAATAGTTTATAGATATATTTTGACTATGGTAACATTATGAGATTATGGCATTGAAGATTTAAGATTTGATGTCATTCTATACTCAGTTCATTATTCAGATTGGTCTCATAATGATATGTTTATTAGTATTTGGTTTGGATATGTATGATGACTTATTGGATCTACAAGTTTTGCAGTATTATAAGCAGTCTATACTTATAGGTTGCATTTATAGCTTCGTTATGGTTTGTCTTTGCCCATTGATCTTTCATTATTGATGCATATTCAGATTGGTGGCTTGGATTTGGGTTGTCTATGCCCTGAGCCACATGATTTGATAATTTTTTCTTTATGTAGAAGGGATGAGATGTTGTTATTAGGAACAATCATGGTGGAGGATTGTGGTTGACTATTTTATGCTTATAGGTTGGACATATTGAGAGTTAGTTGCTCGATTTATGGATGTGATCATGGTGTTATAGATTTTTGCATGACATGATTAGATATATAGGTACATCCTTGATGTTCATTGGTTTGGATTCCTAATTTGGTTATGGTGGTATATCTTCTCGGTTGAGGGTCATGGTTATTTGGTTTTCTTTTGAGAAGCTCATGATGTGCATTTTGAGTTCTTTGATGGTTTGATGCCTTGGTTGATTCTCATGGTTAGAGGATTGTTTTTCATCATGATGTCATGGATAGCTTGCATACATAGTTTAGTGGGAGCTTGTGATTGATGGGGTGATAGTATAGGATTAATTCCTAGTATGGTTTGTATCTTTTTAGTTTGGAGATCTTGGTTTCATTTGGTACTAACACTTTGGTTGTGTGAGTGTAGACCTAGAGGATCTTCATGTATGAGATGGATGTTATGATGCCATAGGTGACTTGGTACCATGGTTGAGTAGGAGTTCTTGGCATTGATATATTTATTGAGTGTTTGCAAATGTTGGAGGTTTGTCTTAGATCTTGTTGATGCAGAAGAATTTTTGACATTTCCATGGTGCACTTGCTATCTTCATGGTTTGTGAAGATGGTTAGATCTTAAGGACTCATTGAGTTCTTGGTTTTCTTCATGGTGTATGGAGATGATTACATCTTGAGGACTCACAAGTTTCTTGATAAGGTATGGTTTATGCTTTAAATTGACATGTTATCCTTGGTATGAGGATGGTTTCATTATTATGTCACAGTATACTCTTGATACGTGTTTAGAGTTTTGACATGTTATGTTCATGTGAAGCATGTTATCTCTTTGGTTGAGATGGTTAGATCATGTTGTCATGTTTATGTTCCTGAGGCCATGGTTGGAACTTTGAAATTGATCTTGATTTAGTTTCTAGGTATTGAGTACACTGATCATAAGTTGGATACTTCATGATAGTTCTATGTTGCATTTGGAGTTGGCATGGATTGATTGGTTATAGGTGTTCATGGGTACTTAGAGATGGTGGTGATGCTGATTTCTCTTGGATTAGAGAAGTATTTGTTAGGATGGTTGATGGTTTTAGCAGGAAGTCCGAGGGGCAGTCACCTAATATGGACTTGAGAGGAGATTTTTCTTAGATGAGTCTTAGTTTGAGACTTGGATATCTTGATGAGCATTCTCATTCCCCACTCTTGGTCTACTTGACAGTTTGCTACTTGAGAGGTATAGCCCGTTGTTTTTTCTCAAGTGCATTATATTTATGCTTGTCTTTCATGGATATGGATCTTGAGCTACATTACATGAGTTAGTTCTAGAGGGTTCATTTGAAAGATGGTTTAGCATTGGTTATCTCCCTATGAATATGTTGTTATGTTGGTTTGAGTTTGGGAGATGGTTTTATATTGGGCATATTCCTTAGTTTAGGAATGGTTTATGAGTTTGATCTTCTTATGAGAGGCTTATATCCATGATTAGTTATATGGTATGGTTTGGGTGTTTTTGAGGCTTCTTGTTGGGGTTTTGTATGGAGGAGATCATGCTTGCACAATTTATATCTAGAGGTTTGTGTAGAAGGATTTGATACAAGTTATGATTTGCATGGTTTCTCTGGTCTTGGTTATTTTCTTGGCTATTAAGTTTCACTTACATTGGATTTGGGATTTGTTAGATATTGTGATTACTAGTTTGTGATCATGTATGTCATGTGAGAGATGACATGGTTATTCCTTTATCTCTTTCCTCTGCTAGTTGTGGAGAATTTGGGATACTATTGGAGACTTGTTATACCTTTGGAGGTATGGGTAGTTGGATGGGTTTGGCACTTTCTGTAGGTGTTATTTCAGCTATGGATATTTTGACAACTACAGATATATGTTATTACCTTTGGATTAGGTTTTTTGTGCTTGGCATTTTATTTGGTACAAGATTTTATGATTTTCTATAGCAATAAGTTGGGTGGCTTTCTCTTTGGATGGCTTCTATGTATGTCCAATGGCAGTGGCATAATAGGATGTGAGATCATTCATGTTTGAGATGCTGGATACTTTGATTTTGTTGCAGGTACCTAGATAGAGCACTTGGTGTACTTTGATCCATGATGGTGGATGTGTTGGGAGGGATTGTTCCCTTATTCATTTATGTGGCTACGGATTGACCCTATGCAATGTATACAACAAGTGAGAGATTATTGAGATAATGGGTGTTGCACACATTGCATAATATTGTTATATTGTATTATTTTATTTTATTATGTAATGTTGCACCTAGATGGATGTGCAACATGTAAAGATTCCCATGGGATATACTTGATGAGTTGTATTGTAACATTGTCATAATATTTCATGTAATTATTTAATATTGGGGTAAAGAATTAAATGCCCAATATTAAATGTGGGGTCAGTGGGTTAGGTAGCACATGGTTTATGTAATACCACTTGGTGGTTTTGTGGGACTTGCTTCTATATAAGTAGCCACAAGGGTAGTTGTTGTAGAGTGAGAAAGGAAAGAGTTAAGTAGGACAAGGCTTGTCAGATTAGCCAAGGGAGCATTTGTGAAGGTTGGAAGCATGGCATGGGATGTGTAGATTCATGCTTGTTTAAATGGATTGCTTGATGGTGGCTATGGCTTTGAAGGCTTCCATGGTTGTATTGTAATGGTATTTTTTTATGAATAATACATGGTGATGGATGCTTTTAGAGGCTAGATTTTTTTTTCTCAATGAGGGTTTCCCAAAGTATATTTTGTCTCACAATTTTTGTGGGTATGTTGTCTATTCTCTTGTATGTGGATTTTTCTTCCCTATTTATTTTAGATCTATTATGGGTTATGTGGAAATGGTTATATTATTCTCTATTGCAAGTTTCCTTACACCTATGACCCCTTTCAACCATTCACATGTCAATATGTGATCCTAGCAGTCCTAGGACCCCTAGGGACATGCAGTTTATGTTCAAATGGGTCATAAGGGGTAACTTACCCTATGACCCCTTTTAGCCAATCACATGAAAACATGCATTCCTAGGGTTTTTAGACCCTTATAGACATGCATTTTGTGTTTTGATGGGTGGAAAGGGGTCATAGGTTACCCTATGACCCTCTTTCACCATTCACATGACAACATGTGTTCTGAGGGGTCGTAGAACCTCTAGGAACATGCATGTTGTGTTACAATGGGTTGAAAGGGGTCCTAGGTTACCCTATGACCCCTTTCAACCATTTACATGACAACATGTATTCTTAGGGGTTTGAAATTGCATGTTATGTTCCAATGGGTCAAAAAGGGTTGTAAGTTACCCTATGGCCCCTTCTGACCATTCACATGATAACATTTGTTCCTAGGGTTTCGAGGAACCTTATGGACATGAAAATTGTGTTCCAATGGGCCAAAAAGAATTTTAGGTTACCCTATGACCCCTTTTGACCACTCCTATGAAAAAATGTGTTCCTAGGGGTCCTAGGACCCCTAAGGTCATACATATTATGTTTTAATGAGTAGAAAGGGGTTGTAGGGGACATACTTATTGTATCTATTTTATATTTTATAATTATTATTATATATTAGTAATATTCACCTACTCACATGATAACATGTGTTCCTAGGGATCCCAAAACCCCTAAGGACATACATGTTGTGTACGAATGGGTTATAAGCAGTCATAGGTCACCCTATGACCCCTTTTGACCATTTACATGACAACATGTGTTCTTAGGGGTCCAAGGTCTCCTACAGGCATTCATGTTATGCTCTATTGGGTCAAAAGAGGTTGTAGGTTACCCTATGACCTCTTTTGACCATTCACATGACAACATGTGTTTTGACCCTAGGAACATGCTTGTTGTGTTATAATGGGTCAAAAGGGGTTGTAAGTTACATTATGATCCCTTTCAAACATTCACATGACAACATGACACATGATTACATATGACGACTTAGTTTGATCGAATATAATATAATATTAAATAAATTTATGTTTATTTAATAAAATATATTAGACTATATAGAAATTTCTAGTACAATGTTAATATATATTATAGTAGATATATTTAATAATATATTTACAATACTATATATATGTAGACAATATTTATAATACTATATTTAATATATAATACTATAGATAAGATAGAACACTATATAATAATATACAATATTATGATCCTAATATACTATGTAATTAAATTTAATACTATATATAATATTATTATTATAATATTTATTATATAATATATAATCATTAAAATACAAAATAATAATATTCATATATTATTATATCTTAAATATGAACACTAATCAAACATAATTGAATATGTTTAAAGAACTTTAGGTTTTAAATGTATAATGTGGTCTCAACTTTCTCAAATTTGAAATTTTAAGTTTTTCTGCCACTTTTTGGGCATTGGAAACTTGATCATGTACCCAAAAAAAATTGGTACTCAATTTGGTTTTGTATACAATTAGGCTTGGTATTTACCAAGCCTATTTGGTCATGTTGATCTCAGATTGGTTTTGACAAGTGAGTGTCAACACACTTAAACCATTTACTTAGTTCATGCCAAACTAGTAATACATGTCAAGAACAATATGTAAATGTTAGAGCATATTGAGTTGCAATGAGTACTGAGTCACTCATGTGCCGAGTCGCTTTAGTGTCGAGCAGATAGACCATGCTGAGTGAATTCAAGTGTCGAGTAAATAGTGGATGCCAAGTAGTATAGGTGTCGAGTCAGAAGAAGAAATACAATATATGCCGAGAATCAGTGACTTCATGTGTCGAGTAACACACTTTGGACATATTTTTTTGTTATGGCACAAAAAACTATGTAAACCATTTCTGAGCCAACTTAAGAATAGACTATGATCTTTTGGAGATAAGGATGAATCTATATGCAAATTCCCTATGCAATTACATGCAACCAATCAAAAAATGGGAAGGTTTAAGTAGAAAAATGGATGAATCTCAAACTTAGATTCATACCTAACCCTAAGCCACCAGAGTCCTCTTAAGGAGGATGAAGCCCTAAATTTTTAGCGAGTGTACAAGGGGTCAATGATTAAATTAGAAGAGTGAACAAGATAGTTTGCAGAGCATTCAAGGTGACTTAGATATAAGAGTGAATTGCAGAATTAGTTAAGTGAAGAATAGAGGATAGAGAAGGATATAGCATTGATACATCAGATCATGAAGGATCAATTAGAGATTTTGTAGAGGTGATCTATTATCAGGCAAGCAAGTGCCAACCGCAAAATATATGCTAAGATATTTTAACAGGTGATTTCAATTAAATCTCTTAATAGAGTAGTCCTAACAAGCTATATGAAATCCTTTAATAGGATGCTTACTTAATTGTAAGTTAAAGTCCTCTAACTAGGCACTCTTCTAACAGGGTGTCAAAATCCTCTAAAAAGGTGGGACTTAATAGTCTTTGTAAGCCTTTAATAGGGCATACCATGATTCATGATCAAACCATTGTAACCTTCATTGGATACACTTTCTTATTGGACTAGTGTAGATTTGTGGGTGTCATCCCCACCCCAATTTTACCTTCTCACCCGTAGGGTTTTTGGGTTATCATATCTGGTGTTATGCATGTTTGATTACATGTTTACATGATTGATGCATATTCTTTACATGTTATTTCAGTATATTAATGCATGTGAAATGGTGAAAGTTTTATGGGTCCAAGTTTAAAATCCTAATTCACCCCCCCTCCCCTTGCCTCAGAAGTTTACTTTCTTCCCACTTGTACTTCCAATAATTGATATCAGAGCCTTGTTCTCTAAAAGAGAAGCTTTGCAACTTAGAGGAACGATTTTGAAATAAAAGTCCACAAGTTGGGAAAGACCATTGTGAATCAAGAGATTGAAATACATCTCATATTACATCAACTAAATGAGGCAAGAGAGGAATTAAAGAAATCCTTGAAGAGGAGGAAAGAGATTGTTGTTGTAGAGAATATGACACTATACAAAGAAATAGACACTACCAAGATATTTGCAGATGGTAACTCCAATGAATTTGATGCGGTAGTTGCAAATCTAATGGAAAAGAATAGAACCCAAGCTAAGGAAATCAGAAATCTTGAGCTAGAGCAAGAATCACAAGCTATACTACTATGTGAGGTGACTAAATAGAAGAAGAAAGCCATGGAAGACAAAGCCATGATTGAAGAAGACAAAAGAATTATGGCAAATAGATTGGAAGAGAATTCAACAGAGTTAACCAAGATCTCCAACATGCAATTGGACACTCTAAGTCAAATTATGAATGTCAACTATGAACTGAATGTCAAGGATACTGAGATAACTACATTGAAGTTGTAGAATGAATAATTGAAAAATGACTTGAGAAGAGAAAAGGAATTTTTTGAAAGTTTCAACAAGCCAAATGAAGCCATCAAATACTTTGAGCAATTACTAAGATCTCCTAGATCCAACAAAGATACATTAGGATTGGGTTACATAAGCACTGAAGAAGGAAAATCATCCAAAGTTTCTGAAGAGAGGAACATCAAAGGTAAGAACTCCAAACCTACTTGTCATAATTGTGATAAGAAAGAACATACTGCTAATATGTGCAAGAACAAGAATACAAATCAGAATTTCAATCCTAAGAACATGACTCATTGTCATAAGTGCAACAAACAAGGTCATTAGGCACATGAATGTAGAACTAAGACCATTCAAAAAAAAAGATTTAAAGGATACTACTACACTGTTAGAAGTATGGACATAGAGCTTTTCAATGCAAATTCAAATCCATATGGTCATCAAACAAGCCATCAAAGGTAAGAAATAATGAAAACCTTTATAATTTGGATTATAATACAAGATATAGCTATCACTATTGTCAAGAATATGGACATGTCCCTTAGAATTTTTTTAAGACACACTTCAGTGGTAACTACAAAATGTGGTTGAGTCCAACTACATGTTTTAGTTGTTTGAATACTTGTCACATTGGTAAGTATTGTCCAATTAGGTCAAAGGCACCAAGTTGTGAATTTGATAAAGGTAAAGGCAAGGCAGATGTTGAACACATTAGAGATGAGATGAACAAGACATAGAAAAAGAAGAATGATTGTAGCACATCAAATGGAGAAGGGATCACTTCACCCAGTGGGTCAAGTGATCACAGCTCATCAAACTAAACAATCAAGAGGTATGTGGGACTGATATACAAGTGTTTAAGAATACATCAATTCCAAAAAGGAGACAGTATTGAAAAGACCACATTAGCATGAATAAAGATGCAAGATGTTGTTGTCAATTCAAGCTAAATATTTAAACTTTTCATGATTTTGCCAAGCATGAAATGTTTTATGTGTATGTTGAGTGGAATGCTAGTTGATGTTGAGCTACAAGACTATCTAGTTGATGTTAGACTTGTAGTAGCTATCGAGTGATTGTAATATCAATGGATGATGAGTGATTCCAAAAATGGTTGATGCTAAGCTTACATCTATACAAGAACTAAGCATTAATTGCAAGGTTTTCAAAGGATATATGATCATTTTTTGCTCATTGTTAACCTTTTTTATTTCAAGCAAGAGGGAGAAGAGTGAATGGAAATTCAAAATCTTATCCAAGGCACTTGCAGAGAATTTTATAGTGATCTCACACCAGTTCTTTGGATTTCACAAGTTGAGCTATGCGGTTTTACTTTGCATAAACCCTAGTTTGACAAATGGCATCTAGCTCAAAAAATGTAGAAAGGAAAGAGGTTTTGAATGTTCAGCTTGTTAGTGCCGATAGTGGCATGTTGTGATGGTTAAGTTTTTGTGTTGTTATCCTTGCCATCAAGATTCAAATCTAATGGGGATGATGTCCTCTATTTGTGGCCTCACTGGTTCATAGCTCTAGGTCAAATCATTTAACCTTCTTTTTGAAAAAAAATGTTTACCTTGTTAGTAATGAAGTTAAACAACCTGTATTTAAGGCCATTCATGACATAGCTTACAAACAAGATCCTTCTAGCGCTTTATCTATGATCCCACCAAATGTTATAATGGTGCAAGATGTAAGAAGATGTTATAATTGTAAAATTGGTAGCATTGGGGATTTAGAAATCAGAGAATCATATGATAGGTTATATGAAAATGGTATTCTAAAGGAAGAGTATAAAATCATTGAGAAGAAGGGCTTAACGCATACGCTAGATTTTCCTAGTATATTTAAGACTAAATGGATTAGAATTGTGTTGAGTCAAATACATGATGGATCTTTATGGCTGGAAAGTGGACCAATTAAAATTACCAAAAGAATAATTCATAGGGTTACTAGCTACCCAACCCTAGATCAGCCCAAGACTCTAAGGAGTTATTCCAAGGAAGTAATAGAGAAAAATGGAATAAAAGAGGCATGACAATAGATACTATTGCTGATCCATTTTTGAACTTTTTTGTAAGGGTAATTTCTCATCAATTCTATCAATCAAGTAGATTGAATAGTGTACCCTGCATTGTTGTAGATGTTGGATACAAAATTGTGAAGAAAGATCATATTTATGATTTGGCTGAGCTTCAACTCCAACAACTAATGGAAAATCTTGGAGCAATCAGGAAGACCAAGAGTACTCAATGTAAATTTGTTTCAATTCTAGTTTGCATATTCTTCTATGTACATAATACATTTCTCTCTTTTGGTATAGTAGGATGGAAGACAAATAGGTCAATTGCAGAAATAGATCAATGAATTCATTGAACAGATGGGAAAAAACATTGAGACACTGATGACTAGTTATTTTGAAGATTTCAAGAAATCAATGAAGCAAAGAATGAGGATACCTATTTCATTGGTTGAGAAAAATTATAATGATATATGTTTTCTAGTTGATTTTGATTACACTTTTGTACAAGCTGCCACACTAAGGGTTAGATGGTTAAGGCCACTTGGGTATGAGATTAATGTTGATGAAGCATCAGTAACCATCACAACACTCCTAGAAGAAGAAATTGACAAAAGTGCAAAGATATTTGGCAACTATGAAATGGTAAAATCAAATATTAACATGGAGTTGAAAACTACTTCCACACTCAAAAAGAAAGATAAACTAGTCAAGAAGCTGAAAGTGAAATTCGGAGAAGGTGCAAATGAGGAAGAAAATGAAGAAGATGAAGAGGATGAATAGGAGGAACAAGAACAAACTTAATCACCTCTTACATTAACTCAAGGCATGGGAGAGGATAAGGAAGAAGAGGAAACAAAAGGTGTCAAGTGAGAAGAAGTTGAGGAAGCACCCACTTATGTCAAGCCAAAGAAGAGAAAGACTAAGACACAACTAGTGGTAAAGGCAAAGAAAAATGTTAAACCAAGTCTAGCCAAGCCAAAAACACCTACCACCAGAGCAAGCACATGAGAAACAACACAGAAGGCCAAGGAGAAGTCCAAGAAAACTAAGAAAGGTGGCTAAATGAAAAAGAAGCAAATAAGAAAATATGTTACACAACCTAATTTAGATGAAGAAAGGATTGATCAGATGATATAAGCCAATTCAAAGTGGGTAAGTCACAACCCACTTTCTAATCTTGAAAATTTGTGTGAAAATGTCAAGAATAATGTAGATTTGTCTGGTTTAAAGCATATTGATTTTGAGAAACTTGAGAAAGAAGAAAAGAATCTAGTAGAAGAAGCCCTATATACAATGATGTCAAAATTTAAGACAACACCATTAGAATTTTCCAGCTCAGTACCCAAGAAACTATATGACATAGTTGAGCAAAAACGGCATTATTTTGTAAATTTGGAAAAATAAATAAGTGAAACCACTTTAGCCCAAGTAATGCCAGAACTAACAAAAGGGTAGATATCTAAGGCTAATAAGAAATATTTTGTTAGTTTACACCTAAATATAGAGCCTTTAGAATTCTTCAAAATAATATTGAAGATGTGGTAAAGAAATCAACCCAAATATGGAAACTTAGCTATGGGTTGACCACTGTTAAACAAGGAGAAGTTGATCCCTCTAAAGGTAAACTTGATGATGAAGAGGATGAAAATGATGATGATGATGACAAAGAAAAGGATGATAAGGAAGATTATATAGTGGGGGAAAAAATTTAAAAGCACTGATCATAACGCAACAACTGAACAACATCAAGATGAACAGAGTGTGTAGGATACACAAGTGTCAAGTGTCAGTCCCCCTTATGACATAGTCAAGTCTACTGAAACTATTATTGTTAAGTATGTCTCTAATCTTTCATCTCAAAACATCAATCCCTCAATTGCAAAAGACTTGAAGAAGATATTCGACCAATCTACACTACAAGCCAAGCTATGTGATAATCTAGTTTTGGTCAGTATAGATGAGCTCCAAAAATTAGTAAGTGATGTCACAGGGGACAAGGTGAATCCATTAGAACCACCTTCTATCATCCCTTTAGTTACTCAAGTACAACCTTTGACCCAAACAACAATAGATACATCTACTAAGGTTGATACATTTGTTAAAATTGACATAGTTTAGTAGAAGTAGACTACAAAAGAAGAAAAAGACATTACTATTGGACAAGAGGAAGCATGATAGATATATTCATTTGTACCTAAAGCACAAGGACAAGGTTCTAGTCATGTCATTGTAATAGACAAGAGAAAATTTGAAGTGAGTGTGCAAACACCTAAGGTAAAGGAGCAGGAAGCCATCCAAGCATTGGTAACTCTACCAATATCTAGCACTCCACCTAAATAAACTCTTCAGAAGCTAAGCATAGAAGCTATACCATTGCAAATCTCAATGCCAAGCCCTAGCTCTTCAAAAGTTGAAAATGTAATTCACTATGGAGATATCACTCTTGATGAAGAGATTGTTATACCTAAGTTTGATTATGATACAATGGCAATAGACCAAATAGGCATTTTTCAACAAGCCTTAGAGAAGAAAAATCATCAAGAAATGCTTAGGAGAGAACACAAGCAGAAGCAAGCACTTTAAGACATTAAAAACATCTTTCTGGATGCATTTAGTCTAGCAAATCTTAAAGAAACTAGCCACTACTAGAACAACTATCAAATATAGTGGAAAAGGTCAATAATGAAGACATTGATACTGATGCTAAACTCTTAGAATGGTTTGAAAAGAAATTCCAGAGAAAGGTAAATGAAAATATATCTGGTGATATAGCACTCACTCAAGTTGCATTGGAAACAAAGGTTGAGGATGTGAAGAAGGTACTTGAGAATATATTCTCATTGTACACCAAATTGTGGGACCCTACACTCTTCACCCAGAAACTAGACATCATATTCTAAGCTAGGAGAGAAATCTCAACATATCAAGTACAAGGTTACCTCATAACCCTGCTCATAGTGAGAAGCATTTTCATACATTGCTTCAGACACAAAGTCAATTAGATATGCTAATAGGAGAATAGGCTATCATAAGAACAAAATTGACATGTATAAGGAGTCCCTCACCCCACACATGGAAATACTACACAAGGAACTATGTTATTCTAAGACTCTACTGAAGAAAGAACCCAATCTTTCTACCTTAGATGGCCTAGTACACCGTGCTACAGAGCTTGCTATCTAGATTAAGTCGTTGGATGTTGCATGTGACAACTAGGGTGTAGCTCTTAAAATCATAATGGAAGTCCATAAATCATTTCTGGACAAACACACTATACATGTATAGCCCATTTGACATAAGTGTCAAAAAGGGGGAGAATAAATAACATTGGACATCAAGGGAGATATAAAGAAAGGGGGAGAAATATAGAAAGGAAGATAAAGCAAAGGAGCACATAGTATGAACAAAGGGGGAGTCTAGTAATAAAGTTATATCATTGGGGTGATATACATTTTTGAGATATTTTTGAGATTCATTTTTGGAAAGAAAAAGTAGTAAATAGATACATATATCAGCTATGACAAAGGATATCAAATGAAAGAGTATCAAAAATAGGACATTGAAGTTAGAAAGGGGCACAAATTTTTGGATACAAAATAGACACATTAACTTAGGAGGAGTTATTAATTTTGAGGTATATAGGTTATTGCAAAATTTTGAAGTTTTGTATTTAAGTCGAGCCATGGATATGTTATGCTCAAGAAGTTAAGTAGAATATTGTATATTTTAGCATTTTTGACACTCATGTCAAAGGGGGAGATTGTTGATCTTAGATTGGTTTTGACAAGTGAGTGTCAACACACTTAAACCATTTACTTAGTTCATACTAAACTAGTAATACATGCTGAGCACAACATGTAAATGTTAGACCATGTCAAGTTACAATGAGTGTTGAGTCACTCATGTGCTAAGTCACTCTAGTGCCAAGTAGATAGACCATACCAAGTGAATTCAAGTGCCAAGTAAATAGTGGATGTCGAGCAGTACAGGTGTTGAGTCAAAATAAAAAATGCAATATATGTCGAGCATCAATGACTTCATGTGCTGAGTAACATAGTTTGGACATATATGTTTGTAATGGTACAAACAACTATGTAAACCATTTTTTATCCGACTTAAGAATAGACTATGATCTTTTGGAGATAAGGATGAATCTATATGCAGATTCCCTATGAAATTACATGCAACCAATTAGAAAATGGGAAGGTTTAAGTGGAAAAATGGATAAATCTTAGCTGTATATTCATACCTAACCCTAAGACACTAGAATCTTCTTAAGGAGGATGAAGCCCTAAATTCTTAGTGAGTGTACAAGTAGTGAATGATCAAATTGGAAGAGTGAACAAGACAATTTGTAGAGCATTCAAGGTGACTTAGATGTAAGAGTGAATTGTAGAATTAGTTAAGTGAAGAACAGAGGATAGAGAAGGATATAGCATTGATACATTAGATTGTGAAGGATCAATCAGAGATTATGTAGAGGTGATCTATTATCAGGCAAGCAAGTGCCAACCATAGGATCTATGTTGAGACATTTTAACAAGTGATTTCATTTAAATCTCTTTTAACAGAGTAGTCATAATAGGCTATATGAAATTCTTTAATAGGGTGCTTACTTAATTGTAAGTTGAAGTCCTCTAACCAGGCACACTTCTAACAGGGTGTTGAAATCCTCTAACAAGGTGGGACTTAACAATCTTTGTAAGCCTTTAACAGGGCAGGCCTTTTACAGGGCAGACCATGATTCATGGTCAAACCATTTTAGCCTTCATTGGATACACTTTATTGCTGCAATAGTGAAGATCTTTGGGTGTCATCGCCACCCCAATTTTACCTTCTCACTTGGAGGGTTTCTAAGTAATCATATTTGGTGTTATGTGTGTGTTTGATTACAAGTTTACATGATTGATGCATATGCTTTACATGTTATTTTAGAATATTAATGCATGTGATGTATGAATGGTGAAAGTTTTATGGGTCCAAGTTTGAACTCCTGATTCACCCCCCTCCCTCAGAAATTTACTTTCTTCCCACTTGTAATTCCAATAGGTCAATTTAGAAAAAGTGTTTGAGCCATGTTTATTTGATGATTCTTTTTTCATCCAAATGTAATGAAATGAAAAGGGTTTGTTGTAAACACTCTCAAGATTCCATCGATATAATTTATGTCAAATTATGAGTTTGATAAGTATTTAATAGTTAATTTCTATAAAGATATCTATGAATTGTTAATTGGCATACCGATTGAAAAATGACTATAACTTTCAAATGGTATAACATTTTTGAAATAAAAAATTTGCATCACATTCTATGCTTTTCCTACTATAAGGAAAAAAAAAATTAAAAATTTTTGTAAAATTTTGAATTAATTAAGGTGGTCAAACATGAGAGTTGTTTATTTTGCAAATGTTATAGTAGAAAAAATCATAATTAATTATTATTTGGAATAAAAATACCCAAAAATATGCATCCCATCCAAGCATGAGTCTAATTCTTATATCTAGAATTATATTAAAAAATATTATCATTTTATTTTGATTAAGGTAGTCAAACATACATCTACTTTTAATTTTTGTCCTAAAATTTTCATAGTACTACATTAAAATACAAAATTTTGACCAATCAAATTATTATTTTTTAGATAAGGCCTAGTAGTTTACAAACTAAATTCAATTTCCTACAAATTCTTTTCATAAAATTTTTGATATAAAGTTCATAACTACTTCAAAATAATGTGTTAAGTTGACATAACCTTGATTTGCTAATTTTGCACTACCACTTAAGGCCATAGTTTGGTTGACAACAATCCTTCACATAACCTGATAGAATTTTAGGGGTTGACCCCACAATGGAATTTTAAAAAAAAAATTGTTACAAGTCATGTCTATACAACATCCCATGTTCAAACCCCTTTCTTGCAAAAATGAGATCATGTAATGATGGATTTGTTCATGGTGGAGACGTATATCATCGTTGTGTTCATGTCAACCTATGTTAGGAGTGATCACAGACTTTGTAGTTGATCTACGATGTAGTGTGATAGTTTTGCTAATGGCATGGTTTCCCTACTAGGGTTCTTTCTTGCAAGTCTTGATTGATGGTTTTGAGGATTAGTTCCTTCTAATTTTGGCCTCACTAGTTCATAGATCCAATCAAAAGAAAAATATTACCAATAACAAAAAATGATACAATTTAAGAAAATACAAATTATTATAATTCAAAATATTTTTATCATTCATTTTTAGAATTTTATAGTATTGTAGAGATTGTTTATGAGATTCAACTCAATGGAATATAAAATGAGTATTTAAAAGAGAGTTGATGTTATTTTAACTCTAATTGAGTAATCTAACTTCTCATAAATGATGAACTTTAATTTTCTTTTAAATCTTGTCTTCACCTATTTCTATATGAACTCATTTCAAATAGTGTTTTTCCTTTTTTTTGGTTCTATAACATTAAATTCTATTAATAGAAAAGATAGTTTTACATTCGAGAACCATCTAATGATAGTATGTGAAAACCATGGTTCTATCAAATCTTCAACATCAATACCCCACCCAAACCCCTCCTAGTTGCCCACCAAAAAAATCAAGGGAAGAACCCTTAAAGCACATAGGCCCCAAAAATAGCTAATCCCAAACATACTAGACCACACAAACATAATCAATACAATAATCTAGAAAGGTATAGTATGCACAACCAAAAATTAATGCCATAGAGGAGGCTTCAATTAGGTAGTAGCCTCCTTTCTTATAAATTTGGAGATGTAGCCATCATTATTCATAGTAGAAACCATCCCATGGCCCCATCCATGTAGATGATAGTTATAGATCAAGGAGTCATCCATACTGTAGACCAAAAATTCTTCACCATGAACCCTCTTTGAACCTTGGGCAAGATTTTCCTTTTCTTTTATGATCTCAGGAAGAATTTTCCTCCTAAGCATTGGTCTATCATCCTCACCAATAAGAGTTGTCAATCTTAAAGGTATGGATTTTCATTTAACTCTCCTATTCTTGACCGCACCCTTGGCTTTGTCGTAGTTTGTGATAAAGGATCACACTTTCTCCCATCCCACATGTGCCTTTGGAAGTGTGTCCCATGGTGGAGATGATAAAAAAATTATGAGGGGTTGAATTGGGGTGTCCCAACACCCACCATTTTCCAAGGGCCCTCTTTTATGTCTAATCCAACCCCCAAGATGGCTTATTCGATGATTTTTTCTAATCCTCCAAACCATTTCAGCTCCAAGCAAGCTTAAGCTATTTCTTTCACCTCCTCCTTGCTTGTTCTAACTATCAAGCCCATGACCAAGAATAGTGAGGCCTCCTCTACATTGAAACATGGCCTCCATCCAGCATCTAGGAACTCAAGCCCAAACATCATCCTAACTGCCTCCATGAATTTGACATCTTTGAATTTAAGTAAATTGCCCAATCATATGAATTGAATGTTCTTGTCAAATCCCAAGACTTACCCCTCTAATTTAAGTATAAATTTGCCTCCTTTTGACCTCCTAGATGTCTATCTTATTTTGAAAAGAAAAGAAGGCCTTTAGGCTCTAAATCATCTTCAGGGATTTTAGAAGTTTGAGCTCTGATGCCAGAAAATCATTAGGACCTTCACATGTGATTAAGGTAAATTATTTCCTAGCTGCCAAAGCACATGAACCTAATTTTGGAGGTTTCAAAAATGGTTGAAAATATTCAAAATATTATGCTTTTGAACCATGACCTCATCATCCCCATAATGTAATTCATTTTCTTACTGATCCCACCCCCATCCCTATAATTTATGTTATTAGGTTGTGTAGAGGGTCGATAGGCTATCCAAATCATGAGATGAGATCCTTTGAAAATCTTCAAAAATATTTGCATTATGTTCACATGCATCAAATTTTGATAGCTGATCAGAAATGATGTTGGCTTCCCTTAGGTCATGTGAAACTTTAAAGTCTTTGAACCCCTCCAAGAGGAATCATTTTTTGTTAATGTGTCTATCCAAGTGTCATTCCTTCAATTCCCCTTTCACGATGCCCCAAAAAATCACTTGTGAGTCACCTTTAGATGAATTTTATGCACCCCAAAATTCAACCCAAGCAAGGTTGCTTCAATTGTTGTAAGGCATTCTCCCTAGTTGTTAGTGTCGTCCACTATTTTTTTTGCTAACATTTCTACAATGCTTCCATCCTTACTTCTAACTACTTCCCTAACACCTAAGATTCTTGGGTTTCCTTTAGAAGCCTCATCAAAATTAATCATTATCCATCTAGTATATAGTGGTTTCTATTCAACATTTTCTTGATTGGAATTGAGGGGCTTAGCTCCCCCCTATCCCATTGCTAAGCCTAAATTCAATCAAAGTTCATTCCTTTTTTATCTAAGAACCCATCTAATTAAATGGGGCTCATTTTGGATTAGTTGTACAAGCCTCATTGGAGACTAGTTTAGAGATTAAATTTTTCATTCTGGATAGAAATGTGGTACTGTCTTCAGCCTTATTTTGGAAAGTTTTTCTATTTTGTTCATTCAAGAGTGCCCATAGAGTGGTGAAAGGAATGATGTTCCAAATCAGAACAAAGGTGGATACTTGGTTCT
The DNA here is from genome assembly GCA_028749045.1 of Cupressus sempervirens. NCBI lineage: Eukaryota > Viridiplantae > Streptophyta > Pinopsida > Cupressales > Cupressaceae > Cupressus > Cupressus sempervirens. The sequence goes on along the minus strand of CM053791.1, from coordinate 689,299,881 downwards.
TTAGTGTCTATGATGCAAGTTAGTCCTTTAATCTATTAGGCATTGGGTCTTACCAGTTCATTTTTTTTTAATTCAACTACCATGCTTTTTGTGGATATTCATAGTGTAAAAGAGATGACCAATTGTCTCTTATGCCTTAGAGCATAGGGCACACCTAAAAGGACCAGAAAAATAAATTTTCATTAGTTTTTCTCCTGTTAGCACATGCCCATTTCTAGTTATCCATGTGAAGGCTCCACCCTTAGGCATACATGAAGTTTTCTAGCATAGATTTTTTTACCATTCAATGTCCCTCAGTATTGATGGGGATATCTAATTGTTTCACAAGAGCTCTTCTAGCTCTTCCTAAGACCTATCCTTGTGCCTTTTTAGGGTACTTTCTTTACCCCACTCTGAGATCACTACTAAGATCCCTATCCCTTTTACAACTCTCCACCAATTTCGAACTTCAAGCTATACCTTAATTCCTTCCTAGTGCACTCATGAGCACAATTAACCATTCTTCCTCCTAGACTATTCTTGGGACTAGGAATATGTTTCCTCTTTATTCATTGCTATGTTTCAATCATCCTTGATCCATCCTAATCGTTTCTCACTTGGATTTCTTATCGATTTCTTTCTTTGCTATTTTTAGGCCTTGTAGCCTTTTTGCCCTAATTAGGTCTCCTAGAAACTAGCTTTCTTGGTTTTCACACAAATTACCTTAACAAGCCACTAAACCAATTATGGATTCTTCCTACCACCTGTCAAGAAAAAAATATTTATTAGGTCTTAGATCCTAACACTATCCATACATTGGATTTCCTCCAAACCCCTATTTTCAAGGGTTTCTAAGGCATGTGAACCAATTCGAATTATTTTCTTTCAACAAGTGCATCATAGGTCTTCCCTACACTCCTCCTTTCTTGTACATATCCAAGACACATGTCCCTTCACTTTCACACTCTTAGATTGGCACATCCAATCCATTTAGCAAGCCCTCTTGCTATTGTTCTAAACAAACATCTAGGCAAAATGCCTCTGCACTCACCTAGGGCTTGGAATTAAAAAATAGTTTATCTACAACCCATGACTCAAAATCTTATGTTTAGACAATTTAAAAAGTCTCCTACTTGATTCCAAGAGGCCATGGAAGTTCAAACATAGGAAATCAAGTAGGATACATTTTTGCACAACTGGCTTTGAACCAAGTAGTGAATCAGTAAGACACAAGAATTTAACAAAATTATAACTAGCCTAAGAAATCAAAAAAACTAGTGCTACAAAAATTAAGAACACAAGAATTAATAAAATCTCAATGCATTAACTTAGTTCTTTCAATCCATTAATCACTGGTGATAAGGCTTTGTCATACAATTTTAGACTTTTCTTGCTCTTTCCAATTTCACAATCCATTCACTAACTATTAGATTAGGTTTAGAGTGGTCTTATATATATCACCCCCAAATGTCTAGACTCTTAGCTTTGGGTTTGGGCACCATTAAAGCCCTTTTCCAATTTTCAGGAAAAGTTGTCATGAGCAACTTTAACATCTTTTACAATTTTGCAAAACCATTCACCTCATTGGCTCAACTTGACTCCAAACCATTACTTAAGACCTTAAAACAACCAAAAAAATCAAAAACTACAAAATTATTCCACTTTGGGGTCTTGGTCAAAGTTGGACCCTTTGGTTGACTTTCTAGGACTTAAATGCCTAGGTCCTAAGAGATCACTCAAACCCCTTAACTCCACTCATCCCTAAGCTATCCACACACACACACAAATCAACTTGTGACTTCATAGCTTAGTCCTTTTTAATTGGTAGTTGGATAAGAAAACCAACAAGCCAAAAATGTATTGAATACCTTAAGGTGCTTTTGCACCATTCTCCCCCTGCAACAAACAAGTTAGGGAACCTGTGGTGTTAAGAACTCCTCACTGATTCCATGCTTCTTGAAGTCACTCTCAGCTATCTAGTTAGCCTCTAACTCTAGTTTATCTCTCCACTTCACCAAGTTTTCCATGTGTATCTTGTGCCTAGTTTTCTTTTTCACCCTAGAATCCAAAATCTTCTCAGTTTATGGCTTGATCTAATCAAGTACCTTGAGTTCCTCCATATCCCTATTCACTTCAGTACTATATTGTTCATCCTCCATCTTTGGTCCTTTTTATTTGATCAAATACTATTAAATATGGGAGAAATGGACATCTCCTTGGGTAGTTCCACCTTGTAGGAATTTGGTCCATATTTGGCCAACACCTTGCATGGTCCAATCCTTCTCATCCATAGCTTTCTTGGTATACCCTTCTGTAATCTAGCTTTGTTCAAGAATACCATCACTAAATCACCTACCTCAAGCTACATATCTCTTCTCCCTTCATCTCTCTTAGCTTTCAATTATTTTTTTCCTCCATTAGAGTTTTCTTTACCTACTCATGTACATCTCTCATTGACTGAGAAAAGTCATCAGCATGACCACTAATTCCTTCATAACCCTTCAAGTCTCTTGATCTCAATTACACCTCTTGGATGTGTTGCCCCACTTTTCACCATATACCAATTTTTCAAAGTGGAAAATAAACTAATGTCATTTTTTGTCAAAATCAGGTCAATAGGTCTTTCCTCTTTAGGTGCTGAGTTTCTTCATCAAGTTTTCATCTTTTCCCTTCTCTCGTGTCACATATAGCCTGGTTGGGTATTTCTTGATTGTCATGACTCTTAAGGGTAGTTTATAGCCATACTCAATGGAGATTCTCAAATTTTTCTATATCATTTGACTTTCTTGCAGCTCATTTGATCTAGAGATAGAGAAAATTGAATTGGCGAAAAATCAAGTTTTGGCTTCTCCTCGGCGGGTTTTCGCACCCCGAAGGAGAATTTTTGCAAAGACTGGAAAATGCTATTTGTAAGCTTTACTAAAGTAAAGTGAATCATATTATGGAAGGATCATTTAGATGATGTCATGATTTCATAATGAGAATCATTTTTAAGTCAAAAAAATGATCGAAATAGTGATTGGCAAAAAATCTGAAAAGAGCTTCTCCGTGGCGAGTTTCGAAGTCGAAAGTCAATTTTTCGCAAAGGTTTTTATAAAAGGGTAAAATGATGTAGTGGGTCCCACTCTTCATCGGTGAAGCTACTTTTATGTTTTTTGAAGGCTTTATATAAAAGGGGTTAAGACAAAGAAATAAAAGAAAGGCAGAAGCAAAAAATCAGAAATTGGCTTCTCCACTGCGAGTTTTCTACCCTCGAAGGCCATTTTCCACATTTGAGGAAAAATCATCCCTGCAAGCATGGTAAGTATGTGAATTGATTGTGGATTTTTTGGGGCAAGGAAATAGAAGCAAATCAATGAATTGATAGGGTTTTTGCAAGTAGAATTGAGTTAAGCATATTTTTCCCTAGGAAGTACTTCATTCTTGTTTTTTCGAAAGATGGGTGAAAATAGAAAGTAAACCAGTAATTAATGAAATTTACCATTGAGCCAATAGAAATAGTGAAAAGAAAAGGATAAATCCATTAGAACCCTTATATTCACCAATCCAATGGATTCACCCTTGAATTTGCTCATGTGGTGGGGTTTATGAAATTCAATGGGAAAATCTAGGGTTGTGCTATAAAGAGGGATGTAACAGATTTTCAAACTACCATTTTACTATTATACTATTGTATTGGATATTGCCTTCAGTAATTTTCAAAGTTACAAAGTTTTCTTCTTATATCCTTTGCGATTGTTTGAATTTTTTTTATCATACATTAAACAAGATGGCAACAAGATTCGCAGGTTTCGATGGATTGGGTGGAATTAAGTCGACGTGGTCGACTATCACAAATACTTCACTTCGTTCTACAATATGCAAAATTTTCAAAGGAGATTAAGAGCAGAGCCAGTTCATCCCATAACAAAGAAACTTCAAGGAATCGGATTAGTGGAAGCAGCTGGGTTTCCTATAGCGGTACAAGCCCCAGAGTTGATTTTGGAATGCATCAATCATTACAACTTGGATACAAAGAAGATTCTATTGCCCGACCAAATGGTCTTGATTTCAATTGATCGCCAAGTAGTAGTGAATTGTTTGCAGATTCCAGAATGGGAGGAGTTCTCTGATTTAATGATGGGAGAAGCTATGTTTGAATTCTCTTTGAAGAAGATGGTCTAGAGGAAGGAGATCATGCAGTCTTGGTTTCAAAGGCTAAGGGGAGCTAAGAGTAAAGTCCCTAAACCTCTTTTTAGTACAAACCTCAAACCAAAAATTGTTGACATTTTGGTTCTATTGCATTGACTCAAAGGTGAGGTAGAAGCCTTTAATTTTGTAGAGCAGTATTTCTTTTTGTTGCAAGTTATTTTCTTAGACACACAGTATATTGACTGGGTGTATGAGATCAGTGATCATCTTTCTAGGGCTCTTAGTGCAGCTAAGTTTTATAATTCATTTCATATGTCCTCTTTCCTGATATACATGTTATCTTCTCTTCAATTATGGCCAGGACTCCCTAGAATTGAGAATTTTCTTGATAATGTAAAAAGTTACAAGTTTTGTCTATGCTTGCAATTACAGAATAGTTATGCAGAATATATCTGGGTAAATGATGCATTCACCATGAGGATTTGTAGAGAGCTCCAAGGGTATCCAGAGCAGAGGTTTAGTCCAGAAGCGATGGCAGCCATTAGCCAATTTGGAAGTTATTTCATTCAGTTCTCATCATTTTCTTATTTGCATCTTACAATGTTTGATGGATTTCCACTGAAGTTTCCCAGGTATCCAGATGATATGATTGTGCTTGTGGAGATCGTGAGGCAAGCAATCCTAGTAAATGTGTTGAGCACCAGCCTGAAGAAGAAGGGTTATGAATTCCCTATAAAATTTGGATCATATAGTTGTGAGACCAGATCAGATGCAAAGAATATACTTAAAGCATTCAAAAGCAAATACAAATTGGAAGAGTATGAAGTAGTAAGGCCCATGTTTGATCCAAATGGATATGCCAGAGATGTGCTTCAAATTTGAAGTGTAATCAAACATGTGACAACCATGGAGGATTATTGGGCAGATTGTATGAATGAATTGGAGAGTCGAGATCATGCATTTGCTAGATTTGCAATTGATCAGGTAAAGACATATGGTATAAATTTAGATGTAGAAGGACTAGAAGATGATGGTCAAAATATGTACAGTAATACATATTTGACTAAGTTGAGGAATACTCCCATTAGTTTTGAACCATATGTTGACATAGAAGAAGACTTTGATGTCATGATGGCAAGAATTATCAAAAGGACTGGGAAGTGGGTTGAGTAGATAGCTAAGAAAGGCTGGAGCAAGAGCAAAACTACTCAAGCCTCTCCACCTACAGCTACTCTTGCTTCATCTAAAAGTGCCACACCTAGTGCTACTACCACAACTACTCAAGGACCAACCCAATCCACAGGAGGAGGTGATCAACTCTCAGAGAAGAATGTTCCAATAGTCCCAACCTGTCAAGGTGGATCACTACTAGCCATTGGAGCTCAAGCTGAAGCTGAAAAAGAAATGGAAGAGCAGAAAGATGGATCTCCTACTCTAGTCTCATCTCCACATGCCACTCTACCCCCATCTCCTCAGCCTTCTCCAACCACATCTCCTCATGGTACCCTTGTCTTATCCCCTCATCATAGCCCTACTTCATTTGTAAGTGCTCCTGTTCTAAAGCCCGTTGGTTCTCCCATTCAAATAGTAGAGATTGGAGATGATAAAAATAGTAGTAGTGAATCCATTGAGTCTGATGAAGTTGTAAAGAAAACTCAAGAAGAAGAGAAAGCTCCAAGTTCATCTTGGCTTCTTTCTCAAGATCTGAAGAACCTCTTTTCTGCAAGTACAGTGGCAATGACTCCAGTAAAGAAGAAAATCTTCAGCATTGAATCACTTGGGATAGCCTCCAAAGTGATTAGTACAGAGTCCTTGCTCGAGGATACTTTGGAGAAGAAGAGGAAAAGAAAAGATGAAAGTATTTCCTCAAAGGATGTTGTATCTCAAGCAGTGCACTCAGGATCTACCATAGTGAAAGCTAAAAAGAAAAAGACCTTGTCAATATTGGGACAAGATCCAGAAACAGGGCACTTAACTATGGAGGTAGAAAAACCAAACAAGGTAGGGAGAATTCATTATATGATGCCAAAGGACTTCACTTTGCATTCAATTGATCTTGGAGAGGTTAGACATGATACAAAAGTAGGCCTATGGAAATCAGGTAATGAGGTGATAGAAGAGCAACTGGAGAACCTCAAGTTGTCAAAGATCAGAATGAAAGCTGAAATGGAAGAGTTAAGAAGTTTTATCATGCAATTAGTTGTTCCATTGGAAACTATCACTAATGTGCTTGCTACTGAAAATCCTTCAACAGAAGAGGTAAAAGCTTTCATATCGCAGCTCCAGAAAGATAGGCATTTTGGCCAAATTGGAAAGGAATGGATCAAGAAACTCAATGTAGATGGAGTTTCCCTAATTGGCCAAATTGGAAATATTATCCTTTGACTAGAAATTGAAAAGGATAATATTACATCTAACAATAATATCTTGGCTGGAGAAAGGGTGAGGTGTATAGATTGCATTTCTCTCCAGGAGATGGTTATTTAGATGAAAGCAAAGGATGCAGTTGAAGCAAAGATTCTAAAGAAAGGAAATGAACCCCTAAATGAATGGCTCTAGAGTATGAAATTCAAGCTGGAAATGATTCAAGAAGCTGAGAAGGGACCTAGAGAAATATGGGACAAAGCAAAGAAGACCTAAGACAGAGCATTTGAGCTCATGCGAGGATTGCACACTAAGTCACAAACTAGTGGGCAAGGGAAATCCTTTATTAATGTAGAAGTGATGAAGAATAATTTCTCTACATATTTGAGTAATTTGTCTAGGATAGCTTCAAGCAGTCAAAACAGAGTGACAAAACTATAAACACTTGGCAGATGTGTGCACATGGCTGCTGAAGAAGTGACAAGTCAGCTGAATGAAGTAAAAGAACTAGCTCTAGAACATTCAAGGTGGCTTTTGAGATTCACCAACGTACAAGTACCCAATCATGAAGAATTGATTCTCATCATGGTGGCTGCTAAAACATATAGGACGAAAATTGAAAAGGGGAAGGAGTCCAAGTGATTCAGACTACCCCCTTTTTATTTTCTGTTGTAAATTTTGAAATCTTTTTTAATGTTTTGATATGATAAATTGGCATCTTGTCATTTGCCATCTAGAGAAGATGAACCAATTAATATTCCTATTGTAATGGTCATCTCTCAAATCCTATATGTATGAAATTCAATGATTAATGAAATGTCAGCAAAATTTTGGTGTGAAGTACTATTTGTTGCAGAGCCAATTGAATGGTATTTTATTTCAATCATTTTTCGCTCCAGTATGTGTTGTGATTAGTTAGTATTTCCTTTTTGTTTTACAGAGAACTAAGGAAGAACAGAGTTTCATTTCCCCTATTTTCCAGAATACAAATGAATGTAATAAGTATTGTTATAATTCATTTGATGAAAGGATTCTATTAGTTTTTCCCAATTTATCAATCTTAGTTTAGATTTGAATTTCAACTTAATCTAGTCTTATGCAAATAGATTTATGGATTCATAAGAGGTGTGGATACATGAATCTGTTTCAGTATTTGGAAGTCTTTCTTGCTTGAATGATGTTCTAGTTAGGCTTAATTTGGTTTGTCTCTTCTGCTCTCGGGTTAAAAGCATACCCTATATTGGTTTTAGCAATAAAACACAATTCCTTGAACATCATTCACATAGGGAGCTATACCTACCAATTTAGAGAGAATGGCTTTTCAACTGTTGTAAATAGATATTGTTTGTAACATTACTACTATCCACAAAACCAATAAAAAGGAATTCCAAAAACAAGTATAAAGTACGCAATTTTTTTTTTATATAACTCCTCTTATTACTAGTACAAGTACACAGATTTTGCCATTCTCAAACTGAAAGCCTCAAAATAAATGAAAACATCATCCAAATATGATTCCATAAAGATTTTAAAACATATTGAGTTTAGTACAATAATGAAGTACAATCTCATCCTTAAATGCCTATGTCTAAATATATACCCTACAAGCAAATGAATAATGATTCAGGAAGAACTTCATTAAGCATCTTTAGCTACTTGTAAACTCGAAGCACCTAGAAACACACAAGAAGCAACACAAAACAAAAGAGGGATTAGTACACACTGAGTTGAATAGCGTAATCCACCTGCATGCATGTTAGACCAAACATATACATAACCATAATGCAGATATATCCATTTTACTACAACATAGTGTAGTTCCAAAATTAATATGCAAGAAGTAACCCTTTACTTATTATTGCAAAATTAAACTCGCACTAAGAATAACATGTAAATGAAACATATATATATTGAGGTGTCATTGTTATGGCACTAAGATTTTGCATCCATGTATGGTATGCTCATAGTCGATGCATAACGGTATTCTCTATTATACTTTTCAATGACAGAATAGAGATATGCCTTGTTCTCCGTACTTAACCATATAGGTTTAAGTCATAGGTAAGGCCAATTATCTTTTAATATGTAATTAACCCACCCAATTCATTTTAAAGTTTTCACTAAATTAATTAACTGAATAGGATAAACCAAATTCAGCCACCCCGATATACGTTCATCACAGCTATTCCTATTAAAAAAACACATCAAACAAATGTTCTAAGAATGTACATGCTACAGATATAAATCAGTATTCAATATGATACTACATCCTTTAATCTATTTGAACACATCTTATTCTACCTATTCCAAAGATAAAATTTAGATTACTATAACAACAAAAACAAATACTATAATAATAAGAACTCATAAATACAATTAAACTAACACATTAATTTAATGATATTTACTAATCTTAATACTATACTATTTAACCCTGCTATCATAATAATCTACATTTAACCTATGAAACAACAAAATAGTAAGTTCAAAGTACAGCTGATACTTTTGCTTTGAAAATCAATTTCATCAACATATATCATAACTGGAACTTAATTTAAAATCAACTTTCCATTTTAATAGTGACCAAAGAACAGATCTGATACCCAATTAAAACAGAGTATAACTATTTAAGTAAAAACAATTCCATTTCATTTTAAACATAATGACTGTATTAAAATACTTCGAAATACCATATTAACATCACTGACAGTTTCTACATGATCAAATTCAATCAATGTTTCAATAGAGATCAACAATAAATTTTGCCATTCAAGATAACTATACAACTAAATCCCTAATGATTTCAGGTCTACCAGCAATATATATTTCCTCATAATAAAATATTCCCTGATTAAGCTATAACAGCATTATATAACATCACGAATCATTCAACAAATGATTGTTCATACAAAATCCATGAATTCACAAATTTTTACAAACTAATTACCAAAATGTCGATGCCAAAATATTTTAAAGTTTCATGATAACCATATGACAAAATGTTGATACCACAGTTTCCTATAGCTGTTTGACACCTTGACTATGTTCGACACAACACAACTACACATAGTCACTAATACACCATTCGACACATTTATTATACATTATCTAACAATAGCAACCCATATCTATTATTGTCTATCGAATATCTAATTTAATATTTTGTCTCTATTTGTTTTCCACAACCCAACAATGATCGAACCCGACTACTATAAAACTGTTTGAAAAAATGTTTAAATCGAGTATCAACTGCTAACTGATATCATAATCAAAATTTCATGACCCAATATCAATGCCATACCAATTTCCATTGAACAATATTAACTGCGAATCAATATAATGGTCAGCCAAAGTTTCCAAAGTCTGCTAAAGCCAACAAACAATATTATGCTCGAGCCTTAGTTTATGATACAATATCTACTGATAATCTTGCCTAAGAATAACCAATCGATACCCTAGCATAAAAGATATTACACTTACTATTGACTAAATAATCTGAGCCAAAACTTATGAATGTATATCATATTATAACTCTTACTATTTCAATCTAAATAAACAAGTTTAAATTCCATGATACTGTTTGATGAAAGGTCTCAGTTCTATACCAAGTGAATTAACATTATTAACGTCTCAAGCAAATTGTTTGACAAAATGCCTCAGTTCTTGACTATGACCATGAGCTCAAATTTAAAATGAACTCAAAACTGAGACCAAACCCTTCATATCTTAATTACACAAGAGAGATTTGATACATAGAAGCTCACAGAGTTCGATAGAAGGTTTTACAACATATCTATGTCATTATAAAATCCACCCACATACTAACTTTTCGTGAGCTTGAATATCTCACACAGATCAACTCTTAGGAAAGACACGAGTGTAAAAAGAAAAAACCATAACCAATTCGTATAAACTCAATGCAAGTATAACATATCTAAAAACTGCTTTTAACAAACAGGCCGAGTACTAAAACCCACAACATCAAACACAGAGAAGAACACACATACAGATCCTCAAGTTTATATAAAACTTGAAATGGAAAGACCTATTTTAAACAACAAATACACCCTACCCGCAACCAAACATGAATATTTATAGAGCTTGACACCTCCAAATGCCCAGACCTGCGAATACCCATACTTGGGTATCGATAGGTATGTATTGTTTTAAAACACAGATCTCCTGTTTCCTTCAACAACTAACACCACAGAATAGTAAAAGATGAGTTAAAAATGCCTCCTACCTCAGATTGCTGAAGGTGAAATGCACAACTTGAACTCTGCACTAAAACTTGTTGTCGAAGTCCAAAATGCAAAGTCCAAACCACACTTCCCAGCAATGAACACTGACCAACAGGAATGAAATTTGATAATGAAATTTTGCAAAGAAAACAATAGAATTTCCTGCTGTGTGAAATAAAACCCTATTTAGCCCCATAAGACAATATCTCCTTCCAACTAAAACCTTGCATACTATCGACCCTTTAGCAACCAATCACAAGTGGAATGCATACTCAAAACAAAAATGCCAAAATAGCATCATTTCTTCCACAAAGCCCAACTTGCAAGGATATGGTGACTGAGCACTTTAGTGCCATTAAAACCCCACTATCAAATGGCATTCAAGAGACTTAACTCTACAAAGAGTCGTGTATATGGCAGTTCACTATCACCGCCATGTATTTGGCAAGGTACAATGCATAAATATCCCTGAGTTTGCATTCGAAACCCATAAGGGTTTTAGGGAATTATAAACCTCAATTAAAATAACCAAAAACATTTGATATAAATAACATAAGCAATAAGTATATAAGATTAGCCATGGGTTTAAACCCTTCTCAAAATACAATAAAAATATATTCTAATACCATTAGGGTATTTAACCCTTTTAATACAAAAGAATATATGTTTGAAAATCAATCTAATTAAAATTCCATAAACATACTAAGATAAATAACCCCACTAATATCACAAATCAAGAGTTAATAAAACTAGGGTTAAATTCTCCATAATAATTTCAAATGAATGAATGCTCAGTAGATAAAACTATATACATATACAATGTAAAGTTCAGCCTCATGAAAACATTTGATACCCTAACATCATATATTCTTATATGCATGTTTTCAAACTGTAAAACTTAAATTTAATTAAGAAATTTAAACATTTAATCCTTCCAAGCAATCTAATTTATGCAACCAGAAATGTCAGGTATATAAAACCTCTCAATTAACATAATAAAATCATAAGTCGTCTGAAAAATCTAAATAGAGTAATTCTGATACTGAATACACACTCAACAAAAGTTTTATGTTCTACTAAACAGAATATAACCAAGTTCTGACTGAATAATCAACGTATCAAACTGAAAGAAACTAGATCATAGATAAGTCCTAAAAAGTAGAATAACCAGTAGAAGTGGTCAGGCATGACACCCTCCCCCACTAAGCTTTGACTTTCTCCTAGAATTCAGCAAATAAGTGCGGATGAGTTGTTCTCATCATTTCAATATCCTCCTAGGTAGCAAATGTTTCTTCATTGGGGTCCCATAGGACTTTTACCTGCCTTATTTCTCTTTCTCTTAAACTCATAGTTTTGCTTTGCGTAATCTGCACTGGTTCCAGCATGATTTGACCATCCAAAATTTGCTTATGCAATATCAGGAATATCAGGAATATACTTATGCAATACAGAAACATACTTATGCAATACGTGAGCAATATCAGGAATATACTTATGCAATATGTTTACATGAAAAACATTATGAATGTGTGAAAGACTTGGTGGCAAGGCAAGTTTTTAGGCAACAGGTCCAATCCGTTCCATAATTTCAAATGGACCTACAAATCGTGGTGCTAATTTGGACCCCTTTCCAAAGCGAATAGGACTTTTACATGCTCTAACTCGAAGAAACACTTTATCACCTACTAAGAATTGATGGTCAATCATATGCTTATCAGCATACTTCTTTTGTCTATCTTGAGCAGTAATAAGGTGTTCTGTGATCCTCTTAACCTATTGCTCCAAAACTAGCAACATATTAGGTCCTAGAAGAGTCCTGTCCTCCAAATTGTCCCAGCTGGGAGGTGTCCTACAAGGTCTACCATACAATGCTTGAAATGGTGCCATACATATGGAACTGTGATATCCATTGTTATACGCAAACTGTACCAAGTGTAGATACTCTTCCCATTTATTCTGTCTATCCATTACGTACATCCTAAGCATGTCTTCCAGAATCTGGTTGGCACGTTCAGTTTGTCCGTCTGTCTCTAGATGATAAGCTGAACTAAAATTCAGCTAAGTACCTAACTCTTGCTGCATGGATCTCCATAAAGATGAAGTAAACATTGGATCCCTATCAGAAATAATCTTTTTAGGAATTTTGTGTAACTTAACTATCTGTTCCATATAAACTTTGGCAACAGTTGCTGCATTATAGGATGATCTAACCGGAATAAAATGAGCAACCTTCAAAAATCAATCTACTACCACCATAATAGCATCATTCCTACGAGATGTAATAGGCAATCCAGTTATAAAATCTATAGAGATGGTGTCCCATTTTCATTCTGGAATACTTTGTGGCTGTAATAGTCTTGTAGGTTGCTGATGTTCAGCCTTAACTCGCTGACATTCCAAACAATGAGCCACAAAGTCTATTATGTCTCTCTTCATTTTAGGCCAATAATAATGTTGCTTAAGATCAGCATGCATTTTATTGACACCTGGATGAGCCGAATATGGTGCTTTGTGAGCCTCCAAGATAACTAGATTTCTCAAATCACCCAACTCAGGAATGTACACACTCCCTCTATACAGCAGAAAACCTTCAAGATTCACTAAATACCCCTCAAAATGTCCTTCCAAGATGTTGTCACTGTCCATAATAGCCTTAACATCCTGAAACCAATGATCTGTGAAAAGATTATGTAAGATCTTATCCTTAAGATCCATTGAAAGAATCAAAGAAGATAATTTATGTCACCTTCTGCTAAGTGCATCAGCAACCATGTTCTCCTTTCCTTACACATACTTAATCTCAAAGTCATATTCACACAGGAACTCCATCCATCTTCGCTGCCTAGCATTGAGGTCTGGTTGTGTGAAAAGATACTGAAGGCTTTGATGGTCAGAATGTAACTCAAAACATTGACCCAAAAGAAAATTCTGCCACTTAGTCAAAGCATGCATAATCGCAGCAAGTTTGAGATCATGAGTAGGGTAATTCACCTCATGACTCTTTAGCTTTCTAGATTCATAAGCAATAACACGTCCATCCTGAAACAACACTGCTCCTATGCCATCCAAAGATGCATCAGTACAAACCATGAACTCCGTAGTAGAATTTGGGACTGCCAGAACCGGTGCACTGGTCAAACATTCCTTAAGTTTCTGAAATGCTACCTCACACTCCTCTGTCCACACAAATTTCTTCCCTTTTCTTTGAAGAGATGTGATAGAATGTGCTATTTTGGAAAAATTTGACACAAATTTACGGTAATAGCTTGCTAAGCCCAGGAAACTTCGAACCTCAAAAACATTTGAAGGTGCTGGCCAATCTATAATAGCCCAAATTTTAGATGGATCTATAGAAATTCCATCCCCTGAAATGATATGTCCTAAGTAGGAAATCTCCGATTTGAATAATTCGCACTTTTTAGGATTGGCATACAGACTGTGCTTACGGAGACATTCTAAAACTTGCTCTAATTGTTGCTCATGCTCCTCAACAGAGTTAGAATACACCAAAATATCATCCAAAAAAACCACTATGAACTTGTCTAGGTAAGTTCTAAACACACCATTCATTAGGCTCATGAAGACAGAAGGTGCATTTGTCAACCCAAAAGGTACTACCGTGAATTCGTAGTGTCCATACCTGGTGCGAAAAGTTGTCTTATGAATGTCAGCTTCCTGGATTCTAAGTTGATGATACTTGAATTTCAGATCAATTTTTGAAAAGACTCAGGCACCCTTGACCTGGTCAAACAAGTCATCAATTCTAGGCAAAGGATACCTCTTCTTAATAGTGACCTTGTTTAACTGTCTATAATCGATACAAAGTCTTAAGGAGCTGTCTTTCTTCTTGACAAAGATCACAGGAGCATCCCAAGGTGAAACACTAGGATGAACCAAACCTTTCTCCAAAAGCTCTTCCAACTGAAAGTTAAGTTTGACCAGGTCTTGAGCTGTCATTCTGTATGGAGTCTTGGAAATTGATTCTGTTCTTGGCACTAAATCAATTCGAAAATCAATTTCTCTCCTTGAAGGTATTCTAGGAATCTCCTCAACAAAAACATCTGAAAAATTTTGCAAGGTTGGATGATCGAGAGAAGAACTTCTAACCGTAGAATCTTCTAAATCATTTACCAAAATGGCAAACAAATTGTAGCCTTTTCGAGCACACCTTGCCAATTGCTTGGCAAAAATTGTCCACAAAGAGATGGGTCTCTTGATTCCCACAATAACTCTAGCTAATCCAAGATCATCTACACAACTGATTTAATTATCCTTACAATCTATAACTACTTGATGTTGATCTAACCAATCCATCCCAAAAACTATGTCATACGATCCTAAAGGTATAACCCTAAGGTTCGCTGAAGTAGAAAAGGATTTCATATGAATCTTACAGTCAAGAGCAACAATATCAACATTCACCTTGGATCCTGACGCTAACTCCACTTGCCATCTGTCCCTTGCCCTAACCACAAAAATTCCACTATTTGCAACTAAAGTAGAAGAAATAAGTGAGTCTATAGCTCCAGAGTCAAATAAAATAGATACTTTCATACCTTGAGTATTACCCTGTGCTTCAATAACCGTGTTTTAGTGTTCAACTTGCTTATGATCCAGGGTTGCAAAGATATGGTGGTTCCTGGCAAAATCACCAATTGTCACTTCAAACCTAGTTGGCTTAGGTCCAACCTTCGGCTTATCCCAATTAGGACACTGAGACTGATAATGACCTATCTATCTGCAATGAAAACAATCAACAGATTTCTTGAATCCCAAGATTTGACCTGAAGGATTAGGAAATGGCTTATTACTCTGCACACTCTGAGGTGGTTGAAATGGTTTAGGCTGTTCTGAACCCTTGGAGTTCTTATTGAACTTTCTCTTCTTGAATTTCCCACCTAAAAATCCTAATTTTGAACTACCTTGTGGAGGCTTTTGATTCCTGCTGACATCCGGAGTAGGTGGATTCATGCTAGTTTTGTATGAAGCCCCATGATATCCAAACTTCATCTCAATCAGCTTTTCTCACTTCGAAGCTTCCTGCATAGTCAAAGGTCAAAAAGTTTTCACTTCCTCCCCAATCTTGGGCAAAAGTCCTCTGATGAAGTGTTGTATCATGGCCTTATCATTTTCAGCCCACCCAAAAAACTTCTTAAGCTCGTAGAACCTATGTTCATAAGCTTCCACTATAGAGCCAGACTATATAATTTGAAAGAACTCCTTAGCATGGGCCTGACGCCAATATTCTAACATGAACCTCTCCTTAAAACCCTCAACAAAGAGTTCCCAAGAACTAGAGAGATATCAATGCCCAGCTTCTCCAACTCCTGCTCCCATCGCAAGGAACCAAATCCTCTTAAATGCATAACTGTCCATCTTACTTTCACGTTACTCAAGTAATGGTGTAAGAAAAAGCATCACTCAATGTTTAGTAGCCAAGCTTCTGTCACTGTACCCTATTTCATACCATAAAATAACGGTCCTTTCATCTTGGAAAGATCCTTGAGCTGAGCTCTTGCCATTGGGTCTTCCTCTATAGGAAGGTTAATACCTTGCACAAGAGGTCTTCTATAATTCACTCCCCCACTAGGAATCTAGTTATTAGCCTCAATATTATCGAGACATTCCAGTATCCTCTGAAGTATCATAGCTTGATCTGCCTAATTATTTTTGTTGTTTCAAACCCCAGCATTCTGATCAAATTGATCATTCCCAGCAAAATTTTGGTGCCTAGGACCTCTACCATGGCCCCTGCCCTTGCCTCGACCTCTGCCAGCAAGGTTATCCTTAGGAATACCATGTCCTCAAATTCCTCTAGTGACAGGAGGCATGATAGCAACCTAAAAACAAAAATCTATTAATACACATCGATAACGGGTTAAACCCTATAACCCAAGAGTCCTGGTTATTCTAAACCAGGCTCTGATACCAAATGTAACACTACTACTATCCACAAAACCAATAAAAAGGATAAAGTACGCAATATTTTTTTTTATATATAACTCCTCTTATTACTAGTACAAGTACATAGATTGTGCCATTCTCAAACTGAAAACCTCAAAATACATGAAAACATCATCCAAATATGATTCCATAAAGATTCTAAAACATATTGAGTTCAGTACAATAATGAAGTACAATCTCATCCTTAAATGCCTATGTCCAAATATGGACCCTACAAGCAAATGAATAATGATTCAAGAAGAGCTTCATTAAGCATCTTTAGCTACTTGTAAACTCAAAGCACCTGGAAACACATAGGAAGCAACACAAAACAAAAGAGGGCTCAGTACACATTGAGTTGAATAGCATAATCGACCTGCATGCATGTTAGACCAAACATATACATAACCATAATGCAGATATCCATTTTACTACAACATAGTGTAGTTCCAAAATTAATACGCAAGAAGTAAACCTTTACTTATTATTGCAAAATTAAACTCGCACTAAGAATAACATGTAAATGAAACATATATATACTGAGGTATCATTGTTATGGCACTAAGATTCTGCATCCATGTATGGTATGCTCATAGTCAACGCATAATGGTATTCTCTATTATACTTGTCAATGATAGAATAGAGATATGCCTTGTTCTCTGTACTTAACCATATAGGTTTAAGTCATAGGTAAGGCCAATTATCTTTTAATATGCAATTAACCCACCCAATTCATTTTAAAGTTTTCACTGAATTAATTAACGGAATAGGATAAAACAAATTCAGCCACCCCGATATACGTTCATCACAACTATTCCTAATAAAAAACACATCAAACAAATGTTCTAAGAATGTACATGCTACAGATATAAATCAGTATTTAACATGATACTACATCCTTTAATCTATTTGAACACATCTTATTCTACCTATTCCAAAGATAAAATTTAGATTACTATAACAACAGAAACAAATACTATAATAATAAGAACTCATAAATACAATTAAAATTACACATTAATTTAACGATATTTACTAATCTTAATACTATACTATTTAACCCATCTGTCATAATAATCTACATTTAACCTATGAAACAACAAAGTAGTAAGATCAAAGTATAGCTAATACGTTTGCTTTGAAAATCAATTTCATCAACATATATCATAACTAAAACTTAATTTAAAATCAACTTTCCATTTTAATAGTGACCAAAGAACAGATCCGATACCAATTAAAATAGAGTATAACTATTTAAGTAAAAAGAATTCCATTTCATTTTAAACATAATGACTGTATTAAAATACTTCGAAATACCATATTAACACCACTGATAGTTTCTACATGATCAAATTCAATCAATGTTTCAACAGAGATCAACAATAAATTTTGTCATTCAAGATAACTATACAACTAAATCCCTGATGATTTCAGGTCTACCAGCAATATATATTTCCTCATAATAAAATATTCCATGATTAAGCTATAATAACATTATATAAAATCACGAATCATTCAACAAATGGTTGTTCATACAAAATCCATGAATTCCCAAATTTTAACAAACTAATTACCAAAATGTGGATGCCAAAATATTTTAAAGTTTCATGATAACCATATGACAAAATGTCGATACCACAGTTTCCTATAGTTGTTTGACACCTTGACTATGTTTGACACAACACAACTACGCATAGTCACTAATACACCATTCGACACATTTACTATACATTATCTAACAATAGCAACCCATATCTATTATTGTCTATCGAATATCTAATTTAATATTCTGTCTCTATTTGTTTTCCACAACCCAACAATGATCGAACCCAACTACTATAGAACTGTTTGACAAAATGTTTAAATCGAGTATCAACTGTTGAATGATATCATAATCAAAAGTTCATGACCCAATATCGATGCCATACCAATTTCCATTGAACAATATTAACTGTGAATCAATATAATGGTCAGCCAAAGTTTCCAAAGTCTGTTAAAGCCAACAAACAATATTATGCTTGAGCCTTAGTTTATGATAGAATATCTACTAATAATCTTGTCTAAGAATAACCAATTGATACCCTAGCATAAAAGATATTACACTTACTGTTGACTAAATAATCCGAGCCTAAACTTATGAACGTATATCATATTATAACTCTTACTATTTCAATCTAAATAAACAAGTTTAAATTCCATGATACTGTTCAATGAAAGGTCTCAGTTCTATACCAAGTGAATTAACATTATTAACATCTCAAGAACACCATTTGACAAAATGCCTCAGTTCTTGACTGTGACCATGAGCTCGAATTTAAAATGAACTCAAAATTGAGACCAAACCCTTCATGTCTTAATTACACAAGAAAGCTTTGATACATAGAAGCTCACAAAGTTTGATAGAAGGTTTTACAACATATATATATCATTATAAAATCCACCCACATACTAACTGTCGTGAGCTTGAATATCTCACACAGCTTGACTCTTAGGAAAGACATGGGTGTAAAAAGAAAAAACCATAACCCAATTCGTATAAACTCAATGCAAGTATAACATATCTAAAAAATACTTTTACCAAATAGGTCGAGTACTAAAACCCACAACATCAAACACAGAGAAAAAAACACATACAAATCCTCAAATTTATATAAAACTTGAAATGGAAAGACATATTTTAAACAACAGATACACCCTACCCACAACCAAACATGAATATTTACAGAGCTCGGCACCTCCAAATGCCCAGACCTGCGAATACCCATACTTGGGTATCGATAGGTATGTATTTTTTTAAAACACAGATCTCTTATTTCCTTCAACAACTAACACCATAGAATAGTAAAAGATGAGTTAGAAATGCCCCCTACCTCAGATTGTTGAAGGTGAAATGCACAACTCAAACTCTGCACTAAAACTTTCTTTCGAAGTCCAAAATGCAAAGTCCAAACCAATGAACACTTCCTAGCAATGAACACTAACCAACAGGAATGAAATTTGATAATGAAATTTTGTAGAGAAAACAATAGAATTTCTTGCTATGTGAAATAAAACCCTATTCAGCCCCATAAGACAATATCTCCTTCCAACTAAAACCCTGCATATTGCCAACCCTTCAGCAACCAATCACAGGTGGAATGCATACTCAGAACAAAAATGCCAAAATAGTGGCATTTCTTCCACAAAGCCCAACTTGCAAGGATATGGTGACTAAGAACTTCAGTGTCATTAAAACCCCACTATCAAATGGCATTCAAGAGACTTAACTCTGCAAAGAGCCATGTATACGGCAGTTCACTATCACCGCCATGTATTTGGCAAGGTACAATTCATAAATATCCCTGAGTTTGCATTCGAAACCCATAAGGGTTTTAGGGAATTATAAACCTCAATTAAAATAACCAAAAACATTTGATATAAATAACATAAGCAATAAGTATATAAGATTAGCCACGGGTTTAAACCCTTCTCAAAACACAATAAAAATATATTCTAATACCATTAGGGTATTTAACCCTTTTAATACAAAAGAATATATGTTTGAAAATCAATATAATTAAAATTTCATAAACATACTAAGATAAATAACCCCACTAATATCACAAATCAAGAGTTAATAAAACTAGGGTTAAATTCTTCGTAATAATTTCAAATGAATGAATGCTCAGCAGATAAAACTATATACATATACAATGTAAAGTTCAACCTCATGAAAACATTTGATACCCTAACATCATATATTCTTATATGCATGTTTTCAAACTATAAAACTTAAATTTAAATTAAGAACTTTAAATGTTTAATCCTTCCAAGCAATCTAATTTATGCAACCAAAAATGTTAGGTATATAAAACCTCTCAATTAACATAATAAAATCATAAGTCATCTGACAAATCTAAATAGAGTAATTCTGATACTGAATACACACTCAACAAAACTTTTATGTTCTACTAAACAGAATATAACCAAGTTCTGACTGAATAATCAACGTATCAAACTGAAAGAAACTAGATCACAGCTAAGTCTTAGAAAGCAGAATAACCACTAGAAGTGGTTAGGCATGAC
The DNA here is from genome assembly GCA_028749045.1 of Cupressus sempervirens. Taxonomy (NCBI): domain Eukaryota; kingdom Viridiplantae; phylum Streptophyta; class Pinopsida; order Cupressales; family Cupressaceae; genus Cupressus; species Cupressus sempervirens. The sequence continues at coordinate 689,279,158 of CM053791.1, read as the reverse complement.
ATTTTTCATCATTCAGGCATTAAGAGTCATATCTTCAGAAGAAAAAAGAGAAGGAAAAATCTATTTACCAACAGGATGTAACCCATATACCACTTCAAATGGACTTCTACCTGTAGTTTTGTTTGTACTGTCATTGTAAGAAAATTCTTCTTGAGGAATGACTTGCTCCCATCCATGTCCATACTCATTAGTCAAACACCTCAGCAAGTTACCAAGTACCTTGTTGACTACCCTTCTCTAACCATCTATTTGGGGATGGTAGGCAGATCTATGAGACAAGTTGGTTCCTAACCTCTTCCAGAAATGGCCCATAAACTTCACATCCCTATGTGCCACTATGCTCATGGGTAAGCCATGTATCCTAACTATCTCCTTTAAGAAAAGGTGGGCAATGTGACTAGCATCATGTGTTATTTTGCATGGAGTAAAATGACCCATCTTAATGAACCTGTCCACCACCACAAACACGTTGTCCAAACTAGTAGATGTTCTAGGTAGGCCTACTATAAAGTCCATGTTGATGCACTCCCAAGGCCTACTTGGGATGGGTAATAGTTGATAGACACCTACATTTGATGATGTCTCTTTTGCCTTCTAACAGACTCCACACTACTCCACATATCTCCTTACATATTTTTGCATCTTAGGCCAATAGTAGAACCTTTCTACTAAGTATAGGGTCTTGTTCAACCCAAAGTGTCCACTCAAACTCCCATTATGTTTTTCTTGACTAAGATTCTCCCTCATAGAGCCTCTTAGGACACACAATTGTTTTCCCTTGAATAGTAATCCACTCTACAATGTGTTGTCAACATATTCACTATGAAAATGGTTATCAAATTTAGTGCATATCTTATGGATCTCTGAGAAGTCTACATCCCCTTTGTAAAGGTCTTTGAATTCCTCAACTCTAATGCTCTACAACTAGATCTCTTGAACAATGAGGAATCTCCTGCTAGGTGCATCGACAAACTTGATATGCCTCAAACTCAACTTGTCTTGGTTGTTGATATAACTTAGGGCTTGGTTATCAGTATAAACCACAAACTCCTTAGGAAAAAGGTAACCTCTCCACTTTTTAAGGGATTTTACTAAAGCATATAGTTCTAAGTCATAGGATGAATAACTAGACTTGGCCTCATTCAACCTTTCACTAAAGAATTTCATTGGCCTACCTTCCTAACTCAGGACTACACCCACTACAATGTTACTTGCATCAAATTCTACTATGAATGGTTTATCAAAACTAGGCAATACTAGTATAGGTTGGGTAGCCACTTCCTTCTTCAATCTCTCAAAACCTAGATTAGCTTCCTTGATCCACACAAATTTTTTTTTGAGTCCTCCTTTTATGGTGTCAAGGACTGGTACAAAAATTTCACTGAATCTTCTTACAAACTTCCTGTAAAACTAAGCCAGCCCATGAAAACTTCTAACTTCAATCATTGTCCTAGGAGTAGGCCAACTTAAAATGGCTTCAACCTTGTTCTTGTCCATCTTCAATTTGCCTTGTGATACCTCAAATCCTAGATAGACTAGTTCTTACTTCATGAACTCACTCTTTTCAAGGTTTATGTTGAGCTTTTCCTCTTGGAGTTTCCTTCACACAAGTTCCAAGTGTTTCATGTGTTCTTCTTTGGTTTTACTAAAAATGAGAATACCATATAAGTAGACTACGAAAAAAACTCCTATGTAATCCTTTAGAACCTCATTCATTACCCTCAAAAAGGTACTAGGTGCTTTTGTAAGCCCAAATGGCATCACTAACCACTCATATAACCCCTCTATAGTCTTAAAAATTGATGTCCATTCATCTCCCTCTTTCATTCTAATCTGATAGTATCCACTTTTTAAATCAATCTTAGAGAAGTATTTAGCACTCCCTAAGCAATCCATTAAATCCTTTATTCTAGGAATAGGAAACCTATATCTAATAGTTGTCCTATTTATTTCCCTAGAATTAGTACACATTCTCCACTTACCTCATTTTTTAGGAGCCAACACCACTAGAGCAACACATGGTCTTATACTTTTCCTGATTAGACCTTGATCAAAAAGCTCTTGCACTTTCCTTGCTATCTCCTTATTATGTTCTAGTGTCATTTTGTATGCAACCTTGTTAGGCAATGATGCCCCTAGCACAAAATCAATTCAATGGATGATTGCTCTCTTTGGTGGCAATTTAGTTGGTGTACCTTCACAAATGATGTCCTTGAACTAACCTAGTAGTTGCTTCACCTTTTTTGGCATGGGTGATTGTTTAGGCACCTCCTCCTCCCTTGGTTTCACTAGTATGTCATAGCCAAATCCTTCCTTCTTTATATCCTTTAGGTACTCTTTTCCACTCATAGAGAGTGCATTGGATTCTACTTTCTCTACTACATCTTCTTCCATCAAAGACTAGATCTTATAACTTACTCAATTCTTCTTGAATGGGTTTTTATTCTTCTTACCATTGTGTACTGCCTCCCTGTCATATTGCCATGGTCTACCAAGAAAAAAATGGCATGCATCCATAGGTAGCACATCACAAAGTATCATATCTTAGTACTTCCCTATGGTGAGCTCAATCCATACTTGTTCATTAACCAATATGTTATGCCCCCTAGTCAATTAGGTGACTTTGTATGGACATTCATGGGGTATCTTAGTAAGTTTCAACTTCTGAACTACCTCCTTTGAAATGACATTATTAGTAAATCCTAAATCAATTATGACCCTACATACCTTGCCTAGTATCTTGCACTTGACCCTAAAAGAGCCCTTCTTTGCTTATGCTCATTTTTGGTAGGTTCTTTGATCAATATCCTCCTCAACATGGCATTCTCTCCTCTCTTTGAATCTAGGCTCACCTTTGACTTTTTTGGACAATCCTCTTCTTGGACATAGGCAATCTTTTTCTCTCTTTGTGAAGGTGATGGTTTATCAGGACACCTATAAGATGGGTGACCCAACTGCCCACAATTGTAACACTTCATGGAAGAAAGGTATGAAATTCGTCCAAATCCACCTGATCTTCCTCTTCCACTATTGTAAGAACTTCTACCCCTACCATATCCACCTCTATGATTGGACTTATGCCCTTTCTCTAAAAACTTGGATTCACCTTGGCCCTTATTTTCATTGCTTCTTCCACTTAAACCACCCCTTTGAGCACCTCTAGTGTCTCTACCTCTTCCTCTAGCCCTGATATTAGAATCTTGATTTTTTCTTGATTTTTTCTTCCACTTTAATAGCCATTTGATAACAACTATGAAGGGTAGTTAGTGTAAAGAGACTCAACTCTTCTTGAATGTTCCATCTAAGTCCATTTAGGTACCTTTCCACTTTAATGCTTTCAAGTTCTTGGACTCTAGATCTCAGGCTTAGTTTTTGGAACTCTTTTTGTATAAGAAGCTACATCTAGGTCTCTTTGTTTGAGATTTTTCCTCTTCTTATTAATTGGATGTCATAATCCTCAGGTAGGTAATTCTCTTTCACTTTGGCCACCATAGCTTTCCTGTTTGTTATTGGTTTCTTTCCTTCCTTCTCTATTTCTTCTTGCAAGAATTTCCACTAGTTTAGTTCTTGTCCTCTTAGCCTTGATTTGGCTATCTTGACCTTTTGAGGATTGCTATTCCATCACATTCAAAATGATTTTCCATACCCTCAATCCACTCCATAACCAACTCTACATCCATTCTTCCAGTAAATATAGGAATTCCTTCTAGTACTTTTCCACTTAGTGCCTTCATTGCTTTTAGAAAAGGTTCCTCTGCTAATGGAGGATTTTGTTCTAGCTTTGTTTTCTCTTGTACTTGATTCTTTCCATTGTCCTTATCCACTTCTAATTTCTCTTTCCTCTTGTCTACAAGTACATTGTGGTAAGTGGGTATAAGAGAGAGTTGAAATGTACATAAAGAACCCATAGAAGGAGGTATAATCAAAATTCCTCCAAGACTAATATGTGTAGGATTGACATTTAGTGTAAATATGACCATAATTTTTGGAGTTTAAGTAAGCATATTAAGAAATGGTGTTGGTATAGGAATGGAATAGTCATCATGATTAGTAGGATTGAAGATATTAAAAGCTTTGACACAACTTTGATTGACAAGATATTAACATTCATAATATGTGAGATTTCATACAATACATCTACACCATGTTCATCAATTTGAATCATCATCCTCAACCCTTCCAACAATGAGATTGCATCAATGTCTAACTTTTCTTAACTCATCCACCATTCAAATTTTGACAAATCATTGATGAAAAATTCTCGATTGGTTAGGAGATACTCATATTAGGAAGTTATACTCATCATAAGAAGTGTGTGTGAAGAATGGTTCTCAATAATGTTAAGTATTTCATGTTTAGGCTTAAAGGCTTAACCTTAATTCCCATGGAAAATATTAGTTGACTTGGGCTATGTGTCATTAGTATTTAAATGTCAAAAATCCATAAGTCTATAACTTCTTTTTATGTGGATACTAGATGTGAGGCTGAAGCTAAATAAGTAAAAGATGTCTAAACAACACAAATTCTTAATAAATTGGCCCTTTGAACATTGAATAAAATGAAACATATATTAAAGCAATTCATATCAATAAGATCAAATTATCCAAAATGGAACTAAGCAAAATGTAAGATACGTTGGATTCACCAAAATATGATGACGATGGGAATAAGTGAGAGCTAGTCTATGCATACAAACTAGGATTTTAAGACCTATTTTCCAATTAGCATTAAATTGGAAGGAGAATGATCCACTTGGCCTAAGACGTTGAGACACAAAGTGAATTTAGTGAAAATTACTACACAATTATGGAAGGTCAATGAAAGATCTAGTGTAAAATGAGAAAAAATAATGATTTTTTATGTTAAGGAAGTAGCGAAGTGGGAGATGAATTTGGGAAAAGATTTAGGAAGTAGATATTGTTACCAACATTTAGAATTAATTTTGGACAAGAGTAGAGATAATTTGTTGGAGAAATATTCTCCCAAGGCTAAATCAACTAGGGCAACCCACTCTCTATAGTTTCAAATGTAATAACTTGTAGACTGTAAATATTTGAATGTTTGATCTATATATATTATCTTCTGTGTACAACCTATTCTTGCAAATAGAATAGAAATAAATTATTGAGCAGAAAGGAATTTACATATTAGTTTTAGAATTAACCATGAAATTGGTACTTAATTACAATAAAAATAAAAGCATGTTGTTGTTTAACAAGGCTAGACCTCAAATTTATTTTATATATAGATAACTTTAACAAGTTTTAAATTATATATCAATGGATGCATATATAGTTTTAAAACATATATATATAGTGCACACACATGATATAGGCTTTTCCCAACTTTTTTTGTTCACTCAGTCACTCTATTTTGTTATTCTTCTATTTATTACTTTGGTTAATTTTATTATACCTTATTTGCTTGGTTAGTTGACATTGTCAAATTTTCAACTTAGTTTCTTGTTGTCTTTTTTTTCTGTTCCTTTATTTATTTATTCCCCCTCTTTTCTAACTTTTTTCTTCCTCCTCCTCACTTTGTATGATTACCTTATCCCTCTTTTATTCTTCGTGAGTGAGGCTTAGTCTACACATTTTACCATTCTATTTTTGCATTCTCTCATTATGATGATGGATCGCATAGTGTGGTCTGAAACATCGATGCTAAAAATTATATACATAATCAAATCCAGAAATAGATCATGTATTTCAAAAAAGGATTGTGGAAACCTGATAAAATTCATGTCGTATACCTTCATAGACCTTCTTTATATTTAAATGCTCATAAAGATGCTGATATTGAATTTTTGGAGTTGACTTTAGGAAAAGATCACAAATGTCATCATGAATGCATAGATCTAAAAATTACTCCTTGACTTCAATAATGTTGATGATTGATCTCTTTCTCTTGAAGACTTGAATGCTCAAAGGAAAAATTGAGTCGGTGGGCTCTTTTCAAAATAAAAGAGGATAACAGTTTTAATACCTCATCGAGCATTTTTGGGTGTTGAGTTTGGAGCAATATAACACAATTTTAAAGTTTTTGTTTCTACAAGCTTATAACTAAGAAATTTAAATTTGGGCCTAGATAGGTAGGAGTGGATCACTTGAGGTGACCTACTCCCCCCAGTGTGAGCTCAAATTGAGACCTAAGGTCCAAAATTGGAGGATGCTAGGATTAAATTTGAGATAGAGATAAACCAATCATACTAGGCATGAGAGGCTAAGAATGCCAAATTAGGGCCTAGGCAAGTAATAAGTTGTATAGGGATGCAATTCATGATGCTACACTTTACTTCCAAATTTCCCAAAGACATGAAAGGAGAAGTTTGATCCACATACCCTAAACAAAAAGATGCTCAAATGGGCTAATGTTCTAGCTATCCATAAACCTCTTGATAGTTTATGGGTAACCCAATTGAAAGAAAAAGAGGGGAAAAATTGTATCAAACACCCTATGCATAAGAACAATGAAAATAATATGCTTATCACTTTCTAAATTTTCATAGCATAAGATACATATGTTAACAAAAATAAGTCCTCTCTTACTTAGATTATCATTGGCAAGCATATTGTTGTAGAAGCAACCTATTTTAAGGAAATATGTGATGTAAAGCCCTTAAGGGGTTACCTACTCATTCCTATCTAGAACCCACGTGTAAATAACACCCAAAAAAAAAAAAACAAAAAAAAGACCCTAAACCATAGTAGAACATCTTGGATTTAGTGAGTCCACTTGCCATGTTCACTGGTGAATGGTGATGACTATCAGTTAGCATAACAAGACTCTAAGTGTTTTCATTAATTTCCAGATGGTTGTAAATGATGGTGAGGTTACAAGTCAACCACTAGTAGAAGAGTGTATCATTTAACATGTGTATGATCACTTAGTTGAAGTCATGATAGGAAAATAAGCAAAGAAAATAGTGAATCATGGAACAAGGTTGAAGAGTCACTTATGATGTGACAAGACAAAAGGATAGTTAGAGAGTGATGTAATAGACATATCATAGAGATGTACAAGAAAAGATAGAGTTATTCTTAGATCATTCGTTTAGATTCATTTCATACCATAGGATCTATTTATAAGATCTTAACCAAGAAATCTTCAGAAGTAAGCTTTATAAATCCTCTCACAAGGTACCTCCTAAAAGGAGTGTTTTTAAATCCTCTAAGGAGATTTAACAATCTTTTTCAATCCTCACAAGTTATGTACATTCCTAAAATCAGAAAGACCAGTTGTGGCCTTTAACATGACAACCTTTTACATGCATTAAAAGGCTAGTGGGTATATTACTCTCACTATGGATTTCATCCTTTCAACGAGGGTTTCCACATATAAAATCCTTGTGTTATTGATTTATGTGTATATTTGTGAGCTTGCATGGTTCTATAGAATAGCAACTATTTTTTATCGCTACTTAAAATGCTGGTGTCAAAGATTATACAATTTGGATCACACACGACCATTTTAAAAGTGTGTATCGGTTCAACCCCTCTCCTCCACCCCCCCTCTTGGTACTAGTTTGGGACAAAAATTGGTATCAAAGCACAAACCCAAGAAGTAACTAGTATAAAAAATTGAGGGAAGATCCAATGGAAGCCTTTAAATTGTAGAAAAAGTTCAATGAATCTTTTGACACTATTAAGGATTTTAAGGATAAGAAGAGAGATTCATTAAGAAAGAGGAAGAAGCCCAATGAGGTTCAAGAACTCATTGAAAAAATTGAGAAGTAGAGTAGATCAACATAATATAATGAAATCATAACTAATCTCATGACCGACAATGAGAGACTGAAGCAAACAATTACACAAATGAAGAAAGAAAAGGAAGAGTAAGAAACAAGAATGAGAAATGAAAAAAAGGAATAAGATAGGGTCATTCTAACCAAAGATTAAGTTGAAGAGGCATTGAGAATACCCATAGAGGGTAAGAGAATAGCTAAGGAGAAGAGAAAAGATGCACAAATGGTGCAGATGGGAGAGGAGCACTATCATCATCACAAAGAGAATCTCACACAACTGACTGAACAAGTGCTCAAGTTGACTAAGGAGCTAAAGAGCACAAGTGAGGAATGAAAAGATGAGGAAGTTCATTAAGAGCTCAGAGGAAATAGATAAACAATCGCGAGCTTAGAGGAGAGACAAAAGCACCACTAGTATTGGCTACAAAGATGACTGAAAGATTGAAGCTATCATCTAGGGAAAAAGAACATACATGAAAGAAGTAAGGAAGTAAAACACCTAAAGGTAAGAACCCTGGAAAGCCTACCTGCTATTGTTGTGGTAAGATAGGTCATACTTCAAAAGTATGTTGGTTCAAATAGGAATTACTTGGTGTTTAGTGCAACTTTAATGGATACTATCACAATTATCACCGTTACGGTCACACAATACAAGAGTGCACATCTCATGTTAATGAGAAAAGAATATATGGATATTGTTACTATTGTAACAAGTATGGACATAAGGATGAGGATTTATATTTAGAGAAGGATCAAAAAGTCCCATATGAAGAGACCTGTTTTCCACGTCGATGTGCTTAACTTTGGAAATTAAGGCCACCTTGCATCCTATTACAAGATGAAAGTAGGTCAAAGAAGAAACACTAGTCCTTGGAGAGGCACTAGAATGACATGCTTTAGATGTCACAAAATTGGACATCTCGCCAAAGATTACAAGAGTAGAGGCAGTCCAAATAGTAAGTCTCCTAATAGAAAAAGGGAGAGTAAGGTTGTAGAAAAAAAATACGTCGAGAAGGAATTCACCAAAAGATGGTCTAAGAAGAGCAAAGAAGTAGAGGTAGATACACCTACGACGTTTGTAATCTCATCAATTAATGGTGAGACCTTGAAGATTAACTAAGCTAACTTATAGCTTGAGCGGTTATGTAAGTAAAGGAAAATATTACACGATCCTCAAATCTAAACCAATAAATCACCCAAAGGCATGCCAAAGGTTGTTGAGTGTTAAGTACATTGGCAAACTTGCACCACCTGTAGCTAACAAAAGAAAAGACATCAACATGATCATTGCTCAATAAATCACAAGAATAATAATATGGGTTAAGTGATAGGTAAAACTCTTGTTACCGTTGTGACTCCAACATTACAAGTATAGGTCGTAAATAGAAGCATAATGTACCATTTATCACTTTGCAAACTTGAAATCTCTCAAGGTTTCAAATTTTCAAAACCCTATCTTTCAGAACTAGTTGTTGCAAAGTTTTTAGTGTTGAACTATGCAAGAAGATAAAGGTGCAAGGAACCATTTACTTCACAAACAACTATAACAAGCCATGAAACAACTAATAGAGGAAGATCAAATCAAATGGCTAAAGAAATAAGTAAAGTGATGTTGGTCAACTGGAGGATCACTGAACATGCTAAGTATAAGGGTATTGTGTTAAAGGGAGATGAAATAGAAGAAGAAGGTGCATTGTCATCACTCCTAGTTGATGTTATTCTCACTGAAGATGTTAGCGGGTATCTGGATGACCAAATACAAGAAATGAGCAACAAGGTGATTCACAAGTTGTATGAAATATTTTACATAGCAGGGGTTTTAAAGGGAAGAACATAAGCGTCTGGAGAAGTCCACCCTACACCAATCCATAAACATTTTGAACTTCTTTCATGAGGAATGGGTGAGAGTTGTGTTCAGAAAGGTTTGTGATCAATACATGTGTTTGGAAAACCCATATAAAATTATGAAGGAAGTTATACAAAGAATAATAGGATTTAGATCTATTAGAAGAGAGATAACCATGATGTTAATCCTGACAAGGAAGGTTGCAAACCTCATAGAAGGACATCATGATGGAAGGGCATGCACAATGAATTACATGATGAATCCTGAAGTAAGATTCATGGCTATACCAACTAGATACATAATATACTATTTGATAAATGAAAAATAACATCCCCAATAGTGCATCATACGAAGCCCATCAAATCATATACTAACAAGTTATACTTGACTTAAGAAAATGGCTTCACAAGAAAATCATGGAAAGTATAGGTAAGATCAAGAAAACAAAAATCAAGTTCTTAAGTTTGGTTCAATATTAATGTGCATGTTCTTCTACTTTAAAGTAGAATTCCAATTGTTCCTACCCTTCAAGTGGCTAGAGGAGCAACCAATTACAACACATATAAACAAAATGTATAGAAAACCTAGAGCAAAGGTAACACCATTCTATGAGAGTATTTCAAGATCTTTTAGCATGAAATGCACAAGAAGGAAAAGATTATGCCAGTTTGGTCGAGGAATACAAAAGTAACATATGCTCTATAGAAAACACAAACAAGTGTATTTTGCAAGCCATGCAACCAAGGACTCAATGGTTGACACCATTTTAGTATGAGGTGAATGAAGAATTGGCTAGACCAGACATTGAGTGGTTATTAGCTATGCTAGAAAATCCAATTCTACCTAGGTTTGGAACTTGCACAGAGAGATGTGAGACAAAGTTCTGAAGTGAAAAGAGGCAAAGGAAACATCACCAAAGATGGTGACATAAAGTCAAGTAACAAGGTCATCCAAATTCATAGAACTTGAAGAGATGGATGATGAAGAAATGGAGACTGAACTTATAGGAGAATCCCCACCAAAGACTCAGTCTCGGATAGCCAAGAAGGAATCTTCACTAGCACCACAGGAGCAAGGGTCATCAAAGATAGACATTGACATTGAGGTAGTGAAGATAGAAAGGAAAGGTATGAGGAAACCATCCTCACTCTCTTTAGATGATATTCTAGATGTCATAATGGAAAACAATAGCTATGCTATATTGAAAAATGGAATTTTTAAGTTCAATAAAGAGAACAAGGTGAAATTGTAAAAGTGGTATTGGCAAGCATAAAAACTACTACTAAGAGGTCAAAAGTAAACTTCCTAATGAGCTAGGAGAAACAGTGTTTGAGAAATGGAGAATAAGCATGCAAAATTTTGTAAATATGCTCTAAGATACTCTATCCAAAATGAGACCTAAACTAGAGAAAATAAGTAGCAGGACATTGATAGAGGTATACAAGAAAAACTTAAATATGCAAAAGAATATATCAAGGACAATCACTAGTCAATTGGAAAAAGCCCATGATAGTGTAGTAAAGAATGAGAAGGGATTTCCAATGAGATATACAAGTTCATTGTAAAGAACAAGAAAGGAGTCACAAGGGCACAAATAGAATTACAAGCAAAAAACACAACTAAAAAGGTTGAGGCTAAAAAAAGTAAGGATGGGCAAGGAAAGGGAAAAGAAACTAACAATGTAGGACCAATTGAAGTTTTAACCAATCATGTAAGACAACAAGTGCCACAAGAGGTGGGCACCACAGAGAAGTCCAAATCACCAATAAAATCTAGTCAACAAAAACAAGCTAAAACATTGAGAAAAAGTTCCTTGAGCCACTAGTGCAAAAAATTGCACCTAATATTCAATCTCTAGATTCTAAACAAGAAATTAATATTCCACCAATTGCATAGGAAACAACATCTATAAAAAAATTCCCAAAAGGTTTGGTAACTGAATAAAAAGATGATTCTCCTATCATCATGACTCAATCAGAGATTGAGAAAACCATCAGAGTGGCTACAAAAGTAGTTGAATCATCTCCACATATGGAATAGGAGCTAGAAAAGGAGAAGCCATCATATCCAACCCAGGTCTCGGTTAGGGAAGAGGCACCACAGAAGCATAAAGCTCTTAAAAAGAAGGAAAGTGAACTAAAGGAATCATTAGCAAAAGAAAAGTTTAACTCAATAATAGAGGAAGTGCACCGTAAAAAGGTAGGGTTACCTATGAGAGAAGTGACAATATCAAGATCCAAGATGTCTGAAAGAAAAACACTCAAATAGATAAGTATAAGAAGTAAGTCAAGTATAAAAGGATGAAGGACAACTTTTTGAGTGTAATACAGAGATTGAAGTAGAGAAGAACTCACTTGAGTAAATAAAATGAGCCTTCTAGAGCTCAAGGAGTACTCAATACTAATCGAGAAGTGTGAAATACTTAAGGTAACAAGTAAAAGAAAACAAAGGGCTAAAACACTAGTCAAGACCAGAGACATAATCATAGAGCTAGCTTCAAAGGCCACCTATGCTCCTAACACTGATTTAATTGCACATCTTACAAATTTGGTTGACAACATCGATGAACAGATCAAAGACATTGAATCAATAGCAAAAAATAAATTTAAAGAAAAGAGAAGTGAGAAGCTTGTAAACCTCTTCAAGCTTAGAAAAGTGACAATGATACTGTAGGAGATAAATAATGAAATGATCGAGGCACTTAAGGACACAAAACCTATTCTACAAAAGGTGTCTGATCCAAGCTTGTTTACAAATGATTTAGAGAAGACAATACATAAAGATCAATAAGAGCTTCAATAGATGAAGAGGACATGCAATGCAGTGACAGATTCAAGTACAACATATGCAACTAGTTAAGACTCAGGGAACCCTTGACCAAATTCAAAGAATAAAGGTTGAACAAGAAATGTGGACTCTAAAGCTCTTTGAGCTTCAAAGCATAATACCATCTTTGGTAGGTATCATTCAAGGGTACATCAAAGATACAGACGCACTCATCACCAAGCCACTAGTTAGTACACTAGATGGGATCAAAGAACATTTGGACATTATTTGAATTTCAAGACCATTACTCTCACCAACCTAAAAGCATCATGGACATTAAGGATCTCATTGTATGTATATTTTAATTCATTTTTATAACTTTACTTTTCACTTACTAATTTTTTGTTTGTTTCAAGATACCTTCTCAATACATATGTATATGATGTTAAGAGGCATGTCTTCATAGGGACATGTCTCTTTAATTCTTATTAGTTATCAATAAACATTTTCTTATTATCATGATTAAGAATATGATAATAAATTACACACACACACACACACTATATATATATATATATATATATATATATATATATATATATATATATATATATATATATATATATATATATATATATATATATATATATATATATATATATATATATATATATATATATATATATATCTTCAATGAGTTTTTTCTAACTGAAACTACACCAACATTAAAACACTCTCTCTTAGTTAAGAAGGATAAACACATGGGTAAATATTATGCCATTGGTAATATTTAGAAAATAATACATCAAGAAAGTCTTTGATCAAACTTCTAATATATGATATTACATAAGTTAACATGAGTATTGGCCTCTATTAGAACATCAATTAAATGATATTCACCAAGTACTCAATATGATAATGGCTTATCATAATATCAAGGCAAGATATTCTCCAAATACCTATCATATATCTATACAAAAAACTTATAGAGTGTCACTTTGATGACATCTAACACTTAGTTGTTAATTTACAAGATAAGGCCTTTCATGATCTATTTCAACATTTACACAAAATGTATATCGTGATTTAAAGGTATTGTAAGATCGTTACCTCCCAATAACTTGTACAAATACAAGTAATGATCATTCAAAAGTTGTCCCTTTCTCATGATGTAGACAAGGGGCAGGTGCATAGACATATGTCATCAAAGCTTACATGAAGTCACTATGACTATTGTCATGTGGTTTTGTCATGGCATCAACCATAAACCATATCAGAGAATGATATTTCAGCTCAAACTTTTCTCTCATAGACAAGAATTTATTACAAGAGGGTGTCAAAATCTCCCTCTAAGTTTGATGTTGTCCTTGTGACCTTTTGGCATCAAATTGTAGCATGCTTGCCTACTTCGACCCTGATAGCATAAGACCTTCCAACCTACATATATGAAATTGTATCCCATGAATCATGGTCCTTTAATTGTTATAGTTTTTTATCATAAGAGAATCCATCTTGACATGGTCTACTCCCTCTAAATCAATATGACCATGATCGTCAAAATTTTGACTAAAGCATATCATCTATTTGCTATCTCTCTTTGTCCAAGATTGCCTCTAATGATCTATTAGACTCCCTCTTGATATAGAAGGTTACTTCACAATCTAAATCATCACTTTATGCAACATGATCATCAAATGACTAATGAATTCTAGATCAAAACTTCTTTGGAGCTACTATCATAAGATTGAGTCCTGAACAATATTGATAGCATACCTTAATGTTTTAATCTTCTTTTCCTGCAAGAACATCCCCATAGACAAAAGAAAAGATCAAGGAAAATAGCTCTTTTATAGTATGTATGGAAATACAAATAAAAGAAAAACTACAAAGTATAAAAATATAATACTCAAGAGAAATATTTATTTTCACATGAAGGTCCATAGACATTAAATCAAATAATGCCTTCTAATGATGTTTCAAGTGGGAATGAAACATTGGTTATTATCACCCCCCAACCCCACAATGTGAAATTCCCACTCTTATACTGACTATCCAATTTTGCATCACATTGAGTATGGTAGACTTCATCTCTAGCATAGTTGGAAATAGATGACTAGAGTAAATGTCATGTGTCCATAAATTGATTATTAATTCTCATAGCTGCCTTAAAAATCTTCTTTTATATTCTATTGTCCTGGTATATGTGCTTACTCATTTATCCACACACAAAATTCATATCCCCTTAGCAAATCTCCATAACAAATCAAACATAGCAATATGTATCTTGAAAATAGTGTTATCTGTATCAATCCTTTCTAAATTGACACTTCAAGGAAAATGCCAATACCATGGCATATCACTATCCATATCGGATAGTAATTACTCATTCCATAATTTTTAATTGATCATGAGAGTTCAATACATCATTGCAAATGCCTTGTGCGAAGAGACTTCAAATGCATAGCATAGATGATCTAATCAACATCGAAACCATCATTACTCATTGCTTGCATAGGTTTCATCCCAAGTATGAGATTGTGATAAGGGTTGCAATCATTATTTGAATCTGTCCAAAAAAATCAGACTCATCATCAGTGATATACATTTGTAGCAGAGTCACATTGGTATTGGAAATCACATAGATCATTGGTGGTTAATATGTTCAGTGTTAATGTACTTTAAATGAATAGTCTTACAAGTATACATCTATGGTTTAGGCATTTGCATAAAGAACTTCATCTCACTGCATGTAGTTTCTTAACAGTCGTTGCATCTTCCTTGACCATTCCTTTTGGTTAAATAATTTATTAGTTACATTTGACCAATGATTAGAATCATTGTTAAATTATAATCTTAGAGTCTTTCGAACCTTGAGAGAGATGGTATTAGCATTTGTATATGTGGTCATATGAAGTTGTTATTCCATATTTTAATAATAAAAGAGAGACTAACTTATCCTTATTGTTGTCTTGATTCATTCACTAATGAAGTTGCTTGAATAATTGACAGGATATTTAAATTTTTGAAGAGTTTGTCATTTCTAAGGACTTGATAGTGCACCTGTACTATCAATATAAATCACTGCTTAAGATTTAATCATCACCACCAGTCATATTGACCCAAGTGTTGCTTATTTGCCTTGTCAGTTTACTCTAAAATTTTGTCATTCTATGTTTGTCATTGTTTGCATTAGGCACATGAGATGTGCAATGATGTGAACTATTACATCATTGCAAATGTAAGACAAAAATCTATTCCTTAATTTCTTCATATTATATATTTGTTGGCCCCACACAACATTCTTCATATATCACTTTCCAATGTGAAAGTTACATATTTTATATTATCGTTAACCTCTTCCTTATGTTGTCATTTCTTTGTTTGGGATGTGAAATTATGACTTCCAAATGTGTACATCACCCTTGGTGGGCTAAATAAAGGTTCTGCTTGAATGGAAAATACTATAATTGTTTTGAAATGATCTTCTAAGAATTCTTGTGCTAGTTTGTTGCATCATGAATCACTACTTCTATGTTATTAGAATTCAGTCCTTTCTTTAATCATTCTCCCCACTTTTATTTCTCTTACCTTTCCTTCTATTTTTGTTACCATCATTGTGCCTTTATTTTCCTTTTCCTATGCTCAAAGTTTCTCTCATTCTCCCCCTGTGTTTGTGCTTCTCCTTTTATTCTTTCATCTATTTATTGATTCTTTTGTCTATTTCATTTTCCCATTCTTGTCTCTTTCGTTCATTCTCATTCTTCTTTTTTCATTCTCTTTTATTCTCCCCCCTTGTGTCATCAATGACAAAGGGTTCATTCTCTTTTATTCTCCCCCTTTTTTCATCAATGACAAAGGGTTACAATATGTCAAATATTTATGTCTATTGGCATTGTGCACTTGCAAGGTGTTACACACACACACACACACACACACACACACACACACACATATACATGTGTGTGTGTGTGTGTGTGTGTGTGTGTGTGTGTGTGAGATTTATTATGATATGCTTAATGATGATAATAAGAAAATGTTATTGATAACTAATAAGAATCAAGGAGACATGTCTCTACAGAGACATGTCTTTTAACATCATATACATATGCATTGAGAAAGTAACTTGAAACACACCAAAAATCAATAAGAGTAAAGTAAAGTTATAACAACATATATATATATATATATATTGTGTGTGTGTGTGTGTGTGTAATTTATTATGATATGCTTAATGATAATGATAAGAAAATGTTATTGATAACTAATAAGAATCAAAGAGACATGTCTCTACAGAGATATGTCTTTTAACATCATATACATATGCATTGAGAAGGTAACTTGAAACACATCAAAAATCAATAAAAGTAAAGTTTTATGTGTGTGTGTGTGTGTGTGTGTGTGTGTGTGTGTGTGTGTGTGTGTGTGTGTGTGTGTAATGAGCTCCTTGACATGGTATCAGAGTAGGTTCTCCTACTAGCCTATGAGATTTAGAAGGGCTGAAATTGTGAAGCCTATCTGTAAAGACAAATTTGCAAGTAACAGAAGGATATTGTATCTGAGAAGAGATTATTTTATCCTGGATATTGATCAAGAGGCCAAAATTATTTGTTGGAAGTTATGTTACAAAATCTATAAGCCGAAATTTCAAAATCAAGTTGTATGTTTTGGAAATTAAGTTTCAATAATTACACCTACTTTAAGAATATAAGATGATATTGTTGTGGGTGTCTATGAGTTTGATGCATAACCGATAAAGTAATGTCTAAGAAATAATTTGCTTCTTAAGTTTGAGAAATATATTTGGCAGTCCAACCCACTATTTAGGTGTGAGAAATTTTTAAGCCAAGGAATAACATGTAAACTTGTAAAACTTCAGATGAGGTGAATTGATATTATATTTTTTGTGGTTACATTGAGTGATTGTAAGATTCAAATGTAATGGATTAAATATTTCCTTATGGGCCCGAGAAACTGAAGGTTCCATCATCAAAATATTCAAGATAAATATATGGTTGCTCATGCTTGAAGAATATCATTGTTTTTGTTTGAGCACTTATGTGGTTAGCGTGTTGAGAAGTCAAATTTTGGACTGGACAAATTATCATTGAACATTGGGAACATATTATGGGGAAAAAAAAAATTATTCAAGCCTCCCCATTGGTCAAACTTCATTCGGAATAATATATATGTATGTTTTTCATACCACTAAAGGTTGGTTGCAATAAATGTAGTTATTTTCACATATTGAACATGCACTAGTGGGGAATAAATCTTCTATGATGTTTCATTTGTTGTCAAGAAAATGAAGAAATCATAATAGTGCGCATTTATCGAGAGTATGAAAAGAGACGAGGAAGAGGAGATTGTGTCATGGGGGAGTCCCAATGATTTTTTACTAAGTCCACACAAGTGTAAGAATCTTCTACTGGTATAGTTGAAGGAATAAAGAAGTAAAGTTGAAGGACAAAGGTTCTCATGAAACAATCCAAGGATGGTTGAAGGTTTTCCACCAATGTAAAAGGGAGAGATTGTTGAACTTAATAAGTCCACTTGGCATGATAACTAGTGAATGGTGATGACTATCAGTTAACATCACAAGACTTTTGAGTGTTGTCATTGATTGACAACTTGTTGGAAAAGATGGAGAGGTTTCAAGTCAACCATTGGTAGAAGAGTGTATCGATTAACATTTGTATGGTGACTTAGTCAAAGTTACCCTTTCAAAGCAAGAAATGAATCGAGGAACAATCTTGAAGAGTCACTGATGATGTGACAAGACAAAAGGATAGTCAGAGAGAGCTATGTGAAAAGCATCTAGGTTGAAGCAGTTGATGGATGCAAGGACGATTGCTAGATGTAGGTTCATAGAAAAATTGGTAAGCCTACTAGTCTAGACCCTCCTAGCAAGTATCATGGGTATTATGTGACCAACCCAAGTATGCAATTCAAAATTTGAATGCATCAACTTTGAGCAGGATTTCTTTTTGGGTTATGGTGCCTAGAGGTTGAAGAGTGTATAATGAAACTTATAATTCATTTTAGAATTTGTTGTTCACATTGTGAGTGCAAGCCAGTGAAGAAGATCATAGTTACAGAAAAGAGAAACGAATAGAAAACCAATTGTTGAGGGCATATAGAAAGAGGTGAGTCAGTGAAGTACACAAAGCAAGCAAAAGAAATGAAGAAAAACACAATCTTCAAAGAGATATCACAAAGATCTACAAGGCAAGATAGTGTTGTTCTTAGATCATTCATTTAGATTGCTTTCTTACCATTGCCTCTATTTGTAAGATCCTAATCAAGTAGCTTTTGTAGTAAGCTTCATAAACCCTCTCACAAGGTACCTCCTAGAAGGAGTGTTTGTAAATCCTCTAACCAGGTATTTTTAACAAACTTTTGTAATCCTCATAGGTTATGTACATCCTTAACAAAATGTGTTCTTAGAAAGAATGGTCTAGCCTTTAATAGGGCAACCTTTTACATGCATTAAAAGGCTAGTGGGTATATTACTCCTACCATGGTTTTCATCCTCTCGTCAAAGGTTTCCACGTAAAAAATGCATGTGTTGTTGATGTGTGCATTTATTTTTGAACTTGCATGGCTTTATAGTGTAGCATTTATTGTTTTGTTGTTGCTTAGAATGTTGGTGTCAAAGGTTATACAATTTGGAGCACACACAACTAGTTTAAAATTTTGTACTGATTCACCACCCCTTTGAGTATCAACTTGGGACAACAGAGCATTGTAATACTACTCATGGTTTTTTTTAATTATGGTTTTTAGTATCACTTTGTATGATGGATTATAGTGAAAAGGCCATATTGTAGAATTTTGACGCTCAAAAAAATATTGTGATTGTTCTCATGAAGCCAATGCCTATGAATAAGTTCTCTTAGTGCAAGATGATCATTAGCCTCAATTCTTGTGCTTAGTTTTTGGTAATTCCTATCGATACATCTGTAATACATAATTTGAACCAGGGAAGCATTACAATAAATGTGTCATTTGTCTTCCAATACTATGTGTATTATATATATTTCCAACACTCTTGGAAGGTGTACTTAGACACCTAAGATATTATTGGAGAAACAAATTGTGATTTAAATTCGACTAATATTCTTGACATTTGTTGGCATGTGCAATCATGAAGGTGGAGCACAATTATGGTAGTTACAATTGGCTTTGACATAATTAAGGATACTTTCCTCATTATTGGAGGCAAGAAGAAGAAATAGATGATCTTTTTATAATGGAGGAAGCCCACACTAGTTAATGAACTCCAAAATGGAGCATTAGACTTAAGGATGAATAATCAAAGGCATTTGTCAAATATATTTTTTATGGTTATAGTTTCTATTTAGGACTCATTCATTGAGCCCATATGACACCCATGTGAAGTTGTTAATTTGATTTACTATTCTCAAAGATAATGTCTACAATGGACAAGGTATTTGTATGACATGATGGTTTTAGCATACATTATTTCAATTAAACCATTTATAATTTTGGCCTCTCTTTACTTATGTATCATAGGCATGAGATAATAGTTGTATGATCATTTTGTTTACGTACACAAATGTTGTCAAAGCACAGACTATTAATGTGTTGACATTATATTTGAAACATCAATGTAAAAACTATCAAATGGATCCAAAAACACTATCTAATAACATAATATAAGGAAAAAAAGTGAAAACAAAGCTTTTAGCCTTAGAGATCAATTGGGTGTTACCTATATTATGGCTCTTGCATGCAATGGTAAAAACGGCTCATATGATTTGAATTAGCTCGCAACATTTGTAAATGGTTCCCTAATGGTGGAAATAATAGGATTTTTTGTATGTGTCGCCTTCACGACTCTCCAGTAAATCAAATCTCTATGATTAGTTGTCCTGGTGTTGATCTCAAGTATTTTTACGTACCTAAGGTACACAATATTTAGGCCCCTCATCTCCAAATTGAAGGAGGTTTCTCATGGAAGTTTGTGTTTGATCCTTCATATTTATATGTCTTGTCCTCTCTTGCCTCCTTTCCTAATAATAATGTTGTCCACAATCCCTCCCTCATATCTCATCCTAACAAAATTCCATTGGATTTTGCCTCTTACCATTATTTGTTTCATCAACGCCCACCTCATTTTTTTCCAAGTTGTCTCTCACATTATCTAAAATCAGAGGTGTTACTTGCTAGGGGTGTTACTTCCTAGGTTCATCTACCCTATGAAATTGCCTCTCAATCTCAAAACAATGGAAGGATCTTAGTTGACAGGAAATTCAAGATGACTCTTTTGTTTGATCTTCTCAAATCACAAGTCTTAGAGCTTTTAGGAAAGCCCTAATTTGTAAGTTTTGGCACTGGACCCCTCCTCTTTCCAATCGCTTTCCCTAATGTAACTCTTCATGGTCTAATGTTAATGAGGTTGTGTATATTGATAATGTGCATGGATATTTCACGGTAGTATTTTCAAAAAGGAAAGAGTGAGACCATGTGCACAAAAGAAAATATTAGTTCATGGCTAGTTTTGGCTTGCAAAATCATCTCTGGATTCCTAAATTTAATCTTGTAGCCAACTCTACTGACTTTTCCCCTTTTTTATTATCTCTTCCATCAACCCCATTGGAATTTAAGGACCTAAAGGTGGTTGAAACTTTGGCCAATTAAGATGGTATCTTCTTAAAACATGACTTGAGAACTTTTAAGAAGCTAGATCTCTCTATCAAGTTTTGTGCCTTACTTGACCTAAGAAAACCTCTCCCCAAGAAGTTAGTAGTATCTACTTTGTGTGGGGTATGGAACTAGAACATGGTGATAGACAATCTTATCCTAGTTCACATGAATATTCATAAATTGGAATTTGTTGCCTTAGATAGTGATGAAACTTTTGGGCCAAAAGTAGTAGTATGTAAAGACTTGTTTTCTCAAGAAGCTCTTTGTTTGATTGTAGTTGATAACTCAACAAAGACCCCCTCTAAGATCCCTAATGCAAATCAAGTGATTTCAAATATTCACCCTCCCATGGTGTTGCTTGAATTAAGTGTTACGCTTAAGCAAGACATGATTGTTTTAAAATGTGAGGAAAGGCAGAACACCCTCCACAAGATTTTCTTAGATTTTGATATTCACATGACTAGCCAATTATTAGCAACTTCAGGCCCAATATTGTTAGTTGTGCATTGCACTTTCCTCCCCACTTGTTTCATTATATGTCACAAGTTGATTTGGGGATTAAAGTGGTCATCACATCTTCTTAGTGCAAATAGCTTCAGCACAACATTGTTGATAAGCCATCCTCAAATATGCTTGAGCAAAATGCCATAGGTAATGAGGCTCAAATTCAAATAGTAGACCAAGGAAGCGTTATAAATTTAATAACTTCAATGGAGACAAGGAGAGTTTAAGGTCACAATACCTCTCGAACCTAGAATTCTCATTTCAAATGAAGAATCGAGTTGTACAAGGATTATTTGAGTTACACAAAGCTTAATATTTTGGTGCACAAAGCAATAGTCTCATTGTGTTCTATTATGAAATCCCAAGTCTCCTACTCACACCAAATGTCTTTTATTCCTCATGTTTCTTCACTGACGGATTCTCAAACCAGGTTTAGAGAAATATGACTTTCTTGACTGGGTTGAAGAACCTACCCTCTTTATTCAAGGCTCATGTAAGCAATATGTCACATGTTCCATCTTGTAGACCCATTTGATGAGAAACTCTTCTAATTTGTTAGTTCAAGTTCTTTTTGGAGAGTTGCCTTTATTTTGGTTTCCATTTTCTTTGGAGCCATTGGCTTTGAGCTTCCCTTTAGCCCAAAATTGCCTAGGTACATATCCTGTGAAGTTGTCCTAAAGCTAACCCCTTTTTTTTTCGGTTGGTCAAAGCCTTTTTGTTTAATTAAGTCCTGAACCATTCAACTTCCTAAATTATCGAACCTCCTTGAACTTTTGAACCCACTTGAACCTTCTAAACCACTTTGAACTTAGTTCAAACCAGTTCGAAACGGTTCGACACTTCAAGAGTGTTCATTTGAAAGAGAATAGGTGGGACCCGATACAAGCAAGTGGAAGAGTTGAAGGAAGTTGGACATTGTGAATATGAGAGTAGACCCCACACACATCCCACTGATACAAGCAAAAGAAAAGACAATGCATGGATTAATGATAAAAAGGGCAATTATGATGGAGTTTGGTTTGTTTGAAATCATTAAATGGAAACTACCTATAAAACAAGGCTCAAGAAATTGAGGAAATTATGCATCTGTCAAAATAATGTTGATGGGGTAAAAAGAAAAAAGGGTAAAGGGATGTTTATTTATGGCAAT
This sequence comes from Cupressus sempervirens, assembly GCA_028749045.1. Lineage (NCBI taxonomy): Eukaryota > Viridiplantae > Streptophyta > Pinopsida > Cupressales > Cupressaceae > Cupressus > Cupressus sempervirens. The sequence continues at coordinate 689,256,481 of CM053791.1, read as the reverse complement.
TACTGCGAAGAGTCTTGTCCTACTGAATTGTCAAACAAGTAAATATTGTCAAAATCCAACCCTCCATGTTAATTAAGTATTCACATTCTTTAAACGAACTCATCCCCAATGGTAAGTCCATTTTTATTTTGTATACTAGCTATAGAGAACACAAGATAGAGGGTTCAGGAGGTTCAAAGGAGCTACTTACTATAGGTTCAAGGTAATCTTCTAGCATTTCTTCAATTCAAGTTTCTAGTTCTCAACAAACTCCTCTTTGGGCTTAGTTGAGCATTGTGATTTTCTTCAAGAATTGGAAAAAATGAAATCATCTCTGCATTTTTTTGGGAACAGTGTTAGCATGGATTGCAAGGGTCCCTTGTTAACCGATACAGATTTAAGGGGGGTCAATATAGATGTTGTTTGTGATGAAATTCAATCAAATGTGGAGGTTTAATTCATGGGGGAAATCATGGATAGGGGGGATATTACAAGTTGTAGCTTTTCCCCAGGCTGCTATCAGCTCTCACCTAGTTGAGGAATGCGCCAACCACTATGAAATTAGGTCTCAATGCATTACGATAAATGACGAGAACATTTTTCTTTCAGTAAACCAAGATACAATCACCTCTGTGTTCAAGATACCACATGAAACATTTGTTGATTTTACCCCTACCCAATCCTATGCCAAGTTCAATGAGAATTCTAAAAAGAATCATTCTTTCATAGCCCACCATTGGACTAAGAAATTCAACAAGGGTGGTTCACAACTTCTGAAAAGTTTGAATAAGGATCACATGAAGTCCCACATTCATAATTTGGTGGTCCTGTTACACAGAGTCAAAGGTTCACCAGAAACATACCTCTTTGAGGACTGAATGTATCATTTCATTGATATTATATCAAGATTGGCCTGAAATTATAGCAATTTCTATGAGAGATCAATTGAAGCTAATACAAATCATTAAAAAATATTTATTTATGTCTTCAGACCTCATCTATTTTCTAGCCTGCACTCAATATCATTCCATTGCTACATGAACCTTGGAACAACAAGGTCTTCATATATAATTATTGTCCTTCCCTGCATAAGAGCCAAGTGTTGACTGGCTATGGAAAGGTTCATGATGTTTTCCTTGGTAAACTATGTTTTAAACTGGCAGGTAAAGGGGGAGAAAGGGTCTCTCTAGAAGCCTTACAATTCATACAAGTATACAGTAGTCTATTCATCTAGTTTCTCAGGTTCACATTCCTTAGGGTGGGAGGATTTGACGAATAACCTTTAAGGTTGCCCAGATTTTCTCTGGATTGTTTTATTCTAGCCGAAGTTTGTCATCAACTTGTAGCTGTAAGAATAAAGTTTTTACCTGAAGATAAATACGATAGTTTGTTTCCAATAAGAATTGGCAATCTTTCATGTAGAAATCTAGAGGATGTTATAAATATTGGAATTGATTCGTGTGCCTTTGATTTCGAAGTCTATCAGGCTAGACAAGGGTTCGATAATAAAGGATTTGTTGGAACAATCCTAGAAGTGGGAGATCATTTCTCACCTATACCCCACTTAGAAGATTATTGGGAGTATTGCTTGAACGAAAGAGAAGTTCAAAGGAGGAGCCACTACAAGATGGTATTATCATAGGTTTTGGCCTTTAAGTTAAAACTGAACCTCAAGGGAGTTCAAGAAGATGGTTCAGGGATCATTGAACCCGAATACCTTAAACAACAAGATCATACCCTACCTCCTATTGATTGGTCTAAACCTGAAATAGATGACATAATGCAAAGAACTAGTGGTGTTATTAAACACACCAAAGCATGGCTTCAACATAAGAGGAAAGAAGGAACATCTCGATCTTAAACTGAAGATACAATCCAAGAATCTCCTTCTTCCTTTAGTGCTAACATTGTCTTTTCCACTGATCTTACAAGTAGCAAAAAGAGTTCGGAGACAATGGTCGTCGAACCGGTCCTAAATCAACATGTTGTACAAAGGACAAGGTCAAAGACCAGGTTCAAGAAACAAGGCAACATGGTGACCTAGGAACAAACCCAAATGGATCTCAATGTGGATCAAGGACATGATGAATGTTCAATAGATAATGAACAAGAAGTTAAAGTCACTATGGATAGTGTTTCACAGGTTTTGGCTTCATTGAGCACACCCATAAAAGACCGAATAGGAACCTAACCTTCCTCATTGGTGCCAAATTGGTCTACTAACTCAATGAGCAAGAAAATAAGTTTGGTTTCAGTCTCTGTACCTATGAGAGAGATGGTGAAGAAATATGTTGCTAAAGCCCTGAAGCCCAAAAGAATTAAAAATTCTACTCACTCAATAACAAATACCAATATAGGGGAAGTGACAACAAAAGTTGCCTTGTATAAGCCCAAAGATACTTTCGTAGATTTGAAAGCTCGGGATTTTGAGATAACACGAGTAGGCCTAGGAGTATTAAACAGGGAAACTAAAGAGCACAGGTTAAGTAAATCCACTCAGCATATGTTAATTCAATCCTAGAAGGATGCAAAAGAAAAGAGAGAATTGAATCAAGTAATCAATATGATGGCAGAGTATATTGATTCCTTGGATGGTTTTGGTGTTTTACCTCTGGTTCAAGCACCTCAAACCTTTGATCCCATGTCACTTGACAACAAAGGTTGTTAAACCAAATTCAACGTGGCAAAGTTGTGGTAGTGGCTAGAGATGAATGGGTAGATGGTGTAATCCAAAAAGGTAAAGAATTCATTCAACAATGTGCAATAATTTTTAATGAGGATGATGTTGTGCTAAATGAAGTACGAATGCAAATGCCCACCTAGGAAATGGAGGAAGGTAAGTGATCAGTTGTGGTTATACAGATTTCAGACGTAGAACACTATGGTGTGGAAAGTTCTTAACCAAGAACCCTCTCAAAATATTAGATCCCAACACACTATATGTGATGAAAAGAAACATGAGTTGGAAATGTTCAATCTATAGGTCTATTATTACCAATGTTCAAAGTATTGAAATTGAAATCAAATGCATGTATATCAAGTTTACTAGAGATATGCAGATAATAAGTCCTAATAGTGTGATTCAATTTGATAAAGGTAACTCTGATATTGAACCTTTATTCAAGTCCTTTAAGGCCGATTTGAAGGCGACCAAAGAAATAGTTAATCTTACACCTACAGATCTTACAAAGGTAGTACAAATTGAGGCTGATTTGAAGGTGACCAAAGAAATAGTTAATCTTACAAAGGTAGCACAAATTGAGTCCATGTTGACTCTTTGTATGGATCACTTGCTAGAATATACAAGATAACTCAATATAATGAAATGGGATCGAGACATGTGGAAGGCGCAATTGTTGCGCCTAAGGACTACCAATTCAAGTGCACTTCATGAGTTCATAAGTGTCTACTACAGGTGAAAATTGATGCATACTACGGGTGGCGACGAGGAGCAAATTGGGAATGAAGGTCATGATTCTCCGACTTAATGAGTTTCTTCATATAAATTTTTTAAGTACTTTTGAATTTAGGGAACACATGTCCCATGTTGAACTTTTATATTCTAATAACTACTTTTGTTAACTGTCGAGGAATTGGGCTTTTATGGAGACCCCCTATAAAATTAAATTGTTTAAGGTAGATTTGAAAGACTTTAAAGAGGTTAGAAGATAAAGGAAGGAAAGACATGATGGTTTTTGCTCTTTGTTAGTATATGTTGAATGTTATCTTTCTGACAATGATATTAGGATTGAATTAAGATCTAGTATGTGGAAGATCATTTGTGATTGAACTGAGAATCAATACAAGATTGATATGAATCTACGTGTTCAAGATTAAGTTGAAGAAAGTTACTTTGTAAATGTTTTTTTTTTTTAATCTCTAATTGATTTTGATCTTTGTTAATCAACGGTTATCTTATTTGAATATTACTATTATCTTCTGACAAATCTCTAAATTTTTGAACACTTGAAGAACTTTGTATCTTCTTGTTTGGTTACCCTTCCTAATAATCATTTATCAATGACTATTTATCTAAGAATGAGTTGTGTCACCTATTATTGTTTTCTAGTTAAAAACAAGGTTGTGTGTTTACTTTGCATATCCAACGGGGGAGTTGTACCTCAAAAGAATTCAAAGGGAAGGTAGTTATTGGACCTACCCAACTATTGTGAACTTTGATGTCTTCAATATAAGGATGAAGATAGAGTCAATAAAGAATTATTAGTATGAAGACAAATATGTTCACCAACATACTCCCAAGGAAAAGGGAGAACCAGTAGACCTACAAACAAGATAGTCAAAGATGAAATCACATAAAGTATTATGGCTACTTAAGACAAAATCAGCTTGCAGAGAGCAAAGCACTCCTCATGAAAGCTACGCAAAATTCCCCTAACAAAGTCTATCTCATCAAATCACAAAGTGAGGCAAGCGGAGAAGATGTCATTCCACTCCAAGAAACAAAATTTGTAGAAGCAAAACCCCCTCAACCATTTGTCCAGTGGAAGAATTGGAAATATATTGCTGCCCCATCTATTGGAGCTTCTAGGGGGTTGGCAATATAGTGGAAAGATAAATTTATCAAGATGAAAACGGTTGCAACTAAGGCAAATTGGAAGCAAATTCAAGTTGAATACTTCAATGTTTATTTCCATTTGTTCAATGTGCATGGTCCTAGCTACAGTTGAAAAAAAGATGATTTGAGACTCTTTAACAGTAGCACATGCCTCTTCTCCAAATATCACAACCATTCTCGGGAGAACTTTAATGCCATTTTATCCCTGCAAGATAACAAGGGTGGCATAATTACACTATGAATATATTCTTAGAATTCAAGGAGTTTGTTTCAAACAAGAAGTTGGTGGATTGCATCCCATCCAACAAACAACTTACTTTGACCAACAAGAGACAACTTTATGCATATTGCTATGAGGATTGATAAAATCTTTGTTTGTCCTAACTTGATGACAAAATATGGTCATTGCATGACTCAAATTATTGCTTCACAAGATCTGACCATTTTCCTCTTCAAGCTACATTAACATCTACTGCTCCACTAAAGAAACCAAAAGCTTTTTTCAAGTTTGAACAATTGTGTTTTAGGGAAAGTCATGGTGGAAAAGTATGCTTGTGCATGAAACTTTAATATAACAAAATACAAATTAAAGAGTGGAATAGAAAAGTTTTCAAAACAAATTTTAGCTGCAAAATCTAGTAATATTCCATATCTAGTAACATATGAAGACAACGATGCCCTATCAAAACCCCTCTCTCTTGATGAAATCAAATCAGTAATCTTCTCTTCAAGTCTTGATAAGGCTCCAAAACAATATGGTCTTACACCTCTTTTTCTACCAAAAGTGTTGGAACTTTGTTGGTCGGATGTTTGGGCAACAATGTAAGAATCAAGGAAAAGTGTTGTTATGCTCAAGCAATTTAACACTACATTTATTGCACTCATTCCAAAGAAAAATGCTCCAAAAACATTTGTAGATTTTGGGCAATTTCAATTTGTTATACAATTTACAAAATATTTTCAAAAGCTATAGCAAGAAGATTAGCTAAGGTGGTCCCCAAAATTATAGCAGAGGAACAAGGGAGTATCGTTCTTGGTGAGGAGACATCTTTTAGAGCACTAGTAGCTCATGAAGCTCTCCATACCATCAAGTAGCATAAACTACAAACTATAATTTTCGAACTAGATATGCTTAAGCCATATGATAGGATAAATTAGAAAATCTTATAAGTACTCGTCAAATTCAGATTTCATCTTACGTGGTGTAATTGGATACTAGCTTATATAACCCTTGTCATAGTTTTGTTCTTATCAATGGGCAGTTGTGTGGTTGCTTCTCCTCTCAAGGAGTTAGGCAAGGTGATCCTTTGTCTCCATATTTGTTCATCATACTCATTGAGACACTTAGCCGCTCCATCGCAACAAATCATAATGAAAACATGTGGAGAGGTATCAATTTTCCTTGATCCTGAATTAATGTCGCACATTCTATTTTTGGATGATACCATTTTGTATGAGGAAGCACCCATGATGGAAGCCCAGGTTATAAAACAAACATTGGAATTATTTTCAAATTTTGGGGGAAAAATCAATGTTGAAAAATCCAAAATCTTCTTTCAGAACTGCCCCTTCTAATTTCAACAAGCATTTCAGATTACCTTAGTTTCAAACGAGAACCCCTTCCAAGCATATATCTAGGCATGCAATGAAATCCTTCACTAGATCATTTCATCATGGAAAAACTCTTGGTTATCCCTTCAGGGTAGAATTCCCATGATCAAAACAGTATTGGCCAGCATTCCAAATTATATAATGTCAGATCTCCTTCCGTCAAAAGGAATTTTGTCCTCTATAAAAACAAAGTTAAAAAGCTTCTTGTGGAAAGGAAACAGATACCCTAAGGAAAACATACATCTCCTAGCATGGGACAACAATGTTTGCACACCAAAGAATCTAGAGGATTCAGAGATCCATAACATGGAATGCAAAAATAAATCCCTTGGTGCTAAACTAATCTGGAAATTGTATTCCAACCATAACTTTAAATGAACAGCCCTTTTGAAAAGTAAATATATAGATTTTCAGGATCAGGAAAGGATATTTATTGATCTTGATCCTCCTGCAAGGTTGCATATGTGCAACTTTATGAGTAGATGCAGAGAGGTGTCTCCCTCATCTGAATTATTTATGATGGTAAAATAGCAGAGTTCTGTGAGGATTCTTGGAATAGTTTTTTCTCCCTTAAATAAAATAGAATCCCTCTCTTGGGCCAAGGAAGTTTCGAAGATCTTTGGGGATCAAAAGTCAAAAATTACTTTTTTATTGAAAATTGCAATGGGGTGAGAAATGCTACCTAGAAAGGTCTTTCGCCACTACCATTCCTGAAGATCAGAAAACCAGTCTTGCCAATATTCTAAACCAAAGGATTGTCTACTTCAAAGATACTCAGGTCTGACTTATTTGTTCCCCTTTAGCCTCCAGTAATTATATAGTAAAACAAGGATATAGATCAGTAGCAACTCTAATCCCATTCCAAGATCAAATAAGTTAACCTTAGGTTGGTCAGAGGAAGTTTTCCCTAAAGCATGCTCCTTCACTTGGTTACTTTGAGGGGCAAAATACTTGAGAGTGACAGACTTGCTTCTCTTAGGATTGTTATGACTTCAATTGTGTTCCACGTGGTGCTCAACTTGAATTAGTAAATCATTTGTTCATCTTTTGTATTAGGAAATGTTTTCTTATTCTTTAGTCAATCTCTACAATGATGTTCTTCTAATCATGTCCTCATGGTTCTGATGGTAGTGGGACAGCTTATCTCTACAGTAGTACAGAGCTAAACGGGATTCAAATTGTGATAGTCTCTTTTAAAAGAATTGGTATTGGATTTTTGTCTTCATCCTCTTTCACTGTATAACATAATCAATGGTTTTGATTGTTTTCAAAACTGGATTTCATGTTGACATTTGCTTCAGCGAACACGGTTGGCAGGTCTCCTGAGGTTTTTGGTGGTTTAATTTGTGGAGCTGCTAAAATATTGTCAGATGACTTTCAATTTTCAGTGTCAAGGCAGGTAAAGTAGCCAATTTTCTGTCCATTCAATCAGCAACATATCTGCAATACGAGTTTTATGTTGGTTAAAGAGTACATTGTCGGTCTGTGCAGGACCTTAAAATTCCATACTTCATCAATTGGAATCTTCATAAATCCTTGTTGTCTGTGGGGTTGGTTGGAGATAAGACTCAGTTCTTTCATTGTAATTTGTAAGTCATCAGCCCTGGTTTTTAATGTACGTTTTTCCTCCTTGTCTCAGTGTTCTTGCAGGTTGCTGTCAGTGTTAAGTGGATACATTTATTTGTTTTCTCTAGTGTGTGTGATGTGCTTGCCGTATCGATTTTTTCCAGCAGGCTTTTCCAAGCTTTCCACTAGTTGCCTGTTCCCACCTAATCGGTCCTACCAGATGGTCACATGCAAATATTATGCGATGATCTCTCTTTGCATTATACAGTATGGAGTTTGAGCTATTTCTTCAGCTCTTGTTTTGCACGTTCTTGGTCTGGAGACAACTTTATCCTCAGCTCCTTTCTCTCATTCATGCTGTTGTGTTTCTGTCATTGATTCACCGTGGTCTAGTTCTATTGTAGCTTCCATTTGCTTTGCTGGCTGTTGTCCTCCTCTCTAGATTAGATGCTCAGTCCTCGCTTCTGTTAGGGGTGCCTGCAATCTACAGTGTGCTCAATGAATAACACTCATGGTATTACATGTGAGTGTCTCGAATTATTATTGGAAGAACAATGTTTTAGGTTCTCAACTGAGGATGTTGAGCTCAAACAAGCAGTCATGTACCTAGTTCAGCATAATGTAGTTGGAGCTCATATGCATGATAAAGTATATAGGCTCCTTTTCTCTGCCCTCCTTCAGACAGTTGGCCATCGATATTGGGTTGTTGCAGTTGGGAACCAGATTGTTGTGCCTCAGAAATGGGGGCAAGTGTTTCAAGGGATCAAAGCTATCAATCCAGAAGAAATATTTGGCAGACTTGAGTGCATCTTCGAGCTAAACAAGGAGGGGTGTGAAGAGAAGATGGTGCTGGCCAGTGATATTTTCAAGTCATGCGTTCTGTGTGATGTCTTTGCACCCATGAACATCCTTCTTGGGAATAAATACACTTTCTTTCATCTGCAGAGAAGTATGTGCTGTAGGACTACTTTCTTGGTCTTGCACTCTTCATCATCAAGTTTGAAGATCTTTAATTATTGGTGGTGTGACATCAGCTTGCCATATGCTGTTTTTTCCATTTCCTTTCATGTGCTCATGCTCTGTTTGTTCTGCTGTATTTTCATCTCATTCTCTTGTTTGGACTGAGTTCTCCAGGGATTTGCATGTGTTGAGGATTGGTGGATAGTATTCCACCTGTATATTTCCCTCCACTGCATTCTTCCTTGTTAAATCAGTGTACTCTGTCATTACTCTATTTCTATATGTTCTACTTGTATTTTTCCTTTATCTAATATATTATACACCTACTATGTTTTACCCAAAAAAAAAAACTGTATGTCAACTACTGCCATTGATATACTAAAGGTTGCATTATTTTGCTTCGTATGTTCATATGAAGGATGAACTACATATTTATAAAACTCGTAATCTCACCATAATAAGCATGCCATTTTATATATTTTTGCAACTTATCCACTCATAAAAAATATGAATAGAGTGACCCCTTACAACAAACTCTTAGAAATCATTTGACCACATAAAAGGTACCATTCTAAACAGCACATAAACTTTGAATGAGAAACATCAGGAAAAGCCTTGTGGCATATAAATCTCAAAGAAATAAAGATTAAAGAACCGTGGAATCAGAACACCCATGATCACAAAAATAAAGCACTTCACTAACAGGTAATATAAATTAAACTTATCATGAGTTTCATGCATGTTCCAGTTACACATCATGAAGGTTGTTAGATGTAATGAACTTTGGCCAAGAAATTGGAACTCTTTTGTTAATTAGTAAATTTGATGTGGTCGGTGCACTGCATTTCTTTCATTGACAAAGATAAAGATTCATTGCTCTCAATGTGGCCATTTACTTGAACCTCGAGAGAATTTCCCCCTATCCACCAGGAGAGATGCATCATTGGACTCATGCCAAACCAGCTCCATCTGTTAAAAATAATTTTGTTTCACAGGTTAATAATAACAATTCCGTCATATAAAACCTCATTTTATCAAGTACACTTTCAAGGCGACGGAAACAGACCTGTCCAACTAACACTGTGTCACCTTCCTTGACTCCACGTTCTCTAAGAGCTTTATCAACCCCACAGGCCTCAAGAACATGTTGGAACCTCCGAATAGATTCAAAATACCTAACATAACAGGTAGTTAGTGAAGCCAGTTCATTTGTTTGACACACTCAAGTCACAGATGATATGAATAGTTAAGGACAAAATTGAAGTGCTTGCATTATACCATATTCCAATAAGTTGTATATCAAGCAAAATAACTCAGTGATGTGAATAGACTAACATATACAAGTATAGATCATTGATTTTTGAAACCTCTGAGCATTGTCTATGATTTCCACATACCCATTATTTTATAAGAAATTCAAAGGCAAATATAAAGTCACATTAAGAACTTGAGAGAACAAATCGGTGTATTGAAGGCACCAACATGTTTCTTTGCACTGTCAACAGATTATTATTTCATATAACATTTAATTATTCTCCATGTTTCTTTCATCTAAACATTTACTGATATTGTGATAAGATCCTCGATGGCTGACACCCATCATATAGAGGCATCATATGGGGCATGAAAGAAATAATACTAGCCTCATTAAAAGCCATTCTTTTCTTTCAGCAAGTAAATTAGGTAGTCATGCTTGCACATTCAATTCTCATCAGTGTTCATTTTTACATTATATACATATAATTTAAGATCCTGCAGTTAGATGCCTAGAAAAAATAACTCGTGTATTGTAATATGACAACATAAGCATATGAAGTACAAACCTTAAGCATTCATCTAGAGATTTCATGCTTCAATTTTTCACAAAGAGAATAGAACATCATATTTTAAAAAAATTAGTGTTGCAATGTTTGAATGCCTAGAAAAAGAGCAAAAAACAGGTATACATACTTTCCAATTAGTATGCTTTAAGATGCTGATGACTAAGGCTTTTTGGATGAGATGAATTATAGCACTACCAGTACGAGAAAAGAATAGCAATATTTATATGCAAGCTCTGTAATATTCACAAGCCTTTCCTATTCATGCCACTTTATTAACCCAGGTATAATTGTGTCCACCATCAATCAATGCAAGGTTGGTGAGGAAGCCGCAATAGGGCACCCAAAACATTTCATCCAAGTCCAAGAGTGTGTCCTTGCACACCTTGGCCCCATGTGGCGGAGACTTTGGACATCCAGCATGGCGTGATCTACTAAGGAGGCTCCATCTCTGCTCTCCCTCTTGCACTCCCTTACTAACCTTGTCACAATTGTTTGCACCAAGAGATGCAATATTATATATTATTCCCTCTATTAAGCATGCATATCAAATATATGCTCATGCATACCACAAAGGAACAAGAATGCCACTACCTGCAACAAATAGTAATCTTGGATTGGATCTATGGCCTGATCACTCATATATTATGAATTGATCCAGTCTATATAAACACGAATGCATTTCCTTCCTGCCTTGTCCGCGTTGTGGTCTGTACCATTTTATATCTCAATGTCTTTCTGAAGAGGGACAACCCTTGGGAAGTTGCTAATCTTTCAGGAATAGACATGCCTCTTCAGACCCAATCACTACCTTGGCTTATTCCTTAATTGCTCTTTAGGTGCCTTTACATAATTTAATCACATTGATTTCTGATTAACACTTGATATAAATGTTGTTTATCTTTATAATAATCGATGATAATCTAAGTTGCCTACACAAATAATTAAATCTCTGCCTTCATATTGATTGCTACCATTCGTTAACTCCCTGCTCTTTTATTTAGAATAATCGCTGCCTTCATGATGCCCTTGGGAAATCACACCTTACTTCTTAAATACACATCCTCCGTATTATTCAAGGGAGGTAGCCTTACTGAAAATGGGTTAATTTTAATTAAACACCAACAGGTTAGCTGCCATGGATAATATAAACTCAAACAGACTCCTTATAAATATTTCCTAGGGAATAGATATTAAATGAGCTGTGACCTGTTTTGTATAAGTCATGCCTTCATGGCAGGGCATGACATTTGCCCAGGGATGCACCCCCTGTTTCTCAAAACAGGGACACAGGAACAGGGACATAATATCTACCCACCATACCAGTTTTTTTTAATGTGTGCATTGCAATGTCCCCTGGTTGAAGTGGGGCCAAGCTAGCCCAGGAACATCCTCATGTCCCCCACAGGAAAAGAAAGTTCAGTCAAGTGAATACAAACATAAAATTTGCTCCCAAAAATAAAATTGCTCGTCTCAAAAAGAAGCAGGCTAAGCAGGTTTGTCCAGTTCTTCATCTAACAAAATCCCAGTCAAACATTAATTGAATCAGTTTTAGCAATAACAGTACCATTATTTTATTATTAATAGTAATAGTGAAAGAGCGTATAGGGTCCGCATTCATATATCAATGAACTAAGGCTGTGTTATGTGCCAAATATGGAAGTGAGGTTGTTACATGCCAAATATGGAAGTAGTCTTATTATCGTGACTATGTACTAATGTCATACAGCAAGTTAAGTTCTATGATTACCAAAGGAACAATATAAATAAAATAATACCATAGAAAACACTCGATAATGTCAAAATATTACTTTATTGATTGTACCAAAGTATTACATTACCAACAATATCAGCATGCCCTTCATTGTTCAAGACAACCCTTACATGTAGCACTTGTGTTGGTTAAGAATACCAACCATTGTGACTCTTCAGCGCATCTTATTTCTTAACAAGTCTACTGATTGTTTACTAATTAGTTATTATTAACCCACAGGCTGGCAAGGGAAGCTTTCCAGCCATTAGTTTGGTTCCCCACTCTCCAGATCTGCTGATTGAATACAACAGAGTAGTTGATTGCAATTCCTTAAATATGGATTAGCATTGAACAATAAAAAGGGATGAAGCAAAGCATTGGACAGGCTCTCCTCACCTTTCTTTTCTTTGAACTAATGATAACATTCACTTATGAGATACATTGCCTATTTAATTTATTTACATAAGTTTTTATATTAATTAATATTTACCCTATTCATAATTTTGAGAAAGGTGTAATATGTAGATACATTGAAAATATGTCCACCTACAGACATTGCAATATAAAAAGGCACAAAAAATATACAACTGTTTTTCTTTATCTTGCCGCAGAAAATTAAGTGCATGTATTTGCTCATTCTGCCTCGCAAAAAAAAGAAACGAGTAAAAATTCATTGCTTGTGAATGCACTCTTATAAGTATAAAAAGAGTTAAATTTTCAGATATTTTAAAAATGTATCTACAGGGGAAAACTGCAGGTCCATTAGGGCAACAGACAAAAACATTAGAAAAATCCAAAGTTGCCGAAGCGCGAACAAGAATGGGTATGCAGGTATGAAACGCTGGTATGGCAGAGATTTTTGTAGGGGGTTGGCTACGTTTTTGGCACATTCATATATGTGTGTCTACATATGTGTGTGTATACATATATACACATATGTATGTATGTATGTATGTGTATGTGTTTGTGTGTGTGTGTGTGTGTGAATGCATGTATGTATCAATATATGCAGCTTAAAAATAGAATTAAGTTTAGAATGTCATATACCTATACATATGCTAAAAAAACCATTATAGATTTCAAATTTTGAAACATATTATTCTAATTTAAATTCAGGTTTCTGTATCAAGAACAATGTTACAAGCCTCGGACTTGGCTCAAACTCGGCAAACCCCAATCGGGCTCAAGCTCGGACTTAAACTCGGCAATTAAAAACCCATGAAATTCAAGGATTTTTAAGGATTTTAAGTTTTTTCATGCATCATATAGCAAATTAACATCAAATACACAATAACTGAGATAAATAGAAGCTACTTTGCACACATACACAACTTTTCATAGATCACAAAAGTATAAATGCGATTTTTTTAAAGAAATTACTTAAAGTTAAACTGAATAAAATAATAGAAATATAGTATCACTGTTAAACGTCTATAATACTCATGGAATATGCAATCCAATGAATCAAAAGTTCAAAATATATATCAAAATAAAGGCTCATAGTAGCCTATGTCCTCCTACGAGTACGCCTAAGATAGGTCATGGAAGACTCTAGAGCCATCCTCTCTCCTTGTGTGTGAGGTTGAACCTCAGTGGCATTCTCATCATGATCATCCTCCTCATCTTCATACTCATCCACATAATCCTCATCATCGGATCCATCACTCTCAGCCTCAGGGTCTTGCGCTGGGTCTCCCCGTGCTCTAGCCTCCTCCACAACCATCGCCACTACCTCTACTTCTCGATCCACCTAATCAACCCACTCTAAGTCTTCATCGGTAAAGATAGGATCATCAACTTCCAACTTCAATTTGACCTCAAATAGCCAAGACAGGTTGTGGGAGATAACACTACTGAAGGCATGTTGAATATTGAAATTTAGCTAAGCCTGGAATTTTTTACAAACCCCCAAAATCTAGAATCTGCATTTTTAACTCCTATGCAGCTGAAACCTATCTCAAACATCTAGACAGTATTTATACAAATATAACTTAAAGTATAAGAAAGAAAATATACTTAAATGTTATATTTGTATAAATCCTCCTACCCCTAAGCTGAAAATTTTATTATTTTCGTTGGCTGACGGTAAAGTCCAACCAACAGGACTTGCTGAGTCTGTCGAGCCCATGGAAACTCACCCAGGGCTCGGCTGAGTCCGTGCCAAGAGGCCACCAGCCTTGAGAAGGTTGTCTTGCCTCGGAACTCGCAGAGTCTTTGAAGGACTCGTCGAGTCCTGTGACACTGATCAAGAAGATCAAGCCAGAATCTCATGGTAGATAAGTTCAGAGTTCAGAGTTTTCCAATCAGCAGTCTAGGTCTTAAAAATATCTATAAGAACAAACTAGAACATTAAATATTTTCGCATTTGAAAATACAAATCCCAGATGTGTAACCACAGGTGATTTGTTTCAGATTTAGATTCTAGTACATTTCATACCTGCAAACATCCAGAAAAGTCTCACGATTCAGCAACCTAGGAAAAATCATGACAGGTTTGCCTGAGTTCATCCCTCACCCATAGTACTTTCCAGTCCCCTAAAGGGACCACCTACAAGCTAAACCCTAATCCATGTCCAAGCCAAATTGGGCTCAGAAATGTGTATATGTATGTATGTATGTATGTATTTTTTATTATGATCTTTTCTATGTTTAACCTTTGTGTGTAATTAGTTAAGAATATTTGGATACACCGAATTCAATATGTTGAAGTGGAACAATTTTTGTTTAAAAATGGTAAATAATATATTATCATTGATAGGGATCAAGTCCCACAATCATACCAAAGGCATGCAATGAAGTTTTAGTATTCATAAGAGAGAGAAAATTATATACTGCATTTATAAGCACCAAAGAGAGTCCAAAATCAAAGCAAGACAAACAACACCTGCAGTGTTGTTTGGTTTTCACAATGCATGCAATTCATATTGTTGCATTTTGCAATTTCTTAACTTGTTACTGTGTGTGCCTACTTCTCTATACACATGCAAACAAATTCCTTATATACAGTCTGTTCTTATGCAAGTACAACCACTTTCTCAATATGGGTAAACATTTTTTCCAAAAAAATTGAGTCAATTGGAGGCTTCCTCTTTACCATTATGCCAAAGCACATTTATTTGGGCTTACAGAAGACTCGTAACTGGGCAAATATGGAAAGGAAACCAAGTCATATTTTGGAAACACAATTGATGTGCTAATCCTCTCCTCTTCACTCAGATGTATAAAGATTTACAACAAGAACTCTCAAACAGAGGATATGTTATGATAGCTGATTATAATAAGACTAAATCAACAAGGGCTCACTCCTTATAATACGACTAAGCTGGGCAGCATAATATGATTAAGTTCAGGTGCAACAACTCAGAGAAATACAGAATATCTATGTTACGAGTTCACCCTCCTGAACCTGCAGGTTCATGTCTGAACCAGCCTGGATAAGGAACTGGGTTTGGTTCACAAGAATTCCCTCTAGAGTTGAATGTATTATGTTTTCTTATTTTTCAGAAAATAAAATATATCCAACAAACAATACAATAACTGATACTACTTACATTCGCCCACCTCTCTGCACATACCTTGATGTTCCCTAGCATTGGTGAGTGCCTGCAACAAACCTGTTACAGCCCTGTACCATTGAGTATCTCAAAAGGATTTTGATCCTCATGAGATGCTAATTTGAAGGAGTCTAGAGCTTTCGTCTGAGACATTATCAAGTTTGTTTGTACTATAATGAGCAATTGCATTTCTTTCCTCTCCCAACTCTATCTATACAATCCCCTAAGTCCAGCAATTCACAATTAATAGATACTAATTCCTTTATTAAGGCTATTTAAGTAAAACTGCCAGAACATACCTCTCCATAATCTCTGACAATTAACCACCCAATTACTATTCCATTCACTGATGGGTACTACAACTAGGTTCAGTCAATGGTAGTTAGGTCCACCACTGGTTGTGACTAACTAAAACTAGATGGGTATATAACTGAAAAAAACAGACAACGCTATCTGGGAAATAGTTTGCCGTATTCCATCTGAATGGTGAAGACTTTGTCCTAAATCTGGCTTAACTGACAGGACCTTCATTACCTAACTACTTGTTGGCAAAAATTCCATTCAGTTGAATTTATCAGATTAAAAAGGAAATTTACCAGTCCTTCCTCCTAGAACTTTATTGCCTTAATGCAAACACAGCTGAGTAATCTAGATGTCAGCCACTCCCCAACAAAAATCATACAACACTTTGTACTATGCCTAATGGTGTTATCTCATCTTTAGCCTGACAGGTTTTGTTCTTCATTGCATCAGGGACATGTTTGCCCAAAATGCTCAAGCACAATCCATCAAGTGGATGAGTTCTAGTCTTGGTTTCAAAGTTTTTATCTTGTGCAAGTGCCACTATGGTAGGAGGGTTGTGCAAGCTCTGTGATAAGGAATGCCAAATTGAATATGTCAATCCATCAATGCTATGGTAGCAATAGCAGCAGCTGAACAAGGAGCTAAGCATTAAATGCTTGAAAGAAAGTAGTATGAGATTACTCACTGCACGCTTCGATAAATAAATAATTTCATCCAATTTGCATAAGCCACACGGGCCTCAAGGGAGAAATGGTGCAGGAAGTGTTGAATAGAACATCATAAGTCATTAATAGTGCACAAAGGTGGTGATGACCTTTTAATAAGAAACCAGCATTCCTCTGACTATGTGCATACAGTTTGGAGTCCTTGATATTAGCATGGTACGCCTTTCTAACAAAAGGAGAAGCTAAATGATCCACAATGGTGAATCTTGACTCAGAAGGAGTAGACCTTGCTTTATTTATTCCCGAGTAATAAAGAATTTGTAGCAAAAATCATTAGTATCATCTTATAAGAAGGTTATACGTCAAAGAGAGTACCTAGAAGATCAAGTTGACTCCCCAAGATCTAGGTTATACTAACTCAAACTGAGTGTACCATGTCAAGATGGTGTATACTCAAAGTACAAAAGCTTTCATCAAAGTTATGATGGAAAAATAAGTATCTATTGTACTTGAGCTCTTCTTTTACCTTATGTCTATAATATCTTTCATTTGTATTTTTATATATAAGAAGAATATATGCCTTGATTTTTTTCTTTTCTAAAAGAATGTTCTTGTAGGAAAGAATTTTGGATTCAGAGGGAGTCTAAAATCTCATCAAGGCAACCTTGAATAAGGAGCTCGAAAGATTTAATATCCAATGGGAGTATTGAAAATCTAAAGTGAGCAACCATCTAATGGGCCTACCTTTATAAACATCATGGTGTGGAAGCATTTCTCAGCATCAGTTTGTACTTGTAATAACAGAAAAAAATCTTCCAGCGCAAATTTTCTATGATAGCAAATGATTTTATGGTGTTTTAAATCACTAGAGGACTACTGGAAAATCTTGAATAGATTCAAGATTGTGTTGTGAAAGAGACATTTCAATGTCTATAAATCACAACTTGGAAATTAGAAAGCAGATATTCTTATCAAACCTCTCTGAGAGTGATCATCTCAGGAAAGATCCAGGTATGATTGAATTGTTTTGTATTCTTATAATTTATATTATTGTTAGGATATTGATTGTTATGGGGCTTCACCATTTGTGTTTGTTATTTAAGAGGTGATGATCTCTAAAATAATGAACACTTGTATAAAGACATTATAAGAGGTGATGATCTCTAAGATAATGTTTTGACTAGTAGAGAACTATTGGCAGATTTGGATGAATTTAAGATCATGTTGTGATAGAGGCATTTCTATGTCTATGAATCACAACTTGGGTAAAGGGAGAATTTAATTATTCTCAAGTTCAGGTAATACTTCATATCACAAGCCTTGTCAAACACCCTGTGTTACAAGCCTAGGTGATTTGATAGTTTGTATTACGAATGATGCTTAGTGATTTGATCACAAGCTCCGGTGATAACTTATATTACAAGATTTGTAATATGATGGGTTTTCAGGTATCATTTGTATAATGATACATCATGCTTGAAATTCAGAAAGGTATAGAGTGTATATCTATGCTTAGTCATCTCGATTGATGTTGCTAGATATGTCTCTATCACTTATCAAGTTAAGAAGTGTTAATTCCTTGTAACTTTGGCAAGACAAGTGTTCTGATTTTCAGATCTGTCTGATCTGGATGCATGAGTTCCCTTAAGTATTGGTCACTAGAACATATTGTCCCCTCTAGACAGTTCGGCATTTTCCTTATGGCTTTTATAAGCCTTCTTATTTGCTAATGTGGTTAGTTAGTTACTAATCATTAGTAACTCTTGGAATGGGCACCAATCTTGAGGAAACAATTATGTTGTTAAATAGGCCAAACTAGAAAGGGACATGTCCATTCAGTAGATTTTACTGTAAGATCCAGATGAGTTTTAAATCATATTGTGACATTGACATTGCTATGTTCATGGGTCACAAATTGGATAAAGGAAGAATCTTAGAATTCTCCAAGTTTATCTTGTATTCTAGTAGATCTTAAATTCAAGATCTAGTTGTGATTTAGAAATACCAGTTTCTATGAGTCACAACATGTGTCTTATCACTAGTAGCAGTGATTTGTCATATCACAGGCTTAGTAATATGACTTTGTATCATGTGATCTATGATACTACATACTAAGAAGAGATAGACAAATATAAAGTATTAATTCTTGCTTAAACATCTGTACTGATGTTGCTAGATATGATATCTCTCTATAGGATTATCAGGTTAAGAGGGAGTGTTAAGAATTTAACCTTAATAATCCTCAGGTCTAATGGTGCAGATCGTACCTGACTCTTCTCCCTATATAAACTCAATGAATGGCATTTGTAATTATTTATACATGCTCTATAGGTGCCGGTGATCTAGAAGTAATTGGTTTTAGTTTGGTTAGATCTAACTAACAATTGTCTTATGGTCGCCGACTTAGGGATATTTAATTACTTGTTATATGCCAAGGGTTATGTCCCTTAAGGGACATACCCTCTAAAGAGGATATATAGCCGGGTTATGATTGCAGTTTGGAGACACACAGAAAACTTATAGTCTGATCTCCAAGCAGTCGTATTCCCACGGGTTCCAAGAAGAAGTTTATATCATTCAAGTTTGTGATTACAATTCGGATCTGTAGTTGTCATTTATATCTGCCCATATATATCTGAACATAGAGTTTGAATCAAGGTTAATTCTAAGTCCAACTAAGTTCTGATCTTAAAGTCTGATTTATATCTCAGAATCTGCAGAACTGTACACCAGTCTGCCACCTTTCCAGAGCTCATGTGCCTTTCTTGTCAAAGCTGCACAAGGAGGCATGATTGACTACTAACCCATGTCCACTGGAGGATAATTATGTGGAGTTTGGTGAATCGATAAGGAAGCCCAACTGTTCAACATAATGCCTAAAGATGTGTCTTACATGGCATGAGATAAATATAAATTGTGCACTCTGCAATCTCCCTCATTCTGTAATTGCTATCTTCAAGCCACCTTAGTTTGTTAGGTAGGCGCAAAGGGACTTAGTGGCCAAGCTTCGAAAGTCACAGACCTGTACTATAATGTGCAGCTGTATTGAATTGAGGATTACAGAACATTATTAGAATGCATGTTCCACAATGCGCACAGGATATTTTGAAAAGAAAGCAGTGTATCTCCAAGCAAGGAACTCTTGAGGAATAGATGAGTTGGCTGCAATAATCAAAGAAAAAGGCTGTGATAGCTGTGTAACACCACATTGTTTTCTTGTGCTCGCATAGAAAGCAGGTTCAAATATTGCAGTTGTTTGAAGAATGCCGGTACAGAAGGTTTGGAAATACAGACAATGTGTTGGAGATTGTAGCTGCAGTAGAGATCTTTATATCTGGGCATTAATACTGTTATGGTCACCTTCAGCTGAAGAGGATATTTATTGTAATATTAAATATAAAGTAATATGGATTACAACATGCGTTGAGGCATGGAAATACGAAAAGTTGTATTTGAAAATAAAGAGTCATGTTTTGGGAATTTGAAGAGACCTTTGGTTGTAATGTAAAGAGTCTCTCTTGTGTTATATATATCACTTCAAGCAAAAGGCAATGTACATTTGAACATTTTTATGATCAATAAAGTTATATTTTGTTGTGTGGCTGGGTCTTTCCTTTCACTTTAGAAGGGTTTTCCCAGGGTACTTCTGGTGTATTTTGTTTCTGTTATGTTCTCTTTATAGTTGTTTATCTTTTATTTCTGGGCAATTATCAACATGGTATCAGAGCCAGGCTTGATATTAGCAATAAGAAGAAATGTTGAGTTTTATAAGCTTTTGAAATAAATCTTATTTGTTTATAAGTTCACATTCAGAAAATCAAAATCAAATCAAACAAGGAAGCTGCCACTCTACACGTAGAGGAATATCATAATATTCCAGTGACCTAGCCAACTGATGAGAAATAGTTTGTCATAGTTTTTCCATTGGGCCTCAAATACATGATTTTAAAAGTGAAAAATATGTCAACCAACAGACCTTTTGTGTGACTTGCTTGGGGTAGTGTACCTAGCTGTTCTGTACTCTGAAAATTTGTCAACTAGCACTTGTCTCTTTTTGGGAGAGCATGTTGGGATTTTATTGTATACATTTCACTAGCGAGCTCCCACTATGAATACTTGCATTGTAATGAATGGTAGTCCAATGGGCAATCAAAATGTGTACCTTCCATTGCTGACATGGATATCTTTGAAAGAATTGTAGCAGCACCCAAATTCTTAAGATAAAAATTATTAATAGAAGAGGAATCAACTCAGCATCCTTCATGGATCCATGCCCATCAACAAGGCTACCTTATTTACTATTCTCGTGTGGCAACTGTTCCATCTTTTCAATGGTTGAAACTTGACAAAGGTATTTATGAACACTACTGGTAACCATTACAGTACATCATTCAAATATTGAATCTTTGCATTCAACATGCAGTGCGGATTTCTTCTGTTTCAACTCTCTTGTTTTGTCATTCTAGCCTCTTTCATTTTTAGACCTCTTTCTAAATATATCCAAATAAATGTTAAAATTACTGAGCCATGAAGTCTTCCAAATTCTTCAATATTTCATATGGAGTATTTTTAACTACTCTGACAGATCTGTATTTTGCATGCTGCTCCATTGCTGCGACTAGCATTCCCATAGTTCAAACATTCTATATTGGCTTCTCTGAATTTCCATTAGTGTGTAGAACGATATCTTTTTTTCTCAAACTACCCAGGTCCCAAAATACCCTCCATGATTCACTGGCCAGCACGGATCACAGCTCTAATATAACAGAACTAATTACAGACAAAGGTAAATCTAGACAAGATCCTCACAATAACTAGTTCACCTTTGTATTAATTACTGTGGTGTACTATAGCAATATTAAAAAAGATCTTTTCTATTATAGTCACCCATCTCTCTGCATATTCCTTGACATTGCCTACTACTGTTAAGTACCCAATTCCTGTATGTAAAGCCTCCTCAAAAACTGAATGCTATACTGCTGTAGTACTGAAAATTGGCACATCTCACAACTCCACCCAATACCTTCAAATAAAGGTCATACACCAGAAGTGTTACAAGAGGGGGCAAAAACTTGAACTACAGATTTCTAGAGTTTGGGGTTCACGTCCATTGCCCAATACAATATAGAACTCTTTAAATTTCTCTGTGACCCTAACTCGAGACAGCTAACAGATCATAAAATGGAAGGAAAGCCATTACCTCTCATTGAACTTCATCAAATGTAACATTACATATCGCAACAGCTCAAACAATCGGTTGTGCAAGGTGGTCTTTAAGGCAATCTATGCCTCCTCTCACATAAATTCCACGATAGTAGCATATAACCATTCCTGGTTATGTACCTGATGCATCATGTTTTCAAGTAGGTTCCTTGAGCTTCACTTATCTTGCTATTGCAATGAGTTGATTTCAATGGGTAAGAGTTCCTCATATACAAACTGTTTTCCTTCTCATTAAAGTAAGGAACTACATATTCCAAAATCTGATTTTTTATATAACAGAGTTCATGAAATCTACAACTCCAGAATTAAAAATTTTGAGAAACCATAATAGATTTCTAAGGAACAACAGAAATGTGTTAAAAAAATGGGAAGAATATAAATATTGATTCACACAAACCTAACAAAATGAATTTATACTTGTGTTGTCAACTTTATATGAATACTCTAACAAACAACATAGCCAACTACATTGTAGCGGTGATTTCCCTTAAAGTGTGCAAAGAAAATTTTCAGCATGCATGGCTCACAAGACAGATTAGTGTTAAAAGGAATATCAGAAGCTTACTCCCAATTAGTCATTTGTGTAAACCGCTGTAGACCAGCTCCAAAAACGCACCATGTTTCGCTCTCATTATCATAAGTAATTTCGTAGTCCTCAAGAGGAGCACTTCGTTTTTTTGTAATCATTTCTGCAATGTTATTGATGACAACTCCATCTGCCATAGAAGACATTTAAATCAAAGACTAAGAAATCTGAGATGGAGAGAAATTCTTTATGTACAGAAGACAAATGGTAGAAAAGTTAAAACATTTGCAGGAATGTGATCAAAATCTAAGCCACATAATTCATTGCATCCCTGCCATGTGCAAACATTAAGAAGATCAAATATGTGAAAATACATCTATGATAACAAAATGTTACGAACATGTCAAGACATGTACTCTGCACTGTACTTGTAATTGGTAATTTAAATTTTAATACATGGTCAAAAAATAGTCACCAAAATTTATTTACTTGTAATCACTACTAATTTTACAGACCACGTGGAATGAAATATACAGGCATGTCTTATCATAAAAAAAAATTAATAGAAAGACCATGCAATGACAATCAGCTCACACGTGTTTTTATTCATTTCTCAATATCAAGATCACAGTTTTATCAAGAGCTAGAGGGAATAAACTGTTTATAAGATCTATACTGAAGGAAGTGAATTTCTACATGCACAAAATAAGAATAAGGCATTTGTACAAAAAGACCTTGAATACAAATTTATTCTATTATAGCAAAGGAAATAGGAAAGAAAGATTATTCTGTATATTAGTACCCAAAGCAGGATACATTGTAATGCCTTCTGTATCTATATATTTTCAACTGATGATTTTCCACTTCTTTCATTTCATTTCATTCATCACATCCTAAGATTCAATTGTATAGTTTTTGACCCAACTTTCATGGGTAGTGGTTCACAATAATCCATCTCTCATGAGAATGAATGGAGCACTTAGCACTCATTGCATCTACACAATGCTCATGGGGGTGCAGCAACGGGCCTTCCCAAGAGATCAACCTTCTAATATTGCTCCAACTCAAGTGCACTTAACCATGTTGTTTCCTCCAAGTTTTAACCCACATTGCTTGCTACTCCATTTGCAAACCTTTAGCAAGTGGTGTCCCTTATGAATATTCATAATAGAGCCCCTTCATCTCATCAATTGATAAGTAGAAGGTATTTTCCACAATGAGTCAAATTGTGATATTGCTATCAGGATTCAATTGTCTATTTTTCAAGCGAAGCTCACTGATCCATGTTTCATGAGTAGAGGTTCACAAGAACCCATCTCTCGTGTGAATGACTGAAACAGTTAGAAGTTAGCACTCATTCCATCTGGATGATGCTCACAGGGGTTCATAAGGAACAACACTTGTTGAAGGTTTTGCACAGAGTTTATTATTGTGATGAACTGTAATGTAAGGTTCATAAGGCACAAGACTTGCTGAAGATTTCCCAAATAGGGTAGCAAGCTAAGTGGGTTTAACCTTGGAAGAAACCCCATGGCTAAGTGAGCTTCAGTTGAAGCGATACTAAGAAGGGCGACCACCGAGAAAGCCCTGATGCTTCACCCCTATGAGCATCACAAAAGATGCAATGAGTGCTAAGTGTTCCATTCATTGTCATGAGAGAGGGGTTCTTGTGAACCACTACAAATGAAACATCGGTCAATGAGTTTGACTTGAAAACTACACAGTTGAGTCCTAATAACAATATCACAATTTGGCTTCCTGTGGAAAATGCCTCCTACTTATCAATCATCTCATCCTATCGAATGATAGTTTAATCTCTGCATTTCAACTTATGAAGGATTAATAACCATCCATGAGAAAGAAAAAAGGACAAAAATCATAGCAATGTTCACAAATAACCAATATAGCTCATACAGATGTGCATTATCAAATATAAATGAGTGCTAGGGGGAAAAGATCCTATGCCATGAAAAGTGACTAAATACTTTGGGATGGAGCAAGTCCCACCACCTCTTGAGATTTGTTTTTTGGTATCGACACATTTAATGAGTGTGCACCTTCAGCCAGCCAAGAGGAAACCTCAAGCCATGTGACGCCCAATGCAAAAGATGGTCGTATTGAATGATGAAGGATTATCCAACCCATTAAAAAACTTCAACAGGGTAATCCAACAAACATTGAGCAACTTTCCAGAAATCCAAGCAACCTGAATGTATGCCAAGTAAATATTCTATCTACTATATTGATGACCTCCTTTAAAACATGAAGGTGAAGAAAGACACCTAGATCTAAAGTCTACCCATGTGGAGGATGCCAATCAATAGAGATGTTAAGAGAGTGAAGAAGCAAACTGATCTCCAAATACCAACAATGGTGAGAACTGGTGAAACCCAATATATACCCTCTAACAAAAAAAGTGCTAAGTAGATGTTCCTCTCATGACCTTGAGCATTCAAGGACTCCAAGTCAACATACAATGAAAGCCTAGAGATACCCTAAGACATAATGATCAGGTGACAAACTTTGCATGGTAAATAGTAAATACGCTGAAACACTGTCTATTTGCCATGAATCATATGTTGATGCAAGGAAATTTGGACCATCTCTATACAAGCCCAATAGAACAACCCAAGTTAGGGGCCTGAACCACAGAGCCATACTCATACAGAGGGTATATATTTAAGGAATGCCCTGGATATATATTTAAAACACTAGCGCTACAAGAACAAAAGTGGACCATATCATTTTACAACGACACAATTAGGGAAAGCTTCAGCTGCAAGGTGATTAAGTGAAAGTGACTGTCAAACAAATCTAAGACATGGCTATTTCCATAGGCTCTCTGTTGGGCAAATAAAGTAAATAAAGTGCATCAAAAATTGTTTAAAGATGAAAATAAACTCCAAATTAAATATGATGTGTTTGCTAATAATATAAAAGAGTGCACAGTCAAGATTTAAATACCTCACACTTCGTTCTACTTAAGTATGTGTCTCAAATAATGAAGACATTAATCTAAAATAGTAAATATAAAGATAATAGAATTAAAGAGGTCATGCACAAGAAAAGAAACTAACCCTGAGTATTGTTTTCAATTGATGCAACCTGTTTCTTTAGAAGTTTGTATGCTGCATAAACCACCTCCATAGTACCACTTGTTGTTGCTGCACTCATGCACAATGGAGTGATTCCCCGCTGTTGCATATTTTTCTTAAATTGTTTCCACTGTTCAGCTGCTTCTGGAATATCCATCTTGTTATAGGCAACTACATATGGCTTACATGCAAGCTCTGGGCTAAAAAGATCAAGTTCCAGACGGACAGCATCAAACTCGTATTCAGGTTGTTGGCTTGTGCCATCAACAACATGCACCTGCCCAGAATAGCACGAGAAGTTTAAGTTACACTTGTTATGCCTAATTCACTCCTCTAGAATGTTACTTGCAGTACTATCTTTTTGGTATGTTCATTCTGTATAATTATGCAATCAAAATAAAATATCCACAAAATTGCAGTTGCAGTGACCACTATACAAATCCTCGTAGGAAGACTGAAAACACAATATAATGCAGTTTTAGTGGCCACCGTACAAGTCCTTTGGCCCAAAAACATTGTACATAAAGTGGTGTCAGAACATGAAACAGTAGTTATAATTGTTATTATGTCCAACATCTTTTTCACAGGACTGTTGCAAAGAACGCAAATTGGAAGTACCAAAAACACTATTGGACTACAAAGAAGTACTCAAAACTCTCTCGGAGTCCAATAACCTTTTAATAAGGTAAAAAGGTGAAGACTTGGCAAAAATCATGAAGGTTTTATTCACGACTGGTGCTATTGTAAGATGGTTTTGGAACCAAAGTTGGACCCCGACAAAGGCAGTCCAACTAATTTGAAGTAAAGTGATGATGCGACTCCCAAAACATTGTGCATTTATGACAGAAAGCCGAAGTTTGGGAATTGAGTGTAGACCTTAATGGAGTATATATTCTCCTTGCACATAAAAGAAAACCACTTGCAAAGATCGAGCTGAGGATTGGGGTGAAACCCTAAGCATAGCAATTTTCTAAGTTTTATAACGATCATCACACCCATCACTGCATAAAAGGAATAAGCACCAACAGTCTCTACTGTATCATTATTTAGTAGAATTGTCTTGCCAAGGGTTTTAGATAGAAAAAGAAACTCCTTGTCAGTTTTATTATATGTATAAGCCCAATCCGAGATGAAATTCAAGTACTTGGGTTGTGAATACTTGAATGATCTATACAGTGCTCTACCAGAGGTAGGTGACAAACAGTTAGGATGCAGTGATTGAGACAACTTTTGGAGAAGGATAAAAAGTCCTTCCAACATCCCATCACTTAGTGGTTGGTAAAGAGTGGGCTAATGGAAGCTGCAGCAATCCAAATAGCAATTTACTGCACTGACTTGATCATGGAGTGTATTCAAAGGTACAACTCACAAACAAGGCAAATCGAAACACATGATGATAAAGTCCTCCTTGCTCTAGATAGAGCTGCCATGCATACATGTTTCACTTGCTGAATTGAGAAATCTATGCCTTTAGGGACTCTGTCCTATCCCAAACTGAATTCAGCATGAAAAGGGGCTATTATAGAAGAATTATAGCAAAGATATGGTTTGTCATGCCTAGAAGAGGACAGTCTTAACTCCCTAGGATTATTCAAAAGTCACATTTGAAAGGGGAGAACGTGGATAATCAATGCACAAGTTCATGGAAATGGCAATTCCTTCAACCTAGACAAATGGATGTTTTCCTTCCTGCAGGTCATTTGTGTTGGTGATCAATACCTAAATTGAACTGAAATGATTACTGGCAAGATACATAAGGTGATTTCTCACCTCTTTGAGTAAACCTTTCTATACAGCCTCCTATTTGATATATGTCCAAGCTTCTACGAGATGTTGAGTGGGACTCCACCATGTAGAGGAGTTTGATGACAAAATTGATATTTTTTATTTTTACCCAAAACTACAATTGCACAGAAGTTATGCTTATTTTAGAAGGGTAAATGATGCATTCGCCATGCAATTAGCCCGAGTATTACAAAAGATTTAGAGATAAAAAGGTTTATCTCTGGAGGTAATCAGTCTTGTTGATATTCACAGCAGCTATTTCATTCAATATCCTCAGTTCACATACCTTAGCATTAGGGGCTATGACAGTTTCCCTAAAAAGCTGCCCAAATACATGATGAGTTTGTTTTGATTGAAGTTTGTAGACAGATAAGTGAAGTCAATAAATGCTTCTCAGACCAGCATACAGCTACCAATGGAATTAGGGCTTTGTAAATACAAAGGCCAATTCGAAGCATTAAATAGCATTTTGATAGTAAGAATTATATTCAAAATAATGTGAAATTTTGAATATAGGCTCACCTTTCCACCATATACCTATCAGCCGACTGGATGGTTCCGGTGGTGTTCTTGTAGCCGACGGAATGATTGTCGTCGGTGTTCGGCGGTGTTTCTGTAGCCGACAGGGTGATGTCCGGCGGTGTTTCTGTATTCTGTAGCCGACGTCGTCGGTAAATAGTTTGTAGCGGATAGAATATTTGTGGCCGACGGACTCCTTCAGGAAGGTTCGGCGGTAGTATTTATATCCCGTTTCGGATCATTGTAATGCATCTTGTGATATGATATGCTCTGTATGTAATGTCTGGCATATGCAAAAAGAATATAATTCTGATGTTCATGTTTTGCTGTCTATATGCGTTGATTTCTTTACCAGTATGGTAAACATTTGGCGCCGTTGCCTTATGAATCCAGAAGGTGGGAGGAATGAAGATTAATGCCAAATCAGCTTAACAAAGATCGGAATAAGGTCAAGGAAAAAGATGGAACCTGTACTACGCAAGAGAATTTAATTCTGGCACAGCAAGCCGAACGCCGACGGAGATTTCAGAAGATTGCCGACAGAAACCGAAGCGCGGAACAATTGTTGGAGGAGACTCGGCAGCGGGTGGAATTGGTGGAAGAAGCACGGGAGGAGTTCTTGAATTTGTGTTCGCCGAGGGAGGAAAACTCAGACGGAAGAGCATCAACTCACACGGCTCGCAGTGCCGAGGGAGCACGAGCGTAGAGTGACCTCTTCGTCCGAGATAGACTTCCGCAGGAAACTTCAGAGGATCCTTCTTCTTCACCAAAGTTCACAGATATCGACACCTCCGGTGCAGGAGTTCAGACTGCCGGTGTGGGAGTGCAGACCACCGGTGTGGAAGTTCAGACTGTCGTTGTGGGAGTGCCGACCGCCGATGTGGGAGTGCCGACCTCCAGTGTGAGAGTGTAGACCTCCAGGACCCAAAGAAAAGCTGCCAAAGTTTGAGGGCGATGGTACAGCCGACCCCATCCGACATTGTAAGACATGTGAGACAATCTGGCGGGCAAACGGAATCACAAATGCCAACAAATGGGTCAGGCAATTTCTAGCAACCCTACAGGGTGTGGCGATTGACTGGTTTTCGGATACGGATCCATAAAAGCTGAATACTTGGGCTAAAATTAAAAAGGAGTTCTTGGCGGAGTTTAAACTCTTGCGGAATGATAATGAAATCGTAGCGGAACTTTTCAATACCAAGCAGGGGAAGCACGAAACTGTCCGTGTTTATGCCAGGAGATTAAAAGACTTAATAAACAAAATGGAAAGCAAGTCGGCGGACGGATTGCAAAAAAGATGGTTCGTGGACGGCCTATGATCGAAATTGCGGAGGAAAATGAAAATTGTCCCACCGTCATCATATGTGGATGCGTATAACAGAGCACTGGACCTTGAAAGTGAGCAGAAGACAAAAAAGAAGAAAACTAGCTCCTCTGATTCGGATGACGACGAGCCTAACGGAGATGATAGTAGCGACGATGAAGAAGGATATGGTTCGCATGATGAAGGAGTTTAAAAACATGCAGAAGGAGCCAAAAGGCAGTGAGCTGTGGTGCACAGAGTGTAAGACAGACGGGCATACTAAAGGATCGTGTCCCAAGAACCAATTCTGTGACATTTGTCAGATCATGGGCCATTCGACAAAGGAGTGCCTCTTTAACATGAAGACAAGAGGATCTCCGCAGGTGTTTCTCACACAGGAGGCTTCCCTGTTGGGTAGTAGCGAAAACACGAATACCGTCGGTGCTACATCCGAAGGATACAGGAATAATAGCAGAGGGCAAAATGACAACAATACAAATAATAACAATGATAATGGGAGCCGAAGTCGAACTCAGTATGATGCAAATGGACGGCCGATTGTTCAATGCCGAGCATGTAATTTGTGGGGTCATTTTGCGTGGGATTGTACAGCGGCAAACACACCGAAATTATTATGCAGATGGTGCGGACCCGGCGATCACGAAGATTCCAAGTGTCCAAGGCTGGAGTAAACTTGATCACTGTTGGCACGGATGTAGAGGAGGTTCTGGCAATTACACAGAGGCAAGCGGAGGAAAAAAGAATATTGGGGGAAATGCAAGCGGAAATTGGAAAGGCATCGTCGGCGAGGACATCTCAGTTGAAGGACATCACCGGCACCTTGGCAAGGAACTTCGCACAAAACATTGTACGACAGATCTTACAAACGGAGATACCGGTCAAGATAAGTGACCTCCTTCTCACAATGCCCCAGTTACGGACGGCCATTTTGAATCATACACCATTTCCCAAAGCAACGGAGGACACAGGAAAGGACAGTACGGAAGTGATGACAACAGATCCGATGTTGCTCGCACTCACCTCCGGACGGCATCCGACGGTCGTTGAGATGGGGATTTTGGGAAATGTTTTGACAGAGACAATTGTTGACGGAGGGTTCGGCGTGAATGTCTTACCGGAGGATACCTGGAAGAAGTTGGGGAAGCCGACGCTGTGGCCACCTACATTCCAGTTGCTCACGGCGAACCAACACGGAATCAAACCGTTGGGAATCTTGAGGGCACAACCGGTAGCCATTGGTACGCAACCATTTTTATTGGATTTTGTGGTCATTCCATTGAAAAGAAAAGGATATGATGCTATTCTGGGACGGGATTGGTTGGTGCAAGCAAAAGTAAAACATGATTGGAAACGAAATACCCTATCAATGGAGCGCGGAGGTAGAAGATTCACAATTGACCTGCATACACAAATAGTCGGTGAGGAGGCAGCATCGTTAAATTCAAAAAGTGACGGCGAAAGTGATGACGAAGGAAAGAGGAGAATGGAACCAGACGAAGGAGTATTGAGACTTGACGGAGGATCGAATGACGATGACTTGGACTCGATGAATGGCCTGTTCCACTGGTAGATAGAAGACTACGAACTGTTTCCGAGTTGCAATATTTTAACGGTCGACGAACGTGACAAAACACAGGAAAATGAATGTGCGGAGGAATGCAGGGAAGCGGAAGAAGGAAAAGCTACCATAGTTGAAGCTAAGGGGAAGAACATACAGTGTGAACACAGAAAAACGAAAGATCCCACTGTCCGGTACATGGTGAATGGACCGCGCGGAAAGAAAAGGTTACACCGCAACATAAAATTAGTGGAAGGGCACCGACAGCAAGGAAATAATCCAGTTGCGCGACGATTGCAGGCACAGTGGGCGACGAAGGTGGCACAGAACAGACGTAAGGCATACGACGGTCGGAATGAAATCAAAGTGAAAAAGTTTAAGGCCAGATGGCTTGGACCATATCAAATCCGGGAGGTCGGCAACAATCGAGTGGTAAAGTTGGGAACATTGGACGGGCAAGAGGTACCTCACGCAGTCAACGAATCCTACCATGCCAAGAAGATGCCGTCACCGTCACAGAATGATCAGATGATTCCCTTGTCGTCATTGTTGCAGAATGGCGACGTCTGGAGGCAAAATTGAGGTGTTGTCTTTTAATTTTATTTTATTTTTGTCAAAAAAAAAAAAAAAAAAAGAGGACCCCGTGGACAGAATTTTTCTGCGGGTCAAAAAAGTCCTGCGGGCAGAGTCTGTCCACGGGTCGAAAGAGGACCCCGCGGACAGAGTCTGTCCGCGGGTCAAAAGAGGACCCCGCGGGCAACAGCTTGTTCGCGAGCGAAGACAAAGGCCCCGCGGGCGTGAAAGGGAATGGCCCCACGAACAGTCTGTCCGCGGGTTGATAAAAGCCCCGCGGGCAGCCTATCCGTGGGCATAAAACTTCTAAGTTCCTCCGCTAGAAAGGCCGCAGGTACAAAACATTTCCGCCAGACTTCATTCCCTCCTCCAACCAGATTTCTCCGCGAGGAGACAGAGACATAAAGAAGAGTGCTTGTTCTGCCAGAAGGAGAAGCTCAGGGTTTTGTGAGGAGTGGGAAAATATGGCATATTTAGTTTGGGCGCTTTTGAGTTTAGCGACAGCACAGTAAAATTGCAAGAGCCAAGATGGAATCTGTGTAGGGAAGGAGAAGAATTTCTGTGTGCAGAGGGATTTATGGTGGATTGTAGAGGAAGTAGTTAAAAAAAAAAAAAACGACAGATTCAAGTTGTTCAAAATGAGTTACAGATGGCCAAACGGAAGGGGACGCATCAGTGGTTGCCAGAAAGAGTGTAGAGTCGGCAGAAAATGGCAGAAATGGTGTGTTCCGTGCAGTTTTGTGTGGGTTTCAAAGTGCTAATTTGGTCTTGGCGGCGAGGGGCGCTGCCCCTCGACCCCGCTCTGTACTGCGACAGGGAGCGCACCCGGGGCGCTTCCCTAGGACCCTGCGGGGGCGTTGCCCCCTGGACCCCCAGTCGTTGCGAATATTAGTCGTGGGAGTCTAACCAATTGAGAAGAGTTGAAGTTGCTGCAAGCATGGACTTTCTGTGTACCAGAGGCACTAGGAGTAGGTGTTGGCCGGGAGGCTGTCTTGGTGGATGCGTAGAGAGCTCGGGAGGAGCTAATCATCCAGTTGGAGGCAGTGCAGCGACACTTGGCTCAGGGTACCGAGGAATTGAAAACAAAGAAAGCAGCACGGGTGGCTATCAAGGTCAGCTTGAGGAGACAGTATTGTGTTAGCAGAGGCTACAGATGTAACGGGATGAATGTGGAAGTGATGTGACAGAAGCAGATTTTTCTTGTTGTAGTCACTCTGATAATATATTTTGTTTATTAATTTGTCTTAGATATTTTGTAATTGTCGTCCGGAGATGACTTTTCTTTTTGGGGGGGATGGTGTCAGCCGACTGGATGGTTCCGGCAGTGTTTCTGTAGCCAACGGAATGATTGTCGTCGGTGTTCGGCGATGTTTCTGTAGCCGACAGGGTGATGTCCAGCAGTGTTTCTATATTCTGTAGCTGACGTCAGTAAATAGTTTGTAGCGGATAAAATATTTGTGGCCAACGGACTCCTTCAGGAAGGTTCGGCAGTAGTATTTATATCCCGTCTCGGATCATTGTAATGCATCTTGTGATATGATATGCTTTGTATGTAATGTCTGGCATATGTGAATAAGAATATAATTCTATTGTTCATGTTTTGCTGTCTATATGCGTTGATTTCTTTACCAGTACGGTAAACAATACCTTGGTTGGAAGACTTCAGGGCAGATTGCCTATGTAGTCAGAATAAAGTAACTATTATGTTTAGTACTTGTTAAAGCTAGTTGGGCTGGGTAGTTAGGTGGTGAGGAAATGCGTCGGTTGGTTTCCAACTAACCAACCCTTCTATAAATGTTTGGAACATTGGTAATGTACTCATGTTGGTTTTTGGTATTAATAAAGAAATCATTTCCTCGCCTACTGGTATTGTGGTATGAATGGTATGTTTTAGGTTTTACTCTTAGTTGCCGATTTGTGACAAGAATCCGATTCGGGCACGGAATCGGATCCATGGATTCGGGGATTTTTTATTTTCCCAATTATGATTCGTGGAGGATTCGTGCATGTGTGTGTGTGTGTGTGTGTGTGTGTGTGTGTGTGTGTGTACTAAAAAATAAGAGAAATATACATAATTCTAAAACTAAATCATTTCATAGTATGCATCTATGAATCTAGTATACTTGATCAATGACATTGATAATTAATCTATTTTCGTGATTATAAAGAAAATCAACACATTCATGATTATAGATAGTAAATAAACTTGCATTGTGATTTAGAGGGTCGTTTTTAGGGTTTAGAGCCTTTAGAAAAAAAAAAAAAAAATTAAAAAATGAGGTTGGGCCCACTTTTTTGCAATTTTTTTTTGACCCTGCCGCAGATTCACGCGGATCCACGCGTGGATCCTCGAGGATCCGAGCAGGATCCGTAATCCTGCCTGTGGATCCGCGCACCGTGGATCCTTACGGATCCACAGGCAAGATTACGAATCCTGCCCGGAGATCCATATGCGGATTCGGATCCGAATCGGACCCGAATCCGGATCAGAGGGTAAATGCACCAATCCGGTAACTAGGGTTTTACTTCATATGCATCAATTGGACTATTTTGTGTATCTGTGAAATAGTGTGATATTTATACTCTACATTTTTGGCGCCGTTGCCGGAGATTGGATGAAATTAAGCCTCCAGCAAATTAAGGATTTTTGGTTGGGATGGGATATTGCCAAGATTGTTGATGATGGGACAGACCTGTTGGACCCCTTATATGCAGCTACAGTCCAAATACAGCACTTGACCCCTATTGATTGCAATGAATTGGAAAATGATGATCTATCTGCTAAAATTGCAGAAGTATTGAGCAACCCAAGTTTGGGTTGCTAAGAAGAAAACAGAGAGTTCTAAAACCAATAACCCACAAAGAAGGAAAGTGATAGAATGAGGTAATTCCAATACCACAAGAAACCTCCATTTGCTTCTCCTACCACTTCTTCAACACAACAAACAATGGCCTCTGGAGGGGACAACAACCCCTTGGGAAGACATGCGAAGGAGGCTCCAAATCCAATACGAGAGAAGATTAGCAGTTAGTGGTAGAGGAGATGAGTCGTAGAGGAATGATGCAGATAATCTCATGATCCCCATTTAGAAAACCCTAACCAAGAAACTCATCTTGTAAAGTCTTTGGAAAGATGAAATCACAATAATGAAGCCAAAGATCATCACGGCCACTATATGGATGACACACCAAAACCATGCCGGTATAAAATTTCATGAGTATCAATAATCATTATAAGACTGATTAATAATGGTAGTTTGAGTAGTCAATAGAAGTCAAAGATGAACTATGTAGGCATATCGTCGCCCATAAAGGGAGAAACAGATGATACTTGCAACAGCAATTCGTTATTAACTTCAATGAAGTGTTAAGAGAAATAGCCAACAATAATTTACGCCTTATCATAAATGATTCAAGTGATACCACTAAACATCATCAATGGCTAGAGTGTCCAAGAAAAGCATTTTGTATGAGTGAGATACAATATTAATATCAGAAAATTTTGAGATGTAAACTTGGCGCCAAGTATCCCATTTTCATTGATTACTACAAAGTAATCATAACCATGGATATCACCACCCTCGAAAAAGGATATCGAGTCATTATGCACGATAACTATTCTCTTGTGTGACTCTCAAGTTCAAGGTCAAATTGTTACTTTAGACATTCCTAAAAGAGCAACCAAAGTACATATCTAATGAGGATCTATACAAAATCATAAAATTGTTTAAGTAAACTACCAATCGGCAAGGGTCAACATGCAAGGCGATTAATGAAAAGTGAAATTAACTTAGAGGAGGCCATCACTAAAAGGTGTGACTAAAGAAACCAGGTAGAAGGATGTGATTTACATATGGAAACAAGATGCAATCTAGAGACATGCATCTTTATAATGCTAATCATTCCCACCAGAAAAGATATATAAGGATGGACAAACAGGTTTTGTAGGGCACCATCGGTAGAAGCAGGTATACAAAAAAGGAAAGAAAGGAAATAATCTTAGACTATGGATATCTGGTACTAGTATCATCTAAATACAAATATTAGATATAGGTGCTTGATGATTATTATTGTTGAGGATTTGTATATTAAAATTATGAGTAATTATATATTTATAGACATTTCTATATATAAAAATAAATGAATGTATATATAATTTCACATTTATATTATTAAACATATAAAATTGAGTAATTATAAATGTGAAATTATATATACATTCATTTATTTTTATATATAGAGATGTCTATAAATATATAATTACTCATAATTTTAATATACAAATCCTCAACAATAATAATCATCAAAGCACCTATATCTAATATTTGTATTTAGATGATACTAGTACCAGATATCCATAGTCTAAGATTATTTCCTTTCTTTCCTTTTTTGTATACCTACTTCTACCGATGGTGCCCTACAAAACCTGTTTGTCCATCCTTATATATCTTTTCTGGTGGGAATGATTAGCATTATAAAGATGCATGTCTCTAGATTGCATCCTTATGCCAAAGGGGACAAAGTGGACTGCCTTTACGCTTAGGAAGGACAGGCTTCTAGGGCACCTGATGCAGAGGTAAATGGAAGCAATGAACTCACAATCCAAATCCTTTCTAGGCTACTAGCAAGGTGAAATCAAGCAAGGTCTCCATTCTTGAACAAGGGTTAACTTGTGAGACTAGTTCCAC
This sequence comes from Cupressus sempervirens, assembly GCA_028749045.1. Taxonomy (NCBI): domain Eukaryota; kingdom Viridiplantae; phylum Streptophyta; class Pinopsida; order Cupressales; family Cupressaceae; genus Cupressus; species Cupressus sempervirens. The sequence continues at coordinate 689,220,403 of CM053791.1, read as the reverse complement.
CTTTGAACCCACTATGGACCCTCCAAAACCTTTGGTCAACTCTAAACAATAACTGGCATATGGGATTTTTAGCTTCCCAATACTTTGGACAAATTTAGTTAGGAAAGGCTATTTGAGAATTGGGTTGACCTAAAGAGTTTTTAAGGCACAACTCTGAAAACTCCCAAAGAACTCTCCAAACTAATTAGTGTTTGAGATACCTTTTTGGGGCCTCCACAAAACTCCAAAGTTTCAGGCTCAGAGTATTACATATGGGGTTGAAACAACTACTAGTCCAATTAGGACATTAGGCTTAATTAGGTCTCAAATTCTAAGCAACTACTAAAAATTTGGTCTAACTATTCAAACCAACACTTACAGAAGGTCTATCCCAACTCAAAAACAACATTTCACCACACTCTTTCCACCCAACCACTAAAAGTGGAGCTCAACCATTCAATTTGCACAATTCAGGAAGCCGGTCACATAAAGATTTCCGGATAGGGCTTGCTTGTTCTCTTCCATCCCAATAGATCCCAGCATGAAACCAAATGGAAATGAAAGATCATTCTCTCTACTTGTAAGTCCTAAGAGGCCATAATTTTCTTACAATGGGAAGTCAAGCAAACGGCCACATTTCTTCAACACCCTGGCAAAAGAAGGGTTTCAGACCTTGTCACAAAAATTTGACTAATTAAACAAGTAAGCCTCAACTAAATTCACTCAAAGTTGTAGTGCAAGAAGCAAACACGTGTCTTTACTCACTCCAATCATTAAAACTCATTCACCAATCCGTACACCCTTCTAACAGAACAAATTGCAGACTGATTGCAGGAAAATACTCTGAAATCTTATTGCAAAAGCACCACAAATGTTGCATACATCATCCTAACTCCTTGTCAATTGACTAACATATCCTATTTCAGTCCCTTACAACTTCCCAAGTTGTCCCTTGCACTTCCATGGCTGTTGGACAAAGATGACTGTTCAACTTCCAAAACTTGTAAAGTTGCAAAATGACAACTTTTACATTTTTGCAAGCAACTTTGGCAATTTTGCATTTAGTCTTGCAACTTCCTAAACTTACAAAAATGACCTAAGGACTACTACTAGGACTCAAAGGAGTCTAATGGCCCCTTTGATCAAGGTTGACCAGCACTCATGGGTCTTACAATACATGTCTTATTCATGACAATTTTCTAATCCTATTACACCTTTTATATTGAATGGCATTCTAATGAGTTTCTTTGCTTAGTTTTCATGTTTTTTGGGTTGCCCCTCCATCAACACCTTATCGTGAATCTTCCTCACATTCCCTACCATGGAAAATGAATGTTCAATCACTAGAAGAAAATTAGGAATGGCAAAATTAAGGAGAACGGCAATATGACCCCATACAAGGTAGTCCACCCACCTCATATTTATGGCAAGGGCCACATGAGGCCAAGGGGGGGAAATGTATCCATTTTTGGTCTTGGAGTAGGAGGTTTCTAAAGCACCTGATCAAGTCACCCTATCTTATCAACTTTGTGGTTGGATTATCTTCAAGTTAGCTTCAACATGTATTGAATTGATTTACATTTATATGAAATTGAATTATGGCATTATATGAATCCTAAATGTGTTGTGTGGAGATGACATATCTAAAGAAACCCTACATGTAATAAACCCAAACCTTAATTTTGGTGTTATTGTGATTTTAGGGTAGACTTCTAGGGCAAGATAGAAAAAGGGCATTACAAGTGGTCTTAGAGCATCTTAACTGCAAATCTTTGAGGGTCTAATGAAAGAGGGCAAGATCTTAACTGCCCTTTTTAATATTGTTCAAGTTATATTACTAAACATCATCAATGGGTAGAGTATCGAGGATAGGCATTTTGTATGAGTGATGTACAATATTAAAATTAGAAGGTTTTTTTATGTAAACTCGATGTCGACTATCCCATTTTCATTGATTACTATGAATTAATAATAACCATGGATATCGCTACCTTCAAAGAAGGATATCGAGTCATTATGCACAATGACTATTATCGTGTGCGACTCCGGGGTTCGAGATCAAATTAGTATTATAGCCACTACAAGAAAAAGAAACCAAATTATGTATCTATAAAGTACCTGTATAAATCATAAAATTGTTTGATTAACTACCAATAGGTGGTGGTCAACATACAAGGCAATTAACGAAAAATGTGATTATCTTAACAGAAGCCATTACTAAAAGGTGCAACTAAGGAAATCACATAGAAGGGTGCAATATCCATAGGGAAAAGGGATGCAATCTAGGGACACGCATCTCTCTAACACTACCCTTTCCCATTGAATAAGATATATGAGAATAGAAAAACACATTTCCTATGACACCATAGCAAAAGTAGGGAAACATGAAAGGAAAGAAGGGGGAAAATCTTAGAATATGGATATTTGGTACTAGTATCATCTGAATACAAATATAAGAATTAAATGCTTTGATGATTATTATTGCTTGGGATTTGTATATTAAAATTATTGAGTAATTATATATTTATAGACATCTCTAGACATAAAAATAAATAACTATATGTGTGTGTCTATCTATCTATCTATATATATATATCAGTGTTACATGGGGACTCGCACCCCCCTCCCAAACCTTGGAGTACCCATCCCCGAGACGTCCCCACACCAGGTACTTGCGTACAAGTACCCCAACCTCCACCACTCTGCAACCATGTTGCCGCTAGTATGGGGACTTGGATTTCTATTTGACTTTTGTTTTTTGAATGTTACTATTGGGTATGTAATATGTTACTATGTTGAATGTTCAATCGATCTAGTTCATGTTGCAATTTGGCTATGTTCAAGTATTTTAATTTGGTATGTTCTACTGAAACATCATTTCATAACAAGCATTTCAAATTCTATATGTATACTATACAACACTCCTCCCTGCCCCATCCTCCCCTTGCCACCGTCCTCTGCGTCAACTTGCCTCTTGGCGCTCAAAATTGTAGCCCTAATTTTGAGCACCATTGAGAAATTTTGTCTATAAATTGGTGAGATTGTATCCGGCTGTACCTTTCCGCCCCATGAGGTGTTTAATGTTTCTAACACCCTCCATTCAGTGCGTCTAAGTGTTCCATGAAGTTAAACTGACATTTCGAATCATTTCGTGAAGTCTTGTTTCGAGCATTTGTTAAATCTACATTCACTTGTGTCAAACAGCGACAGGAGCCTATGTTTGCAACAAAATATCTTGCACCCAGAAATGTTTCATGATGCGCCACTTTGGGAGTGTCTAGTGTCCATACCTGAGAACCTATGTTTTAGATTTCGAGTCGTTTCGAGTCCGTTTGACTAGGTTTTGAATCCCTCAAAGCTGGTAGTTTACTGTTTTCATGCTGATGCACATTGCACATAATTCTGGGAGGCCCTGTTTGACATATTATAATTTTGACCCAGTTGACCAAAATGTTGAAATTCCTTTTGCATTGCATTTTAGACGTCAGAGACTTGTTATGTTTCAAGTTTTAGCTTATGACAAATCCGTTTGATCATTTTTCAAACGCAATTCCAAACACATTTTCTATCTTTTTACTGGTGTCATAAAATGCAGATTGATTGGAACCCCTGTTCGTGACGTTATAACTTGATATCCGTAATTGCCTAGATCGAATGGATTGTACCATTGTGTTGTCCTCTGAAAATACTTCAAGTGTGCTAGTTTGCAAGTTTTGACAAATCCATTTGCATACTTTTCTAGGTCAATTCCATTTGCAAAAATTGTTTTTCTGCCATTATTTCCAGACCGCAAATCCAAGTAGCCCACTTTGATTGCTCACCAAATGTGTCCTGTTATTCGTCATTAGCCCAAATCCCAAATTTATACTCTCCTCGTGACTGAACCAACACCCCAGTTTTTGTCTTCCCAAGTGTCGGTTTACCCAGTTTTCCAAGCCAAATCCGAACCCAATTCATTGTTTTCTGACATGTTTACTTATAGGTAATTTTGAGAGGTCAACTTTGGCGGTCAATATCTTTTGACCCCGAATTCGTCATGAGACGAGATTCGACAGGGTGAAAGTATGTGGTACAGAAGGTCAGTGGGTCAGATTTTAGGGCTTGGTCAGAGGTTTGGATCAGTTTTTAAGGCTAGTCAAAGGACCTCTTGACGCAAAATTGACAGTTTGCAAAAAGATGCGAAATGAGCTTCAAATTCATTTTCAGTGGTTGAATTTCTTTCAATTTAGTTCAATAAGGTTGATGGATCAGTTTGAGGCTTCAGTTACTTGGGAACGAAAATTTTTTTAGCCGGATCCACTTTGGGATCCGACTGAGTTCACAGGCTTAATAAAGTAGTATAAGTTTCAAATATGTTTAAAAGGCAGAGTGATTGTCTTAACAAGAGAGCATGAGTTTGATAAGAGTATATCAATATGTTGGACACCAAAGACTTTTGTTGTATCTTGAGTCTTAAGTCAAACCTTTGCAGTGAAATCCAAAACCATTGACATTAGAATATGAAGGATATCTTATGATCTAAATGTGAAAGGTAATCTGTTAGAATTTGTGTTACAGTGGACTAGTGTATTTGAAAGTTTTGAAAGAAATGCATTACCTCATAGTTATATATGAAGTATCATGGGCATTCACATGTGGACACTTCATTATTGGACGATGTTAGGCAAGAGGACTTGGATTTCACTTGTAACATTTTGATTCATCGGAAATCGGGTGTAGGTAAGAGTGCCACAAACAATTCTATTTTGATGAATCTAAATCTAAAACTAATGCATTTCAACCAGCAACAGGGAAGGTTAGGGAGATACTAGGAACCATTCATAACATTAAAGTCAAGGTTGTTGATACGCCCGGTCTCATGCCTCATGCTAATCAGCGTAGAATTGAAAATATTATTTTGTCAATTAAAAATTTGTCAAGAAAAAGCTGCCAATAAAAGAGGAGCACGCTGGAAGACATTAGCAGAGCCCACATGAGAGGAATATGCAATGAAGCAACCTGCAGCACATTATAAAGAAAGAAGCCGCTGGGAAATTGTAATTAGTCCACGCCAAGCGTGGGGAAGAGCCACGTTTTTTTGAAACAGGAAGCCGCAGTTTGTAAGTCTAAGGAGACCCTGTGCAAACAGAGAAAGCTCCACGCCTTGCAGGTGTAACCCACACCAAATACACAAAGGAGCAGCAGACCAGTAACATGAAGCTCACACAAATTAAAAAGAGAATATCCAGCAAAGTCAAATTGAATGAGGAGTCTGTGGTTTCAAAAGAAGAAGCCATTATAAATAAAGGGGGCTCCACACAACAACACAATGAAAGCTGACCGGGATATAGGAAGACGTCCATCAGCAATGGCTGCGGCATGAGAAGTAATAAGGACGTGGAAGGCATGTTAAAGGTGAAAAAGACAAGAACCAACGCATGTAAAAGGAGGCTCAGCAATGTAAAAAGAAATCCACACTCAACAAATGGCATTCAAATGAAAGACTATGCATTGATAAAGGAGAGCCTCATTGGCATTCAAAATTTTGCAGACCCTACACAAGAAATTCGAACAGCCAAGCATTAAAAGAGCTCATGGCATTAAAAAAGGGGGGGAGCACCCTGTGCAAAAAAGATAAATGGAGATCCAACCCGCAAGTCAAGGATAACCAGCGGACTGGAGGAGTCAAAAATCTAGAGGAATCTCCACGCCCAGCTGCAGTCCAAGTCGTTTTAAGCAGGAAGGGGAGGCGTTTTAGTAGCAAGCCCATGCAAGGCATGGAGTAGGGGCACCAAATGAAAACCCACACACAAGCATATTGTCACAGAGAGGCCACGCATTCAAAGAGCAATCATTGCAAGAAGAAGCCATCAGACTGCAGGGAAGCCACCAAAGCAAAGTAGTGAAACACAATCAAAGCTGTCTCAGTCCAAGATAAGGATGATGACATGTAGGAAGAAACCTGCCAGCGGCATGAAAGAACAAAGTTGCAGGTACAATAAGAGGCAGTGTGCGCCAAAGGAAGAAATGGTTTGAAACAAATATCCCACATTTGTGAGGAGGGAGGATCTTGTATTTTTTACAAATGCATAGTGTCTAAGAAGACACCGCTTTTAGAAGGCAACGCTTGCATGGTGGACCCGACCTTGATGGTGTCAGTTGGGGGGTAATACAAGGCAAAATTTTGAATGAATCTGCAAGCGCAATGATGTGGTGCCACAAATCCAGATGCAACGAGATGAGGCCACATGGCGAGATCGATGGTGGGCGCATGCCCACAAAAAAAAAGTGCTCGACCGATAAACAATGCAGAATTGCGAGATTGCGACACGTGGTGACGAGTCCCAGCTGATGATGAGGTGGCGTGAAAGGAGCAGTTCGAGGCGGATAAACAGGATGCTGCCACGTGGCAGATCAAGCGGTCTGGGCAATTCCGCAAAACCAACATGCCCGAGAGATATGTAATGCAGGTAAGCGGGCTACCGCCACGTAGCAGCGGGCCCGCCGATGATGACGTGGTGATGTGGCGGTGCAACCAAAGTGGTGACATGGAGGTTCAATAGTGATTGAGCAGCCAATGTGAGACTGCCACGTGGCGGAGCTTGTGAACAAATAAGATGGTGCCACGTGGCACTCAATGAGCAATGAATTGGCAGGTGTTGGACCAAATCGGGTGCTGCCACATGGCAACCTGGTCAGACCAGGTTTGACCTAGGTCCAAGGTTGAGAAAAAATAAAATATTCTTTAAAGAAAATAATTTTTAATTATTTTTCTCACAAAATGTCTTTTCAAAAGCGTGCACGTTCAAAACTTTTTTTTTTTAAATTCCAAAGGTCATTTTCTAAAGTTTAGACTTTAGGACTTTTTAAATCTTTGAATTTTAAGGTGAGGTCACAGATCCATGCAGAGGGGGTATTTTCGAACTGAGATTCAAGGGGTTTCTGATAGGCGAACATAGCAGTATTATATATCGCCAGAATCGGGAGAATCTGAATTTTTCGATTATACAGTTAGTTTCTACACAGAATGCCATTGGTTCACGCTACAGGAGGTTTTTCTCCAGATTCCTATTGTGCAACTGTATTCAGGTGAGGAAGTTCAAAATTGATTCTTGACAGGGTAATGACTTGTATGTGGTTAAAAGGCAGTGAAAATGCAGTTGGGGTCGAAATTAATCAAATTCACTCAGTAAAAACTCAATTTTACTGGCATTTCATGAAGTTTTTAGATATTTTGATGACTCAACAAGTTTTCATCATTTCAACAAAGATATTTGCAAATCAGTAACAGAAAAATGATGAAACCAAATCAAATCAGAATGGGAGAAGGGAGAAAGAAGTTATTCAGTTGTAGAAGATTGAATTTCAAGTGGACAAGTGTCAGTTGCATAACAGATCCGGGAATTCATCTTCTTCCTATATCTTTCTTTCTTTCATCCATGGTAGAGGTTCCAATTTTTGGAGAAAAAACCACTCACTGCTGTGATACCAGGTTTTGGTTCCAGTTTTTGATGTGTTCCCAATACTATGATGCCACATATCTTTCAGCATAATTCTCTTGTATGAACAGCAGTAGGAAGGATAATACAGCAAGTTCTGATATGTTAGGTGTTTTTCAGTGTTTTCATTTCATGCATATGACTATATAATTTCAAGGAAATTAATACAAAGAACAGTAGGTTGAGTTTCATCTTGAATCTTGTCTCCCTTATCAGTGATCTTCGACGTTTTATAATCTTTGAACAAAGAGCTTAGGTTGTAGTTGCAGTCCCTTAAGGCTGTATGTTATTTCATTATTGCTTATAACTCAAGGGGTTATGTAAATGCTTCAGCGAAATTAACAAGGTTGCAAGTTTACTGATGGGGATATCATGTAAGAATGAGGTTTAGATTAAGCACAAATGTCTATTTGCAAGGTAAATAGATAGATCAGATATCTGAATATATAAATAAATATCAGATATCCATATGTATTTATTTGATTCATGGATTTGCCCAATGGATTAGGCACTGGTCAGTTAGGGGACCATTAAGTCTTACTGCTACATATCTGAGGTTTTGTTGAATTCAACATTATTAATCAAACGTTCTTTCCCTTTCATGTTGAAGGACTTAAAGGATTAACCCTCACTCAACTTATGTGATTCACAAATTTGCATTTAGCTATTGTATATCTCTGTTATTGCATGAATTACTAGGAGATATAAGGGGTTTTCATCTGCTTAATAGATTCAGTATATGCTTTGATAACTGTTACCATATAAAGAATCTACAGGTCCACCCGCCTAGGTCTTGCAGAGCCTGAAGAAGAAGGGTCTAGCCTTATAGTTGGCCCAAGACTGCAGTCAAGTGTATCCATCATAGGAATTTGCTAGCCTTAGATGCATCTATCTAGTTTCTTGGTCATTTTCAAAACTGTTAAATCAGGAGCCAACACCGCCATCCCGAAAATGAGACCCATTTTCCACCCATCCCAAAAACTCATTTCGACATCTCGCCGTACCCCAGTACCAAGGTAACATTGATATATATATATATGAATTTCATTATTATATTATTAAATAAATGAATAATAACTTAATATGAATTCCATTAACATATTATGATACATATATTATTAGTGGCATAGTGTTATTTATATTTGCCGTAATTAACCATGGTGAGGAAAGTCTACACTACTGCAATCATGAACACGTGTATTTTTATTTATCACAAAACAATATAGTCGAAACCTGCATGCAGTAGTCTCCTCTGAAGAAATCTATGTACAAAAATATATGCTTACAATAATCTATATCCAGCTGATATTGCATAGCACGCACGCATGCACACACACACACACACACATATAATTTGAGTTTACAAAGATAGCATAGAACAGAAAGGTTCTGTTTTGCTTACAGCCAAGAAAGATTGGGGTACGAACAACCTTATTTGCTGGCCACAAATCAGAAACTGTTTCATTACAACAGTGATAAAAATAGAAGATAATGTGATTTCTCCCTACTAGCGTTTCCTACATCATAGCTTATTCTCCAATCCATGATTCCTATATTTGGTTAGTTCAACTACTTGCGGTACTTGAAATGTTTGATGGAGAGTGTAATTGAGCTGGAAATGAATCAGCAAAATATCCACATGGCCAAAGTCGGAATTGAATAATAAGGTAGTGTCGCAGCTAAAAAACCTACTGTAGAGACTTGACCATCATGGTGGCAGATGTGGATACATGCAGCCAAACAGAGGAGATATTTTCCTTGATAAAACACATAAGAACATGACCCAATTGTGATGGACTAAAGTACATGTGGTAAAAAGAAATAAAGTATAGAATGATAGGAAGACTCCTGCCAAACGAGTGACAGGAAGTCTACATGCCACAAGAGAACATTTGTGTAATGTCCCCAATTTGTTGGCATTAGAGTTTCAGGGATTAGCCTATAATTGTGATCCTCGTAAGCTAATTATTGTGGATAGAGGGTCTTCTGTGGCAGTGGCTTGGCTTGGAGGGTCTTATCTTCTCCACATTTCACTAAGCTACAAGTTGATCTTCGTTTGGCTCAAATTAGACTTTGTTTGAGCTTAGTTTTGTGTAATTACTATTTGTGGTAAGATGGTGTTGATTGAGATGGACCCTTTCTATTTTTGGAAAGTGCATTTGGTCACATGGAGAAATAATAGCTTCTTGAGTGAAGTTACATTTTGGCAACAAAAGGGAATTTGGAGGTTATAAATACAAGCTCGTTTCATTGGGAAATGCACACTTGAAGATATATTTTCTTTTATTGCCTTTGTGGCTTTTTTGAGTCTGATATTTTGAGGCCCTTGCTGAAGTATAGGGTTAATTCTGAGAAGTGGCAATTCATAGCTGAGGTATTGTGAATTAGATTTCTGAGGATTATTAATCTTCCATTTATGTGTTACTGTTGCTTTGGAAGAAGTCTTTGTGCTGGGTGTTGTGGGGGATTAAATTCTGAAAATTGTGAAGCTTGAGATTGTTGGAGTCTTCCTACTGTATGACCTGTGGCTGGAAGTCATCTGTTGTGGGAAATTTAATTACATAACCCCCTGCAAGTTGTAAGTGTTTGATCTGAATGTATTGTGAGGAGGTTTGTTGTGCATATCAATGTGATTAGGAATTAGAGGCTGATACAAATCACATTTGATACCTGTGTTTTATAGACTGAAATTTTAATCTGAATTTGTGAATGCTAAATTTGCATTTGGTTGCTATATTTCTGCATGTTGTTGGCATCTATTACAACCTTGTCCTAGAGCATACAGCTTCTATTCTTGATGACAAGATGAAGGGTTTTAATCTCTGATTACTAGGCAAAAATATCCCTGTGGCTTGGCGTTTGAGTTTGCTATTGTTTGGCGACCAAACCGCCTGTAGCTTGCCAGTAGAGATCCCGCACTTCGTGGTGGCTACATTTGCAAAAGACTGTTGCTGCAATTTTTACTGGTGTTGATGTTTCTTGTATGGGCATGGGTTGTATTAGGAGACCCTAATATATAACAGCTAAGTGTTATTCATCTCACAATCATGGCATCTCATTTTCAGTATACAGAATGTTGAGGATCTCATTTGGGTACATTTACGAGAAAATCATTGTGGTTCCATATTCACGGGTCTGCAGCTGCATTCTGGGCAAGTCGTCAACATCATACAGGCCTGCGATTTCTATTGTAGATTGGGCCACGACCTTGCTTGACTGTCATACTAAGGCGAGTGGCAAATCATAGTTGGCAGGGTGATAATCAGAATTGGAGGAGGCCATGAAATGATCTAAATCAGCAACTTACAGTCTGGAGTTCTACGTTGATCATTCTAGAAGCCTTCAAATTATAATCAAGTTCTTTGGTTGATGCAAGTTTGTTTTAAATTGTAGAATAATATTCTCTAAAATTATGGAAGTGTGTTATTTTGCAATATTGTTCCTTGTCTACCATTTATTTTTGAAAAAGAATTTGAAAGTATATATTTTATTAAAAATCAGAAAATCGTTAAACATACAAAATATCAGTTTGTGCATCAATATAATAGTTTGGGCCAGGTTGGGGTCTTTACAGTGGTATCAAAGCGGTTTCCTGCCAGCCTGTAGGAATTGGGCTCAGTTATTATTTTTCTCCGTGCTTACTTCTGAGATTGTCAGATTATTTTTGTGATTGGTATAGTGACATGGATGGTGACAGGAGATTCATTCCAAGTAGATATTATACTCACAGAGGACGTACTTCTCTGCCTAGGGATGGAGAATCTGAGATAGGGTATTGTAAAACAGTTGGATGATGCAATTGTTGGCATGAGTCCCCAGGATTATGCATTCGATGGTGATGCGATGATAGTGGGAGTAGGAGCATGCGATGATACAATCATATCGGCATTGGCGGCTACTTATGCGCCGATTGAACCATCTATGGAGGAATTTAGCGATATGCATGCAGTTGTTGATGTGTGTCCTGATGATGGCACACATGTTGATAATTATGAGTTTTCATCAACTGCAGATTCGGTTCAGTTTTATATTGCGGCAGTTAGTGTTGTTCTTGTGTCCATATATTTTGATGTGGCTACACCTATTGTTGATAGAGTTGGCATGAGTGCATATGGTTCGCCTGTAGCTACATCTTTTTCAACGCATGTTGGTGATGATCACAATTCCAGTCCAATATACATTATGTGGGTGGATACAGGGAAGAAGAGGTTGCATAGATCTTCTACAGAATTGCCATCTGATAACATTCTGACTTCTACATCATTAGCACAAGTTTTGGGTGCTATGCTACAGGACATGTTGATGTTCCTGATGATATTGGCATACAGCTGGTTCAGTGTTGACGAGGATGCCATGTACTTCTTCATTTGGGATCCAAGTGGAGGTTGGAGTTCACTATGTTGCCGGATTGCTTGAGGTCAAGCAATCTCGGGGAGGGAGGACTGTAATGTCCCCAATTTTGTCCGCGTCACAGTTTCACAGATTAGCCTATTATTGTGATCCTCGTAGGTTAATTATTGTGGATAGAGGATCTTTTGTGGCAGTGCCTTGGCTTGGGAGGGTCTTATCTTCTCCACATCTCAGTAAGCTACAAGTTGGTCTTCATTTGACTCATATCAGACTTCATTTGGGCTTAGTTTTGTGCACTTACTATTTGTGGTAAGCTGTTGTTGATCAAGATGGACCCTTTCTATTTTTGGAAAGTGCATTTGGTCACAAGGAAAAATAATAGCTTCTTGAGTGAAGTTACATTTTGGCAACAAAAGAGAATTTGGAGGTTATAAATACAAGCTCATTTCATTGGGAAAAGCACGCTTGAAGATATATTTGCTTTTATTGCCTTTGTGGCTTTTCTGAGTTTGATATTTTGAGGCCCTTGCTGAAGTATATGGGTTAAATCTGAGAAGTGGCAATTCACAGCTGAGGTATTGTGAATTAGATTTCTGAGGATTATTAATCTTCCATTTCTGTGTTACTGTTGCTTTGGAAGAAGTCTTTGTGCTGGGTGTTGTGGGGGATTAAATTCTGAAAATTGTGAAGCTTGAGATTGTTGGAGTCTTCCTACTGTATGAGCTGCGGTTGGAAGTCATCTATTGTGGGAAATGTAATTACATAACCGACTGCAAGTTGTAAGTGTTTGATCTGAATGTATTGTGAGTTCTGTTGTGCATATCGATGTGATTAGGAATTAGAGGCTGATACAAATCACATTTGATACCTGCGTTTTATAGACTGAAAGTTAACTTGGATTTGTGACTGCTAAATTTGCATTTGGGTGCTATATTTCTGCATGTTGTTGGCGTCTATTACAGCCTTGTCCTGGAGCATACAGCTTCTGTTCTTGACGACAGGCTGAAGGGTTTTAATCTCTGATTACTGGGCAGAAATATCCGTGTCTTGGTGTTCGAGTTTGCTGCTGTTTGGCGACCAAACTGCCTGTAGCTTGCCAATAGAGATCCTGCACTTCATGGCGGCTACATTTGCAGCTGACTGTTGCTGCAACTTTTACTGGTGTTGATGTTTCTTGTATGGGTATGGGTTGTATTAGGAGACCCTGATATATAACTGCTGAGCGTTATTCATCTCACAATCATGGCGTCTCACTTCCAGTATACAGAATTTTGAGGATCTCATTTGGGTACATTTACGAGAAAATCATTGTGGTTTCATATTCACAGATCTGCAGCTGCATTCTGGGCAAGCCGTCAGCATCATACAGGCCTGCAATTTCTATTGTAGATTGGGCCACGACCTTGCTTCACTGTCATACTAAGGCAAGTGGCAAATCATAGTTGGCTGTGTGATAATCAGAATTGGAGGAGGCCACAAAATGATCTAAATCAGCAACTTACAGTCTGGAGTTCTGCATTGATCATTCTAGAAGCCTTCAAATTATAATCAGGTTCTTTGGTTGTTGGAAGTTTGTTTTAAATTGTGGAATCATTGTTAGTTCAATACTCTCTTTCGCAAAAATATTCTGTAAAATTCTGGAAGTGTGTTATTTTGCAATATTGTTCCTTGTCTACCATTTATTTCTGAAAAAGAATTTCAGAGTACCTATTTTATTAAAAATCAGAAAATCATTAAACATACAAAATATCAGTTTGTCCATCAATATAACAGTTTGGGAAAGATTGGGGTCTTTACAATTTGTTAGTAAAAAATCAATAATTATTTTCCATAATTTAATCCAAAAACTATATTAAATATCCCTTTGATCATATGTAACATAAAATCATAAAATGATAAGGTATATAATAGGCTCAAATATAACATAAAATGAGACATCAATGGCTCTCATCACTAGGTAGCCCACCTCATATGTATGGCAAGGGCTACATAAGACCAAGGGGGAAGAATGTATCCGCTCTTAGGCCTACGGTAGGAGGATTCTAGGGCAAGTCACCCTATCTTGTAAACTCTATGGTTGGATCATCCTCAAATCAGCTCCAATGTATGTTGAATTGATTTATACTTATATGAAATCGAATCATGACATTATATGAATCTTAAATGTGTTATGCGAGGATGACGTAACTAAAGAAACCCTATATGTGATAAACACCTAACCCTAATTTTGGTGTAATTGTGATTTTAGGGTAGAATTCTAGGGCAAGGTAGAAAAGGAACATTACAAGCGCTATCAAAGCATCTGTCCTTCTATCTTGTGAGAGGTGGTTCATGCAAACTAGCCAAAGGGCTCTTAAGATAATTAGGAAGAGAAAAAAGTTTACAACCACAATGAGCAAAGAATTGAGCATTTATTGAACACACTACCCAAACCACTAAAGCCCTTATGGACCAAAATGAGAGGAACAAAAGAAATAATCAAATCCTCCTTCAAGCCATTCAAAGCATGAGTAACAATGGATGAGATACTAATTCCAATCATTCTGCAAATAACAATAATGGTCCTCCTAGGGTACCAGATTCTAGAGTCACGAAGCAATCTTTTCTACCCAGGGAGGAACAATTGAGAAAGACAAATGCACCCCCAATGAATAATAGTGATGAGATTGCAAAGGCATATTCTAGAATTGATCTAGAACTTAGGAAGGATATCTCATTTATAGATTATTGTGATGCTAAAATGAAAGCTTACGGTAATAAGAAAAGATAAAGACCTAACAAAAAAAAGTGAATAAAATGACCCTTCCAAACATTGAAGACTAAAGAAAATTAACAGCACATTCACGGGGACAAAAGTTAAACATCTATCTCTTACATCACAAATTTTGCCTACTTTAAAAATGTTCATATAGTCATTAAGGTTTCATGTGAAGTTAGTTGACAAGTAAAATTAATTATGATCAAGTGAAATCATAAGATGGTTAATCGTTATAATTTCATGTGAAGATAACATGTAAGTTAATCGTTGTGATGTTATTATATTGTTATCTTGAAATCATGAAAAGTTGGATACTCATTATAAATTCATAGGAAAGAAATGATGGTTAGCCGTTATGATGTTTTATGAATAATAACATATTATAGTAATTTTGATTTTTTTTGAGGAATATGATATTATCATGGAGAATTTCTTTTCTTGCAGGAGCACATCGAAGGAAGAGGGGGGGCATTGCCAGAAAGGAATTGGGCAAGGGACATTACTCCACCTATTAATCGACAGGTATGAATTCTAACCACCAAGGCTAAGGGCTAAAAGGCTAGGCAAGCAAGAGTAAACTAAGGACTACCATGAGCTACCCGGTCAACAAATATACATTATTAAAAAGATCACTGAGCCTTAAATTAAAATTGTGTTACCTTATAAATTGGATGATATCAAAGCTTCATGTGATATTGTCATGCCTTAATACAATAATACTATAGTATTTGCAGGTATATACACACACATACGTGCATATGTGTGAATTAGAATAAGATGTATGTATACGTACACTTGATATAAGATGTATACACTAAATACGTTGTTAAAATATCACGCATATATATATACGTGTGTACATACACAAGTATAGGTAGGTATGGTATGATATTATTATATTAAGATATTAGCATGAGTTAATATTATTCTTTGGCAATAGTTTTATTGTTTCAACTTGAGTGGCCATATTTCTATATCATTGCATTAGGCCTTACAATATTTCGGTGGTCATTTTAATATTTTTGTCACATTGAGCCGATGGCCTTTTAATTTTTTAACTCCTCGCCACCTTTACAATCTTGCTCATAACTAAGCATGCAACCGAGAAGGCAAAGATTTATGGAACTATAGTTCATTTGGAGAACAAAATTC
Organism: Cupressus sempervirens; assembly: GCA_028749045.1. Classification (NCBI taxonomy): domain Eukaryota; kingdom Viridiplantae; phylum Streptophyta; class Pinopsida; order Cupressales; family Cupressaceae; genus Cupressus; species Cupressus sempervirens. The sequence continues at coordinate 689,204,686 of CM053791.1, read as the reverse complement.
TTACCCTCTGGCAGAGAAAATACCATGACCTATGATCAGAATTACTTCCTTTGATTCTTGCTTCACATTCTTCTTTGCGAGTTCCATACAGTATTCTAGCAAACGCATACCATCTTCCATCTCCATTCTACATTTAGATAGTGCTCCCGCCTTCTTCAATCGTTGCCTTGATCATATTCATTATTTTAGTGTCGAGCTTTCCTACATGAGAATGACAGTAACCGATTGATACTACTCTTGTTTTTCATAGCAATCAGGGATCGTGATTCCAGCATTTCCCCAGAACCATTCGAGCCTTTTCAAGGGACGACCTCCACTCGGGTCATGAAATTACCACTGCTTAACTTTATGTTTTTTTAAAGATATAGTGAGGTAGAGCTGAAGCTTGGTTTGGAAAGTAATAATATTGATGTTAGAATCCATCAAGATATGATCCAATGTCTTCTTTCTTTATCTATGATATTGCAAGAATGCTCTAGATTGCGAATAACTATGGCATTTCTCATACTCGATATTCTCTTTTTATAATCATGGATAACTGTAGTGCGAGCTTATACAGGGATATCTGATATATATTCCATGAGATAAAAGACTGCACCATTGTGAATCAAGAATAGATTTTTCCAGAATTATTTTTCTTTTATAATGCCAAGGCCTAGGCTAGGCAGATGCATTGGTTGTGATTACAAATGCTTATGCATCCACCCAGTGATTCATCCAGGAAGACTAACATGGTCGAGATGGAGGGTGTGAAATGACAATCATTGAATTATGGTTTATTCCCACATGATGAAAGAAAAAAAAATCAGTAACTTAAGAAAGTAATAAGAGATGTCTAAAGTCTATGTCAGCTCATGGTAGTCAATGGTATAAGTCTTGTTGTCAAGTCGAGCAGTGGGTAATTGAGTACATAGTGCCCTCACAAATCCTTGGCTACGGCAGGTTAGTGGCATGCTTGTTGTTGTGATCACTAAAGGTCAAGGTTGCTAACAGTTGCAAGATAGGTGTATGTAAGGTATCCTAAACCTAGCTGGTTGTTTAGCCGACACTCTTAACACCTAGATGCATAGTGGTGTCCCAAGCCTAATCCCAAGGTAGGGAGGGCCTTTCTCAGTAGAGATTGTGTGAGGATACTTTAGAGTCCACGGTTGGGAGGTTAAGCCTGTGGCAATGCTCCTCTCCTCCAATAGCCAAGGCTTGCACAACTCAAGGTTAAAGTCTATATGCAAGACATCTGAAATTCGAGTACTTTACATTTATTTTTCCGCATTTTCAATTATGTATTGTAGATGGATAATATGGTTAATATTAGTTTCTCTTTCTTTGGATTAAGTAGTTAAATCAGTCATTTCTTTACTTGAATATGTATAAATTGAGATGAAACAATAATCATGTATAGAGGAACTAAGGTCCTTATAACTATCTTTTATGTAACCTAGAAAGGAAATGATATTTTGTTATTTCTCATTCATTAAATTATTTTGAAAATTTAGCATGTTACACTATCTCTCCTAAAGTTCCATTACAGAAGATAACACAATTAAGTTTGTATGCTTCATTTAATAAGGGAAGCCCATGAATGGTGGCATCATGGTCTTATAACCCAAGGTCACCAGCAAATAATAAGTAAACAACGTATTCATACAAAAACTTATAAATAATTCGATAGGACACACTCACAATGGTACTTCAAATAATTAACCCAACTTAAGCAAGAAGCAGCAATGGAAAAGTTTGCCACCGAATTTGAAAGGTTAGAGGTTACAGTACTAGAAATCTCTAAAGAACCTCACACCTATTAGTAGAGGTTTGAAAGAATCAATAAGTGCTTTGGAGCCAATAAACTTAGAAGAGGCAATCCAAAAGGCACTACACTTTGATACACCCTCAACTAAAGGTAGATCCACAATACTTGCATCAAAAACAAACTCCAAGCATCTCCACTAAGAAGATAAACACTTTGAAGGAGATTTAACATGAAGGTTCTTTCCTACCTAAAAACGACCCAGAAGAACTAAGGTGAAAAAGTTTATGCTTTGATTGCAATAAGATATTGGAACTTGAACATAAGTGTGCCCACGAGAAAAAAAATATGCATAAAATTGTTTGATTAAGTAAACTAACAATAGGCAATGGTCAATATACAAGTTGATTAAAGAAAATTATGACTAACTTAGAGGTTGTTTCTAAAAGGCAAATGGTGCGACTAAGGAAACCGTGTAAAAGGGTGTGATTTGCATATGGAAAAGGGGCACAAGTTACTAACACGCATCTCTCTAATGTTACCCTTTCCCATCAAACAAGATATATAAGGATGGGCAAACACGTTTCCTAGGCACCATCGACAAAAGCAAAGTGACACAAAAGGAAAGAAAGGAACTAGCCTTAGACTATTGATATCCAGTACCAGTATCATCTAAATACAAATATTAGAAATAAGTGCTTTAATGATCATTATTGTTTGGGATTTGTATACAAAAATTATAATAAGTAATTATATATTTATAAACATCCCCACATATAAAAATATATATTGACAAATTAACATGTTTCATAATTCTATAATTAAATAAATAATAAATTATAACAAATTTCGTAAACATATTGTGATCTATTCATTATTGGTGGCATAAAATTATTATTTAAAATTGTCATAATTAACCATGGTGAGGAAAGTGAGGTAGTCATGATTGGGAGAACGGTGGTGACCTACCTTCTAAGTATGTCACCTCATGGTTGTGATCGAAGAATCCCCATGGAGCCAAAGAGGGACAATGGACTACCTTTGAGTTAGGAAGGATAGGCTTTTGGGGCACCTTATTGTGGATCTTCTTCACATTCCCTACTATGGTGAATGGGTGTTCAATCATTAGAGGCAAGTTAGGAATGGAAAAATGAAGGAGAACAATATGACTCCACACTAGGTAGCCCACCTCATATGTATGGCAAGGGCCACATGAGGCCAAGGGGGAACAATGTATGTGCTCTTGGGCCTAAGGTAGGAGGCTTCTGGGGCACATGATCAAGTCACCCTATCCTATCAACTCTATGGTTGGATCATCATTTGATTTACATTTCTATGAACCAGATTATGACATTATATGAATCCTAAGTGTGCGGGGATGACATAACTAAAGAAACCGTACATGTGATAAAACTAAACATAATTTTTTCGTAACTGTGATTTTAGGGCAAGATAGAAAAGGGAAATTACAAATAAGTACAAGGGGAAAGCCACAACCTATAATGTAAGAGCCTCAAACACAACAACTAGCCCAATCTAGACAAGGATAGATAGTGGTTTGTCTACCTCACCTTTTCCTTTTGAATTTGTAAGCACTATAATTTGTGCTGACATTGATGTCAACATCCAGTATGGCGTGAATGTCAACTTGCTAAGGAATGAATATTGTAGATAAGATGGAAGGGTGTTGAGAGTATGAAGAAGGTTGTTGAGATTATGATATTGATTGTAAAAGAAACCTTGAAGAGTTCACAAAAGATCCCAAAAGGATACTTTCACTAAAATTCAATAAATTTTAATTAAAATAATAGATTTTCCTGTGCTTTTCTTGTGGTCTTAGAGAATTAGACAGAAGTTGCAAATGTATTGTTTCTTCTTTTTTTTATTTTCCAGATATAAGCAAAACAATAATTAACAACAGCAGCAAATAATATAATATTCAGTCAACCAGAGAAGCTACAAATCGTACCATGCAAGATATGTAATCCATTTGCCAGCAAAGGTGTTTACAAACAAAGAATGATGACACCAGCTGCAAGAATGGATGAACCACGCACCAAAAGGGCAAAGATGGCTAACGTAAGCCAACCAACAAATCACGTGCCAATTGAAAGGCAGTCGTACGGCTGCTATAGTCACACCAAGGCAGCAAGAAGATCCCAACGTGCCAAACAAGACCCTCAACGTGTAATGCACAAGCACCCCCAAACGCTGAACCTAACTATCTTTGTCAACTATTGAAACAATACTGTAGAATGCTGCTGAAACTGTCTATTGGGGTTTGCATCCCAATAGCCAAGCTCTAGGGTTTGTGTCCCAGACCTCTAGAATCTCAAATATCAAGAATGAAGATGTAAAAGATAATGAAAGAATGAGCCAACATCTCCTTTTATCTCTCTCAAAGCCAGTCAAACCCTAAAGGGAGAATATGTCTTACCCTTTATTATAAACTGGCATCTTCACAATTAAAAGACCTTTATGTATAGGAAAAACACCCCTTTCCTCAAATAACATGACTCTAGGTGACTGAAGGTCTCCAGATGCTGAAAATAAGTTATTATAACTCAAGACCTTTCCAACAAGCTATAACACATAGGCATGGCTTACCAAATCAAGCCAAAATCCCCTTATTACTCCAATTAGCTATATAAATAGCTTTATTTTAATTTATTTAAATACAAACTTAGGAAATATTAAAATTATTTCCTTTTATTCAACTGGAAAGCCAAATTCAACTAGAAAGCCAAACCAACCAAAAAATCAGTGAACAAGTCCTGTCACCTGTCTATGACTGATGCCGGGCAATGTGGGCCAACTGGTAGTCCTGTCCCTAAAAACTAGGGATGCTCCAAGAAACTAGGGAATATACCATGTCACCCTGAAACTAAAACTGTATACTGGTCCCGAGGAGCCTCAAATCTGATCACTGCCACAACCTCCTAAATTTTAGGAAAATCCCTAAAATTAAGGAACCGCCCCCACTGGCTCTCAAACTAATTGTAGAACCAACTCTAGTCACTGAGTATCCAAAATGAGTCTCTATCCACCACTGCTAGCCTACAAGACTCTAATAATAGGTAAACTCTCATGACTCTACTAGTCAGACTAGAGAGGGGACATGACAGTCCTCCCCTCTCGAAGATGCTTGCCCACAAGCAACTTCAATGCTAGATGTTGCAAAATGGACTCACCCTCCCAGGTGGCATCCTCTATGGGTAGACCTCTCCAGCTCACCAAGCACTCCCACATCACCCTACTCCTCAATCATCTCTCCCTAACCTCTAGAATCTCCTCAGGGACCAAAATTAATTTACCCTCTTCATCCAAAGGAGGTAAATCGCGTGATTTTATAATATGTTGCCCCAGTGCCTTCTTCAGGCATGACACGTGGAGCACATTATGAACCCTACTATCTGGTGGTAACTAGATCTCATAGGCCACCTCTCCAACTCACCTGAGTACTCTGTAAGGTCCATAGAAACGAGGATTGAGCTTTTCAGCTCCTCCCTATTTAAGGGTGCTCTGTCTGTAACGTTGTAGACTAAGGAAAATCATGTCACCCACCTCAAATGCTCTCTCCTTCATGTACCAATCAGCGTACATCTTCTGCTGATTCTGAGCATGCTGCCAGTTCTCCCTAAGATATCTCATGATATCTTGGTTCTCTTGCAACCAATCCTGTGCTAAGGGAACTCTGTTGTCACTGTCACTCACTATGGTCTTGGGGAGACCATGGAGTCTAAATATCTCTCTAGAAACGACTCGGCCACCTGTGAAGCTGTGAAGTCCGCTGCAATAGGAAAGAAATGGGTATACTTAGTCAACCTGTCCACCACAACACAAATACAATCCTTCCCCTAAACTCGAGGAAGATCTGTAATGAAGTCCATAGATATCCATGTCCACTTTTGCTCTGCTATAGGCAGAGGCTACAACAATCCAGCTGGAAAAGTATGCTATGACTTGTTCTTTTGATAAGTCATGCATTCACGAATATGGCATAAGACATCATCCTTGAGACCCTTCCAAGAGAATCTCTCTTGTACCGCCCTATAGGTCTTACCATAACTCGAATGTCTTGTTGTAGGAGTATCATGGTAAGCATGCAACGTGCTCCTTCAACTGTGGTTTAGGAACAAAGTAGACCCTACCATTGTAGCAGATGACATCATCCACTACACTATATTTGTCATCTTGTGTCAATTCATCCATGATCTCACAAGCATGCTGATTTCGAAATACTCAACTAAAAGTTGAGCATTCCAATCTGCGGAAATCTCGCTCAATAAACATAGGGCAGCAATTGATGGCTTCCTGGAAAGTGCATCAACAACAGTATTGTTCTTCCACTTGATGAACTCTATGTCTACATGAAAGGCCCTGCCATCTTTAGGTGTAGGTGTTTTGGACTTCACAAAACATGTAGCCCAAAGTATGTCATCATGACGAATGATAGTCTCCAATCTACGGGAAGTACTTACTTAGGAACACCGTCTAAAGCCGCCCTCAAGATACTCTTCTTCCTTTCAAAAAGAAACTCCGGCTGCATGTAGTGGTGGTCAATGATGTATTGCCCAATACCCTGTAACCACTGCATGCCCAAAACTACATCATAATCCTCCAACGGTAGCATATAAAAATCATCTGTCAAAGTATAGTCACCCATCTGGATGCTATGCTGAGGAATCCTCCAAGTACATCTTAAAACAGCACTGTCTGCAACCTTCACTCCAAAACCAACAAACTCCTCAGACTGGAACCCACGCCTGTCAACTAGCTTCTGGTCAATAAAGTTGTGAGGGCACCTATGTCTACTAAGCTCATAACCCGTTGGCCTCTCAATATACCTTTCAAATGAAAGGCATGAAATCTGGGATAACTGGAGAAAGTAGCCTTAGTCACTTTAGCAGACGCCAAAGGCTCCGAAGTGTCTAGGTGTAACTGTAGGTGTTCCTACTCAACCTCCTCCGGACTATCCTCAGTATTAGTATTAGGTATCTCCTCATCGCCTATCTCAGATGTCACCTCTATCAAATGAACCTTGCTTTTACCAAGGCAACAATGTCCAAGCTCCCATGGCTCCTTACAGGAGAAGCATAGTTTCTTCCTCCTCAAGTCATGGTCCATCCTAGGTGGTGGGGTGTCCAGTCTAAATGTAACATCAATGGCCTCCTTGAGGATGGCTGGCCTGAATGCTCGTACTAGTCCCTTAAGCCTGTCTTGCAAACCCTCTATGAACAGCATCACACGACTATGAGACATGTCCGGAACCATGACTGCAATACGTTGGAACTCATTCACAAAAGACTCCACGTTCCCTATATGCCTTATATGTGACAACTCTCGGTAGTAAAGCTCTGTGTCTTTATGATCAAACCTAGCAATGAGTCGCTCAGTGAAGTCAATATAGGAGTGAACCATTGCGTGATCCTGGGTGACCAATCCATGGTGCCACCAATCATAGGCAACCCCGTCTAAATTCAAAACCGCAAACTGTATAGCCTCTCTCTCAGGCATAGGTCTCAATGATAAATAGATATCCAGCTTGTGCACCCAAGCTCGTGCACTCATATCACCCGTGCCATCATAGGTAGCCAGTGTGATCTTCCTAGTGGCTCTACTGAGGTCGTTGTCCTGTTGTGGTTTGTAGCCCCTGTCTTCTCTGAACCTAGTGTTATCCCTACGCTATGCACAATACTGTGGAAAAGGAAAAACATCCCTAGCCTCTGGGGGTAGGGCTCTCCACTCAACTGTAGCTGCCATGATTGAATCCTGGAATCCAACCTCAGGTGGCTCCACCTGTGCTAGCTACTCAACTTGCCCAAACTAAGGCAATAATGGCCTATCCAAAGTAGGAATATGTGGACATTTTTGCCTATGGGAATGAAGGGAGCTCTCTGCTGAGACATGGGATTGATGACTGTGTTGACTTCTCGCAACAGAAATCGACCTACTCCTTCCCTGTCTACCTCCACACCTATCCAATTCCATTCGCTCTAGAGTATTTTGTAATATGTCTAGTGTTTAGACTATACTGGACTGCGAAACAAACAGAGTTCTCATGAACTCTCTCTCCTCTACCTCTGTAGGCATGTCATCACCAGCAACACCCTATGCCTCACCCATAGCTGGTGTCTCTGTATTTCTGGCGGCCTCTACTCGCCACTGGTGTCTCCTACGCTCGTAAAACCTATGTATTTCTCCACTAGGATGCATAGAAGATAGATAAAAATAGATGCTAAATGCTAAAATGAATTATCAAACCCTTTTCTATAACCTGTTTGATAATTTCACTGAAACCCTACAAGCTGGCAAGATTCAGGCTCTGATACCACTGAAAGATCCCAAAAGGATCCTTTCAGTGAACTTCTGTAAATTTTAATTAAAATAATAGATTTTCCTGTGCTTTCCTTGTGGTCTTAGAGAATTAGACAGAAGTTGCAAAAAGATTGTTTCTTCTTTTTTTTTATTTTCCAAATATAAGTAAAACAATAATTAACAACAGCAACAAATAATATAATATTCAGTCAACCAGAATAACTACAAATCATACCAGGCAAGATATGTAATCAATATGCCAGCAAAGGTGTTTACAAACAAAGAATGATGATGCCAACTGCAAAAATGGACCAGCCACGCACCAAAAGGGTAGAGATGGCTAACATAAGCCAACCAACAAATCACATGCCAACTGAAAGGCATTCGTATGGCTGCTATAGTCATGCCAAGGCAGCAAGAAGATCCCAACGTGCAATGCACAAGCACCCCCAAACGTTGAACTTAAACATCTGTCATGTCACCACTTTAGCTCAGTCTAGCAGAGACATGTGAGTCAGCTTATTATGGGGTCTTGTAGGCTGACAGGGTTGGATAGAGACCCAGTATGGTTATTTAGTGTTGGGGACTTGGTGTTCTAGCAGTTATTGATCAGTTGGGAGACGTTCCTTGTTTTTAGGAGACAGTTCCTACATTTATGGGGTTCATTCCTACTTTTTAGAAGGTATGATCACGCACAGGGTTGGGTTTCCATGAGTTTGCTCTTTGGGTTTAGTTTCAGAGGGATAGAGCTTGTTTCCTAAATTTTAGGAGCATCCCTAGATTTTAGGGATGAGACTGCTAGTGGATCCTTGATTTCCGACTTCAGTCACAGACAGGTGACAAGATGATTTTATGGTTTGTGATGTTAGTTGGGCATTTTGTAGCTATTTGGGTTATATTTTTAATATTTCCTAAGTTAGGGTTTAATAATTAAATAAGGCTAAGTTAATAGCCATTTTGGAGTAATAAGGGGATTTTTGACCTCATTCGGATTCGTACCCCTTGGTGTGATAGCTCGTTGGAAAGGTCTTGAACTTTTCTAAATCTTTCTCTTTGGTCTCAGGGTGATTCAGTGAACGGATTTATTTCTATGGAGAAAAAGGGTCATTTTTAGTAACATTGCCACTTAAAAATAAGACTTAAATCACTTTTGTAACCCAACGCCTTTTTGAGTCACTTTAGGGTTCGATTTGCTTTGGAAGGGGTTATAAGGAGATGGAGGCGCCATTCCTCATACATCTTATGCATTTTAAAACTTGTTTACAAATTTGCTCTGCTTGGGCGATTTTATTCTGGGATGCAAACCCCAGGGTATTTACTGGCTGGGACGTAACCCTCAGCAGTATTGGGTCTTGGAATTTTCAATGGTATCAGCTCTCATCAGGGAAGGAGGACGCCATTTCAGCTTGGGCCTGCAGTATTGTTTAGCTGGGCACGATTATTGGTACATGGGAAAGTGAGCCTTGCAGCAGTAGCTGCCATTTGCAGCACTTTGAGATATAGAGACTCAGTTAATCAGCAGCTAACGTATGCATGTTCATAGCCCTTTTCCATCAGCCAGTTTTGGAGTCATTGTTAGGGAAAATGTATTGGATCCTTTATTTGGCTCTATAATTCAGAGATCTGCCTGGTACGATTTGTATCAACTCTGATTTTACTGCATATTGTTATTCATTTTCAGACTCTTTTCATATCATTTGTTCCTTCTCATTTCTATGTTGAATAATCATCAAAAACGCAAAAACAAACAAACTCTTCTGCATTTCCGTCTAGTTCTGCAAGAAAACTTTAATAAATAGGAAAAACAAAATTAAAAGAAAAAAATCAATAAAGCTACAATAGATTAGCAGCAAAGATCCATCAGGGATCTTTCACAATCTTTGTCAACTATTGAAACAATATTGTAGAATGCTGCTGAAAACATCTATTAGGGTTTGTGTCCCAATAGCCAGGCTCAAGGGTTTGCATCCCAGGCCTCTAAAATCGCTCCTCAAAGAAAAATCGCAAATATCAAGAATGAAGATGTAAACGATAATGAAAGAATGAACGAACATCTCCTTTTATCTCCCTCTCAAATCCAATCAAACCCTAAAGAGAGAACATGCCTTTCCCTTTATTATAAAATGACATCTAAATTAAAAGGCCTTTATGTATAGGAAAAACACCCATTGCCTCAAATAACATAACTATAGGTGCCTAAAGGTCTCCAGATGATGAAAATAAGTTATAATAATTCAAGACCTTTCCAATGAGGTATAACACATAGACATGCCTGACCAGATGAAGCCAAAATCCCCTTATTACTCCAATTAGCTATATAAATAGCTTTATTTTAATTTATTTTAATGCAATCTTAAGAATATTAAAATTATTTCATTTTATTCAACTTCAAAGCCAGATTCAACTAGAAAGCCAAACCAACCAAATAATCAATGAACAGGTCCTATCACCTGCCTGTGACTGATGTCGGGCAATGTGAGCCAACTGGCAGTCCCATCCCTAAAAACTATGGATGCTCCTAGAAACTAGGGAATATACCCTGTCACCCTGAAACTAAAACCGTATAATGGTCTCGAGGAGCCTCAAATCTGATCACTGCCACAACCTCCTAAATTTTAGGAAAATCCCTAAAATGAAGGAACTACCCTGACTAGCTCTCAAACTGACTATAGAACCAACTATGGTCAGTGAGCATCCAGTATGAGTCTCTATCCACCAATGCTAGCCTACGTGACTCCAAAATAGGCCAGCGCTCATGACTCTGCTAGTCAGACTAGAAAGGGGACATGATAGGTTATTGAGGTTGTGATATTGAAAAAGATTTGAAGGGGTTGAGACTATGACTTTGACTGAAGAAGAAAATTTGACTAATGATTTAGGAAGTTTGTGACTCATCTAGAAGATAGAAGTACAACAGACAAGAACATGTAAGAAAGAGTATTTGAAGATCTTATGGGAGAATGCTTTGAGACAACGACTACTTGTGGCTCTAGACTAAATAACTAATGACTGTGAATATTGCACAATCACGTGTACAAATCCCCAACTGATTATTTGAAAAAGATATGATGTGTTGTTTTGCTGACAATAAAGCTAGCTGTCATGATGGTTTCGATAGGCTTGGAGAATGGCTTGATTTGATTATTATTGGTCCGGATATAAGTTGAGTGTTAAAATATTTAAGAGATTTTACCATGGTGTTTCATGCTTCAAATTGCACTATTTGCTTCAGAGAGTGTTTTGGGGCCGACCAGTAACATGTTTTTAATGCATTCTTACACGATACCTTTTAGACCAACTTTGGAGGAGGTTGTGATGCATATGGATGGATTTTATAATTTGAAGAACTTTTATGAGTTTGGGTCCTCTTTAGTCCTAGAGAGGACTGCATTGAGAATTTTTACTTAAGATGACTGAATTTGTATTAATAATGCTTATATTTTTATGCTTGGCATTGTTGATATTTCCAATGGACAAATCTCTATATACTTTGGCAAAAAGGATGAGATGTGTATGATTTATGTGAGGTGATTGCAAAGATTGTATAATTCAAGTGAGAAGGTGATATTGTGTGAAGAAGGCAGAACTAAGGTGCATATTGTTGAATGGTACAAGAAGGTTACTACAACAAATTAGGAGATTCAATTTTTCATTTATTGTTGGAACAATGAGTTTGTTTTTAAAATCTATATTAATTGTTTTATTGAGGGTAGGTGAAATCATTGGTTGTGTACCTAAACTAGAGGGGACAGTGAAATCATTGACCTAAAACATTGTAATTAGGCATTTGCACAGTGAGTACATTTCTCACCATGGTTTTCCCCATCCTGGGTTTTCCATGAAAAATTGTTGTTCATGTGTATGGATTCATTGATTTATTTTTTATGGTTGAATTATTAGATTAAGATTTGTAACAAATTTGTTAAGTTTTTTAATGGGCTAATTCCACCCCCATCCCCCAACACCTTATAATGATCAAAAGATTCAAATGAAAACTCAATTTATGATTAAAATCATATCCTTTCAAGAAGCATTTGTCATAAAAAAATATGTTAAGTTCTTCGTGCATTTCATTCCTGACTTTTGATTTAAAACGTCTTCCTTTTCTTGTCTAGGATTGAGGAATGCAAGAGGCATACAAGTTGTTTCAAGTTCAAGTTTAAGGCGACTTGGCAAAAGCAAGGCAAGTTCAAGATCAAGGAGGTAGACAAATCAAGATGCAACACTAGATTCTCACTTCGAGATGTAAATTAAAAAGAAAGTTGTACAAAATAGTGTAGACCTCCACAAACTGATAAGGTTATCATAATCTTGGAAATCCAAAATCAACGAGAAGGAATTCTAACTATCACAAGGTCACGATGTAAAAACAAGGACAATTTTAAGAACAATTCCAAGAGAGAATTTCCAAAAAGATGAAGGATGAATACCATAAATGAAGATGAAGAAATTTGGGAATATAAGCAATCACGATCAATGAATAGCCTAATAATGTTGAGTATCAAGGGGTATTGCTAGAGGTGCAAACACTTCATTATCATGATGAAGAAGTGGAGTTGAAACAAAGATTACAAGATATAGGTGTTGAGGTAGCGCCCATTCATCTTCAACCAATCAATTTATTCCAAGTCAACATGTCCAAAGTTCATCCAATCAAATGCAACCACAAGTGAATATGTGGAAAGCATTTAATATATTATCACAATGAATTTTCTCATTGGTTCATCCTTAAAAAGGATATATATTCAAAGATTTGTAATCATTTCAATGTATGGCATCAAATGATTGTAATCACTGGTTGTAATTAACTATAATTAAGGTTTGCTTGGAATTATCTTGCCCATTGATTTCAAATCAATATTAGCCCTTCATTGCAATTGAGAGGTCTATAAAATGCTTGGCCTTCGCATTTGTATAAGAGTTAATCAATCAATTAGTACATGGTAGAATGGAGTACACTAGGAGACAAGATATTGTTGTCAATATTATGTCAAAGTTAATATACAACTTTCATTAAGGATATATTGTGTTCTCGTGTGTTTCCTCTACATGATATTGTTGTCATTATTATGTCAAAGTTAATATACAACTTTCATTGAGGATATGTTGTGTTCTTGTGTGTTGCTTCTACATTTTGCATGGTTTTGACTTCTCTAAATTTAGTTGAAGTTCATTAAATGAAATGGAGAAATGTGAAGATGTATGATGAATTATGTGTTCATACCTTTCGTTACATGTTGAAACTCCCAATGTAAGGTTAGTTTGAACTTAATCAAGTACTAAGATTGATTGAGATGGTTCATTTGGATTGCACCAATATTAGGTATTTGGATGAATGTTGGCAATCTCAAAAAACTTTCATTAGCTTTAGTGATTGCTTCAACTTTGTGTAGTTGTTTCATTTGGAAAAGAAAAGCTTGGTTATAATAATTCACACATCTGGAAATCATCCATTCATATCATTATCCTTAGGAATAGCTTATATATCTTGAAACCCTTGATCTCTTTTGTCATTTATTTTAAGTTAGTATTTCACGTTCCGGCAACTTTGAGGGAGAAGAATTGGTAAAGTCCAAGAAATATAGTCTAAGTCTCATTGTGATCACCAAAACAAACCAGTGTTCCATGGGGACTCACACCCCCCTCCCAAACCTTAGAGTACCCATTCGCAAGACGTCCCAGCATCGGGTACTCAGGTACCCCAGTACCCCCACCTCCCCCTTTCCGCAACCATACTGCCGCTAGTATGGGGACTTGGATTTCTATTTGAATTTTATTTTTTGAATGTTACTATTGGGTATGTAATATGTTACTATGTTGAATGTTCAATGGTTCTAGTACATGTTGCAATTTGGCTATGTTCAAGTATTTTAATTTGGTATGTTTTACTGAAACATCATTTCATAACAAGCATTTCAAGTTCTATATGTATACCATACAACACTCATCCTTGCCCCATCCTCCCCTTGCCACAGTCCCCTAGCCATCCCAAAAATGAGGCCCATTTTCCCCCCGTCCTAGAAACTCATTCTGACGTCCCGCTGTCCTGACGTACCCCAGTACTAGGGTAACATTGAAAAGAACACATCATATTTCCTAAGTTATATGCAACATAAACTCACTTGTTCACATTGTATACTTAGGGTTGCTTTATTTTCTCACACATTTGTTGCATTGTTTGGAGTTTGAAGTTTCCTTGTTCAAGAAAGAATAGGATACTTATTATTTTATTTTGCATGTTGGAGTGATCACAAAACACATATCAATTAATAGGAGTGCCTGTTCAAACACTAGGTTTCTTGATTAGTCAATGTAAATAATTGTTTCATCAAACTAAGTGTCCACTCCAGTAAGTTGTAAGCTTAACCTGGAGCTTTACTTTGATTCCTCATCTAGTTCTCGTAGATATATTGCAACACACTTGTTTATTTAAAGGGCACATTTGTGATACATATGGAGTCTCTTTTATAAAATTCTATTGAAAGCGTAATGTATTTCCTATCAGATTTTATGAGAAGCCAGTTGCAGGTTTGAGAGTTCAATACTGTGTATTTACTATCTGCTATTCACATTTTCAGCCATGTATTATACTTTGTCAATTAACATAATCAGAAAATTGTTTTGATTTAAGCTTTTGTGTTTTACATTACCCAGTTTTAAGAAAATATTTTTTGAGCACAAAATCTGCTTAGAAAAAAGGAAAATTCGCAAACTCTGTCACTTAGTCTGGCTATTCCAGTCTCTCTAAGGCGAAAAATAGAAATGCAAGAGCAAAGGTTCCTCCTACCTAAGTTTGACCTCTTCAAGGCCTTCTTTAGGGTCAAGAGCTTGTTCATAGTCCTAGGTCGTGGCTTTTAGTGGAAGTTGCAAACATGATGACGTGGATAATCATTTAGATTTTCCAATAGCTAGAAACGGCTAGTTTATCTGTGTTGTGACCCATATGATGATTCAGACCCTTTCATTTTTCATAGCTTTTAAATACCTTACCTAAATGTTGCTAGAATTTCTACTAACTACTTAATTCAACTCTGTTTTGCTCTCATTTCTATCAGAAACCTCCATTACTAGCCAATTGCAATCAAATTCCGATAAGAATGTTCATCCTACTTTCCCACGGATCATTTTACAAGTAAGATAGGAAAGGGATACAAGGGGTCATTATTACAAATCTTCCTAAATTGCAGCTCTTTTTCTTTGATGCTATTTAACAGAAAAAGGCATACTTTGATTGAGGTAGGTCACCTTAGGACATGCTTTTCTCAGAGTCGGCTACAAGACTTCCTTCCCATGCGAAAAAAAAGTTTCCTTTAAAGCTACTAGCCAAGTTATTTATATGTAATGTCCCCACCTTTTGATTAGATTCAAAAGTTGTAACCTGCAACCATTTGTCAGTACAATATCGAAAAATTGTATTTAAAAAATACTAGCAACATTAGATTTTACTAAATACTAATCTAAACACTACCCAAGTTACCCATCCTAATCCTTCGGGAGAAATCCTTTCTCCAATCACCTAACCCTCTGGTGAGAACTACGTCTCGATTAGGTAATTGTCATAGAAAGAGCTTCTCCCTTAGGCCTCTTTGGGATCTCTAGTAACACTACTTGGTAGAGATCCCACCTCTACCAAGTCTCTTATCTCTGACAGATGCATATGTTTGACCACTACAATATACATTGCCTCTAATAGATCCTCTATAGATCCCTCTTTGGATTCCAATTTGGAAATCTGACATTCAATTTAGAATGCCCTCTAGTCTCTGACTTGTCCACTATATAATGGTCTTATAATACTTGTTCTCTTAGAAAGGAAATGGTTATAGCATCTATGTTGCACTCGATTATTTATTATCTCTATTTTATTATAACTCTCTCTCTCTTTCACTTTTGGGATTCAACTCTCCTCATAATAGTCACTCCTCAAGGTATGAAACTCCTACTAAGACTCCTAGCATATTACTTGTCGAAATTCATAATTGTCCTTTCTTTGGCAACTCAACGTTCAGTCCTCTAGGGAATTTATTACCTCTGTCCCTTTATCATAAGTGTTGCTTGCTCATTTGGTGATTCCTTTCACGTGGACAATTGTCTGGTGGTTCCTTTCTCATGATTGACCAGTCGCCTGTTATTCCCTCTAATCATTTTTTGTATTTATGTGTCGATATGATATCTGTAGATCTTTTATTCTACATCATTCGATGATTCGGTCCTTCCTTGCGATTGGCGGGTGTAAGAGAAGTATGTCTACTCTCACCATGTCTTTTTGATGGTTGTGATACTTGGGATGTGATTTGATCTGCTGGAGATAAACACGTCCTCTTTATTATTCGATAGTATTTCAACCGATTTCCTTATCATGTGTGTTGATGTCCTTGGACTTTCTTCTCTTCATTCGATTGGCAGATGTATTTTGATTGTTCTTCAAGGTGTCCACTTGCGTTCTAATTTAGGCTCCCACTGGTATGTATTTCATTCTTACCTATCTCTTCCCCTTCTTACCTTGATTGATAATCAAATGTCTTGGCTGTGATCGGGTGTGAGAGTTTGATTTGCGTCTGTCAGAGTATCTGTGCCGCTATATTTATAAGGTTTGGTGTCTATCAGACTTTCTTATCCCACTAATTGGAGGTGGGTGTCACTCTATCGTCTTGCCAAGAAGGTGAAACATCTGCCTTCACTATTTATTCTAGCCTTTGCCCGTGAATGCCCGGTTGTACAGTCTTATGTCTTGTTTTCTGTATATTCCTTAGTTATATTGTTTTGCCTTGGAATTGTCTTATTGTTTTCTCGTAATACTTGAATAGGGGTTGTGTTCCTTCGTCAATTTATTTTCTTCATCTATTCTGATGTCCACCTCCTCCCCCAAAAAAAACTCGGGATCCTCCTTTGCCTTTATACCTCTTGAATGTGAATGGATGTGTTGTTTGGAGTATATGATAAGTTCTCAGATTATTATTTGTTTGGTGTAATAAGACTCTATTCAATTATATTTAAAAGGATAGAAAAGTCATTTATGATATAATTAATATATTATAATATAATAATAATATAAAATATGTTATATCTTATTGATATTTATTTGTTGTAAGCTTTTATTATATTGTAATTAAATAATTATAATATAATAATATATTCTATATTATCTACTTGGGAATAAAAGAAAAAATTGTTCCTCATTTATTTAGTAAATTACATATATATGCTTATTTTGGGGTTATTACATTATATGTTTATCTCTTCATATACAAATAAATTTAACAATGTAGCTTAATTAGTTCAATACGTGTTGGATGTTTTTCTTTGTAAGTTTTTAAGTTTTTATTGCATTTTAGCTTAGGTTTGTTTCCCTTGCTTTAGTAAAATACTGAAATAGATTCGATCAGGCTAATCTTAATCAAAGTGATGCAATCATGCAAACTGACCTTCACCAATCACTACCACACAGCATCTTAGTTTTTCAATCAAAAGGCCTAAATTATTTCAACAGATAAATCTGATAACTTCACAGATTTTGCCTGTGATTTTCCAAATTGATTGCCAACAATTTATTCTTCTCCAAAACAAAATAAATTCAACTCAGTCCAATATCCCTAGTAGTGACTGTGTTTACCACACTTAACACATGAAGGTGAAAGATAGCAAGGTCAGTGAGCAATGCAAGACAGGTCAAAACAAGCTTTGCATCATGACACCTACAGGAGCAGAAATCATTACCATCAGAAAAGAGTCTATAGGATACCGTGTTCTGAAACTGATGTCACTTACACTGCCATCCCAGGACTCCAAAAATGCATGTTAAACATAGAATTCAACAGTACTATTTTTACATATTGGATTACATAAATATGCCTATTTATCAAATGCCTCATGTAGACCAATTAGCCAAGAAAAAAGAAGAAATGGAACACCGCAAATTCTTATTACTAGAAGATAAATGGCCATATAACAAGCTAGCACAAAAGACATGGAAACCTTTCAAAATAATTAGCACATTTACCAGGACATGACATCTTTCAGTGTGCCGCAAAAACTCATGACCCAAGCCAAAACCACGATGTGCACCTTCAAGAAGCCCAGGTAAATCTGCTACAACCATAGTGGCATCATAATCCAGTGACACTACACCAAGATTGGGCAATAATGTTGTAAATGGGTAATTTGCAATAGCTGGCTGAGCTGCACTTATGGCACTGAGTAAAGTGCTTTTGCCGGCATTTGGGATCCCCACAATTCCCACATCAGCAACAAGCTTTAGTTCCAAATCCAACCACCTGGTGAAAAGACTAGCTGCAACTTCAATGACCAGGAAAAACCATTTGCCAAATACCCATGTGACCAGTGCCAAATATGAAAAGAAATCATCACCAAGAAGTACAAAGATAAAAGTAACTTCTTAGCTTCTCTTTGTCAGTTCTTCTTATGTATAAAAATTAGGAAGGAATTATAAAACTGCATTGGAAGCTAATGTCATCTATTATGGTAACTTCAATTAAAAGATAGAAAACTGTCTGTGCACTCAGAAAATTTAAGTTTACCAATTGTTTTGTCATTCATCTCAGCATAAAAGCTGCATGCTACTAACAACAAATCAAGAACTAATAAATTTATTTATTTTCATAGTAAAAAATATCAAATTTGATTCAAAAGTAACATCCTAAATGATTTTTTACAAAATGAGCTATTCCAGTATGCCTCTAAGGTAATCAATAATTTATTATATACTCATATTGAAATAAAGTGATAACTATTGGCAAGCAATAATAGAATAGAGAAGATACTACAGAAAATCTGTTAATAAACTAGCTACATGCAGACAAATACTAGAGCATAACCTATTTAGTATTTACCAACGTTAGAGAACGTGAAAGCCAATAATAAGAAAGGTAGAGCATCGTTTAAAATTATGAAGCTTTAAAGCCAGTGGATTGTACATGTTTTGGTAAATAATAAGAATGTATTAAATGAATGATCAAATGATTGTTTATAGGAGTACAAAACCGACGTTGCTATGAAGAAACAAGTGTAAATTAGAAACTATCTAATATTTTGTAATGTCCCCTCTTTAGCAATTGTCAGCTATGTTGCCGCTAGCCTACTTTTGCATGGTCCTGAGGGCTAGCAAGGAGTTCAGAGGGATCTTGGAGTGATTTGGCCTAGTCATTCCTAGTTTGAGGCCAATTGGAGTTTGTTTGTGGGGTCTTTGGATGGAATTACTATTTATAGTAAGTTGACTAGGCATCAGAGTTGGCATATTTCTAATGATTGGACTTGAAGCTTCACATCGAGAGCTTTCTGACAAGCTATTGCTTGCTTCATTTTAAGTCTGATTGATATATTATTTTAATGCCTGAAGTTTATTAAAGTAGCATTTAAATTAAATGTTAAAATGATAAAGTCTTACTTTAACATTATTCATGTTGGGTTGTGTGTTTGAGAGGGGACGCTCAAGGGAGACATAAGATGTTATTTTATATTATTCTATTTTCAAACACTATCTCACATTGCTTGTGAAAAGTGGGTCAACCCTTATCAAGTGGAAATAAAGGGAGAGTTGGTGGCCATTGTTTAGCAGGTTGAATATGAGAAGAAAATTAATGTGCGAGTTGCAATTCCGGTCTTGGCATTAGAGGACGTCTATCCTCTCTTCTGACATTCTAGACATCATTCCCTTGGGGTTTGGCCTTTGGAATCTGTTGTCATCAGCTTCATTATCAAGCAGATTGGGCGCTTTTCTAGCTACAGGCAGATTTAATGTTTTTCTCATATCTTCTTCATTACTCATCCGATGCTTATGCTACTTTGAGGGAATGATTTTATGAAGATATTGGACTGTTTGAAAGACAAAATACTGTTGCAGCATTGTTCATGCGGCACTATTCACACGGTTACTATTCATTTGGCACTATTCATATCACTGTAGTAGCAGGTTTAAATAACATGTGTTGGAGCCTTATGTCAATAATATTAGAGCAATTAGTGAGTTGATAATCTGCCATTTATTTGATTTTATTAAATTCTGAAAATAACATCTTATTAGCAGTAATACAATTTCCAATCTGCATATTACCATACTTTCTTTTTGTTCATGTTGTGTGATTTTCAATTCCATGCAAGCAAACAATATAAACGCCCCATATCCGAAGTCATAAGGGGTTAAATTAGTAAGTGAAGGAATAAGGAGTTGGACGCAAATTGTTTGACAAAATTCCTATCAGCAGTTGTTTTAGTTTTTGGGCATTTAAGGGTAGTGCCCATTACATATTTACATTAGTTACAATATTGAAAATTAAATAATAAATAATAAAGATATTATTCAAATACCCACCCTTAATGGTCATTCTATCAACTACGCCAAGTTGCCTCCTGAATTTTTCAAACTTGTCTGGGCTCAGAGACTTGGTGAGAATATCTATTGTCTAATCTGCAATTGGAACATAACGCAACTGACCTGATCCATCTTCAACCAGCTGCCAAATGAAATGACAACAAACAACAAGAAGGTTGGTTCTCTTGTGGAAGACTGGATTCTTGGCCAGTTTGAGCAACCCTTGATTGTCACAGTAAAGGGGAGTAAGATCTGTTTGAGACATCTGCATGTTTGAAAACATACTCCAAAGCCAAAATGCCTCACCAGTTGCCTTAACTATTCATCAATACTCATCTTTTGTCAAGGAAAGAGCCACTGTCTGCTACTTCTTGCTAGTCTATGTGATTGCACCAAATCCCAAACTGAAAACATACTTAGATGTTGATTTTTTGTATTCAATGGAACTTACTCAATTTGAGTCTATGAAATCAATAAGTTTGGGATCATGACTTCTGTTGTACAAAAGACCAAAATCACAAGTGCCCTTCACATAACACAGTGTGAATTTTGCTGCTCCAAATCAACCTTGGGGCTGCCAGAAGCGTGAAATGTAGCTCACTGCATAACTGAGATCAGGCATAAGTAGCAGTAAGGTAGATGGAACTACCCACCAATTGTCTGAATGATTATTCGTTTACCACTAAATCGTATTGGGTTGTCAACTTCGACCCTTTCTCCATATCTTCGTATGCAAGTTTGCAATCTACCATCCAAAACTTGTCCAACAGACTGTAGGTATACATAGACTAAGATAAGAAGATGCTACCTTCAGTCTGTCAAACTTCAACACTAAGTGCAGAAAGCCCAAGTCTATCATGTCAAAAGATGACACAAACTTCACTTGATCTGATCGATCAAAAATGTCAACTACCAGTTATAGTCAAGTCATCAACATAGACAACAAGAAAAAGAATATCGCCACCACTATTTTTGACATACAAATTAGAATCAAATGGACTCTTTTGAAAGCTATTATCTATTAAGTACTTCTCAATTTTGATGTACCAAGCTCGAGAAACTTGTTCCAAGCCATAGAATGCTATCACCAATTTGCACATGTGATGTTCTTTTCTAGCAACCTTGAAACCAAGAGGCTGCATCATTTAGACTTCTTCCTGCAACTCACTGTTGAGGAAGGCACTCTAAACATTCATCTGATGAACTTTCCAACCAAATCAAGTTGCTAAGGCAAGGACAATCGTATGGTACTCATTTTGGTTATAGGAGCCAATGCTTTTTTTTTGAAAACCCCTAGCAAAGATATGAATTTTATACTTGTCAAGGGCTCTATCAACTTTGTACTTGACTTTATACACTCATTTGTAGCTAATGGGCTTCTTCCCTAGAGGACGATCAGAAAGAATCCAAGTTCATCTGAAGACTATGATGTTCAACTTCCATAGACTTTTCCCAATCAAGAATCCTTTGAGCCTCAATATATGTTTGAGGCTCAAAATTATTATGAATGTTGGCCATGAGAACAAAGTTGATATGGCGATGGAACGACCGATCCAATCAGACACTACAAAACATGCGAAACAATTTGGAGGGCAAATGGCATAACAAATACAAATGAATGGGTCTAACAATTCCCGGCAACCCTAGGGGGGTAGCAATTGATTGGTTTGCCGATATGGATCCCCAAAAATTAACCAATTGGGACAACACTAAAAAGGAATTTATCACCGAATTTCAATTGTTGCGCGACAACAATGAGATCGTAGTTGAGATATACAACACAAAACAGGGGAAAAATGAAATAGTTTGATTATATGCCAAAAAATTAAAAGACTTAATAAACAAGATGGAAAGTAAGCCAGCAGATGGGCTGCAAAATAGATGGTTCGTTGAAGGACTACGTCCGAAGTTACGGAAGAAAATGAAGATTGTTCTACCATCGTCATACACTAAAGCATACAATCGGGCAATGAACTTAGAAAGTGAGCAAAAAACAAAAAAGAAGAAGAGTAGCTCATCCGAGTCAGATGACGATGCGTCTTCTAAAGAAGAGAGCAACGATGACGAAAAGGGCAGCAAGAAGGTCCGAGCTCTCCAGAAGGATATGATTTGAATGATAAAGGAATTTAAGAACATGCAAAAAGAGACAAAGGAAAATGATCTATGGTGCACAGAATGTAAGACAAAAGGTCACGCGAAGGGATCCTGTCCAAAGAACCAGTTTTGCGAGATATGCTAGATCATGGGACATTCCACAAAAGAATGCCCCTTCAATATGAAAACAAGAGGACCTCAACAAGTGCTCCCGACCCAGGAGGCTTCCGCGTCAAGAGGGAGCGGAAACACCAGTAATGAGGGTGCCACGTCAGGAGGGTACAGAAATAATAGGCGAAGGCAAAACAACAACAATGCCAACAATAATAATGGGAGCCGTAGCCGAATTCAGTATGATGCGAACTGCCAACCGATGGTTCAGTGCCGAGCATGCAATTTGTGGGGCCATTTTGCTCAAAACTGTACAACGGCAAACGCACCAAAGTTGTTATGCAGATTGTGCGGTCCGGGAGATCATGAAGATGCCAAGTGCCCGAAATCAGGAGTCAATTTGATTACCATCGGAACGGACGAAGAGGAGGTTCTAGAAATCACACAAAAACAAGCAAAACTGTACCCTGACCCGATGGAAGAAAAGAAGAGATTGGAGGAAGCGCAGGCGAAAATTGAAAAAGCAACGCAGGCAAAGAAAGCACACTTGAAGGAAACTACCGGTACCTCAGCAAGAAACTACGCGGAACAAAACATCATACGGCAGATATTACAAACTGAAGTACTAATTAAAATAAATGATCTGCTGCTCACAATGCCTCAACTCCGATCTGCACTCACAAACATCGATCTAGCTGCTAAACTACCAGGAGAACACGGAAGGGAGAAGGAAAGTGGAGCAAGTACAGCAGATAGAAGGGAGAAGGAAAGTGGCACAAGTGTAGAGGATCCAATGCTGCTAGCCCTCTCATCCAGACGACATTCGGCAGTTGTCGAGATGGGAATTCTGGGAACTGTTCTAACAGACACAATTATGGACAGAGGTTCAAGGGTAAACGTCCTACCAGAAGATACCTGGAAGAAGTTGGGACAGTCGATGTGGTGGCCACCTACATTCTAGTTGCTCACGACAGACCAGCACGGGATCAAACCGTTGGGAGTCCTAATGGCACAGCCAGTAACTATTGGAACACAATCGTTCCTGCTGGACTTCGTCGTCATTCCGCTGAAGAGGAGAGGATATGACGCCATTCTGGGCCGAGGATGGCTTGTACAAGCAAAGGTTAAGCATGACTGAAAGAAGAAT
The DNA here is from genome assembly GCA_028749045.1 of Cupressus sempervirens. NCBI lineage: Eukaryota > Viridiplantae > Streptophyta > Pinopsida > Cupressales > Cupressaceae > Cupressus > Cupressus sempervirens. Next base: position 689,180,944 of record CM053791.1, on the reverse strand, counting down.
ACACTATCAATGGAGTGCAAAGGACGGAAGTTCATTGTTGATTTACACACAAATGGTGGGCGAGGAAGCCGTATCATTTGATTCCGAAGAAGACGATGAAGGAAAGCAGCGATTGGAACCCAATGAGAAAGGAGTCCTACAGTTGGAAGGTGGATCAACGGACAATGATTTGGATTCGGTGAATGGCCTTTTCCACTGGTAGAGGGAGGATTACGAGCTCTTTCCGACCTGTAATATGTTAAGGGTCGACGAAGGTGAGAAAGAAGAGGGAAATGAATGTCTGAAAAAATACAGAGAAGCGGAAGAAGGAAAGGCAGTTACGGCTGAAGCTGAAGGGAACATATAGTACGAACCTAGAAAAAGGAAAGATCCCACCGTATGGAACATAGTGAACGGACCGCGCGAAAAGAAAATGTTACGTCGAACCACGAATATAGTAGAAAGGAGCCAGCAACAAGGAAAACACATCATACGGTCCACACAGGAAACAAAGAGGAAGGGTTTAATAAAAGCTTCAACAATACAGAGTGAAGGTTCTAAAATCAAGAATACAGTTATTGACAGCAAGGAGTGGCAGCCGACGGAATTCAAAGTACCGAGTGTCGAGAACAAACTGGGTGATATGGAAAACCTAAGGAAGAGATTGTGTAACTTAAATGAACTTCGATGATTGTAGGCACAAAGGGTCACAGAGGTGACACGGAATAGGCACAAAGCGTGGCATGATAAACACCTGAAATTGAACAAGTTCCAACCAGGACAACGGGTGTTGAAGTATGACGGACGGAACAAAATCAAACTAGGCAAGTTTAAAGTCAAGTGGGTCGGGCCATACCAGATTCGGGAAGTAGGCGACAACAGAGCGATAAAGTTGTGGACATTAGACAGACAAGAAATACCAAAGGTAGTCAACGGCTCAAAGCTCAAGATGTACCATGCCAGAACGACCTCCTTGTCGTCGGAAAAGGATGAAGCTCGAAGGGAGAATTGATTTTGTGAATTTGAAAAGAAAGAGAAAGAGAGAGAGAGAGAGACAGTCATCGTACGGCTCACCCTAAAGATTGCACCTTGCATTCTTCATTTTTTAATTTTTTTTTTGGAGATTGAATAATGTACTAGTGCCCTTCAAAGGCTCAAGATTGGGCCTTTGGCTTTGCGGTGGAATAGTGTGATCTTTGAAGCCTTGAAGATTGTGCTTTTGCTTTACTTTGTGGAGGAATAGTGTTCTTCTACGTGCGCCTTACAGATTTTGTGCTTTTGCTTTGCTTTCTGGAGGAATAGTGTTCTCCAAGCCTTGGGTTGGTTTGTGGATGAATCGTGCTCTTCAAGGCCTAAAGGTTGTGCTTTCGCTTTACAAGCTTTTGTAGTGGACGAGTTGGAAGTTTGTGCTTTGGTCTCTTGGAGGAATAGTGCTCTTCAAAAGTTGTCGAGTTTTTGCTTTACGAATAGGCTTTGCAGTGGACGAGGAGGAAGACACTTCTAATTCCCTAATAGGCACCGTATAGTAACTTAAGATGACCTAATAGGTACCGTATGGTGGTTTCATTAGCCGTACAGCCTTTTTTTAAAAAGTCCTCATGCCTGTATGGATTTGAAGAGTACATGGTATGTCTGCTACTGTACAAATTTGGAGGTTAAGTTTATGTTTTCTACCATACGGATTCAAAGGTTATGTTTTCTATTTATTGCCATACGGATTTACAAGTTAAGTGTTCTGGTTGCTGTTATATGGATTTGAAGGTCAAAAACTCTGGTTGGGCACCATACAACAAAGTGGAGATCATGCAAGGTTTAAGATATTTAAATTATCATCATACGGGTTCCTATTGTTGCATTCGTATGGCGACTTATTGAAGGAATGTTTGATGCATCCATACTGCTTCTTCTAGTAGCCTGATATCTGTATAGGCCCTGTAGTCAAGAAACAACAAAAAAATATACATCAACACAGTACGACAATTGCAGACAAAGGAGTGACGATAGGGAGCAAATAGAAACCCATACGGCTAGAAGAAAGGTGGAAACAAATCCTATACGGCTAGAAGGAAGCAGTCAGAAGAAAAGGAACAAAAAAAAAACGACAGATTGAAACAGTTCAGAATGAGCAACGCATGATGCCAAAGGGAAGGGAAAGACATAAACAGGTAGTAAAACATAAGTTGTTGCTAGAAAGAGTGTGAGTTCAAAATTAAAAAGCAAAAATGGTGTGTTCCATGGAGTTCTATGTGACTTTGAGAGTGTTAATTTGGTCTTGGCGGCATCGTGAGCCCCAGGACCCCACGGGGGCACTGCCTCTCGACCCCTCTGGGGGCGATGCCCCGTAGACCCCAAGTCGGTGCAATTATCAGTCGTGGGAAGTGTGACCAGTTGATGAGACCTACAACTGCTGGAGGCATAGAGTGTTTGTGTACCAGGGGTGGAAAGATTAGCGGAGCAAGCCTTTCGAGAGGGGTGATATGCTTTGAGGCACTTGGAGTAGGTGTTGGACGTGAAGTTGTCTTGGTGGATGCATAGAGAGCTCGAAAGGAGCTAATCATCCAGTTGAAGGCAGTACAGCGACACTTGGCTCAGGGTACCCAAGAGTTGGAAGCAGAGAAAGTAGCACGGGTGGCTATCAAGGTGTTAGTGAACAGTTTTTCCCATAAATGTTCATATATCAAAATAGAGAAAAGAATGTAAACTAACAAATAAATTCCTATCTAAGGAACTTAGGAATTCTCTGCTTAAAATTTCTTCAATAGAAACAGGCGCAGCTACCTTTATTGCAGTGAAAGTTTTAACCAAATAAATTCAACAGAATAACTTTCCAAGAATGTAATCTGTTGGAGGTGTTGAAACAACTTATTTCATCTCATCAATATGAAACAAACTTTAATGCAAAAGAACCACTCGATTTTAATTATCAAAATGATCCACATAACTGAAAATTAAATCATCGAGCAGGCAAATTTCATAAACCAATTTCTCACAGAATTTCCAAATTTAGAGTTGACAATTTCAAAAATCAATAACAGGCGCAGCTAAAAGCTTAAATAGTATCTATAGAAATACCAAAAAAAAATAAGCAGATAATAGTATCCACTTACAAAGCTTTCAACCCAAAATCAAACTGTAGAGTTTCATGTATCTGCTGAAATTCTGAAATGTTACTTCTAAACTGGAAATAAAACCATAAACAAAAGTAGTTTTGTCTATCGGTCTGCTGGAGAAATTCTAACCCCTTAAACAATACTAACTATTACATTTATAGGCATGGGGCTGGACTCAAGCCAAAATTACCCCGCCAAGAGTTAATTGTCTTTTTGAAATAACTGATAACTGAAATTGCAAGAAAACAAAACGGCAAAGAAACTGTAGCTAAGCAATTCTTGATCAAGTTGCGCTGTCTCCACCAACCACACCTTTCGCCATCTTCCACATTTCGTAGGCAGTTGAAAAGGCGGAAATAACGAATTGATGTGGAAGACCAATGTAGGCGAGCCGTTGCTTCCAAATTTCTTTCATCTTCTTCAGTTCAGCAGCCTTTTCCTCGTGCATTTCCAAGTGCTTCAGATTGATAATCAACATAGCTTCGATGTGCGCCACGTTGGAGAAATCCTGCTTAGATGGTGTCTTCTTGTCCTGCCATTCTTGAAACTTCTTTTGGACTTCTTTGATTATCTCGTCTGATTGGGCAACGGAGTCATCTTCTCTTTCCATGAACTGTTTTACAAACCACTTAAGGTCATTTTGAATAATCTGATGTATAACCTTAAGTTCTTGTAATGCTTCTTTGATTTCAGATACCCCTTGTGCCAATGCTTCATTCTGCCATTCAATGCAATCTTTGATGACGTACAGGACTTTTTCATTAAGACTAGCTACAGGGTATTCAGCTTGAAATTTCTGCAAACCGAATTCTTGCACATCCTCTAGCGATATTACCACTTTTGCCCAGTTATTCCTCTCCTTTTTGTATCCTTCATTACTTACCTCCACTTTTTTGACAATGTTTGATATCTCCTTTGAAGCATGATCTAAATGTCCAATGTGTTTTACGGTGTTAAGCAGACTACCTTGGCTACTGCTTTCCACTTATGCAGATTCTCCAATGATTGCTGATTGGTCGCGGAGGATGCATCAATAATGGTTGACATCTCACAGATTGGCTTTGCTTCAAGATGCAAGATAGTGTTAATGTACTGCGCCATATTCTTTATTGTTTCCTTCATTTCTTGCTTATCTTGCCCATCTTTCCATACTCTGTGCGCGATCTTTTTGTTAGAAACTTCAAAGAATTCCATATCTACTTCACAGTTTCCTTTTCCCAAATCAACTTTTGTTATTTGGAAATCTTGAGGCACTACAGAATCACGAGAGCTTCCATCAGGTGGTGTAGCTATCTCTGCTGCCCATCGACTTGAACTTTTGTCAAAATTGATTCTTGCTTCAGTCCTTGCTTTTTTTACTTTGGGTGCCTTACCAAGGCACTTACTGACCAGATCGTCAATAGGCATAGATATTGGGACTATACTTCTCTTCTTCTCCATTGATGTCTCCAGCCATTTAGGAGTAGTTTGATCCTTTATGGTAGCAGGGGAACATTTAACTAAGGGGAGATTACTTTCCTGATTCTCGGTAGCCATTGGAAAATTCTGGGATTCAGGTACATTATCCGCCATAGATAGGTCTTCTGCTGTCTCCAAGTCCACGGTTATGGTGTTCTTACTTTTGACGGCTAATGCCTTCTTCGTGCTTGAGCGGGTTACTCTCCTTCCTTTTGGAGTTTCTTCTTGAACTTGAAGTTGAAGTGTTTCCGGAACTGCTTCAAGTTCAACTTCAAGTGGACCTACAACAGAATCAGGGACACTTTGATTAGTTTGCTTATGGGCAGTCTTTTTATCTCTGCTTCTTGAAGACTTCTCAGAAAAGCTTGGAGTAGCCACTGCCTTTGATTTTATCCATTTGGCAGTTCTAACTATTACATCTTTAGTACGGGCATATACATCATTTTCTTCCCTTTTCTCCCAATCGATCTCAAGGATAGGCATGCATTCAATCTGGTCCATGTAAAATTGATCAAGTACATCTTCAGAATCATCATCTTTCAACCCATAGGTATCTAACTCCGCATTAAACATGACGACCTGCTTAATGGTCAAGCGTGACCATAGCCTCTTCATCACTTCAAATTCATTATGACAGTTCGCCCGAAATCCTCTAATTGCGGGGAATGAAAGAGAGAGGCCGCATTTTTGACATTGTTTCTAATAAAGCCGGTGTAGTCAAAATCTAACCAAGAGGTGAGAGACTTAAGACATAAGCGGGTAATGATTTTGCTAACAATATGGCTTCTTTCAAACTGGGGCATCTATAATGTCCAATTTCAATTGGGAAGAATACTGAAGAAGATTTTTTGGATATTTGAAAGAACTCAACAAGAGAAGCAAACTACCTACACATCTCTGACAACACTATAGAATCTTAACAATAGCGTGGTAATTTCAAAGGTTCACCAGGAAAACCACCTACTCTGATATATGTAAATCTGGGAAATTGAATGAAATAACAACCATAAATTTGCACGATTTGCATGGCTTCTTCTGACATCCTATCATTTTCTCGACCTCGTAGTTCAAACACCAATTTCCCCAAAAAACATCATTGACCTTCTTAAACTCTTTGCATGCTGTGTCTTCTTGGAGATCTCTGTAATATTGGTAGATAGGCATGTCATCTACCCAAGGTATATGTGGAAGATAGTCCCAATCTTTAGATGCCGCTAGGGTGTAAATCAAATAAGAGGACAAGAAAAACGGACCACAGTTGGTAACATCTATCAAGCCCTTATGCAAGGTCTCTGCCATTAGGTCTGACCAATCAATGAATTTGACACCTTCAACTATCTTCTGTACGAAGAAGTACATCCAAGACTCCTAGTGGAAAGCATGTTCATTTCCCTTAATTCTATTCAGCAGGAGTACAATGTCTGCAATTTCCTTGATGAAATGCTCGATGGTCAATGGTTTAGGTAACCTAGAACCTCCCTCTACGGGCTTCAAGAGCCAGGACTGAGGAATCTTAGTGTCGTAGCTAGTTTTGTTTGCAGCATACAGGTGCTCAGCTTCTTCGAACGTCCATGGCTCGTAGGGTTCTTTATGAGGGATCCTGAGGGCGGAATTGACACTGGTTCTGTTGATTTTGACAACAACTTCCCCCGAGGCTTTCTTAATGCATCTTGAAAAAGGGTCATAATAGTTTGCACATTCGAGGACGAGTTCTGGGTATGGAATTGCAGCGGGAAAGGCGGCGGCTTCTAATAAACCACTATCAACTAGTCTTTGGTAGATGGGACTCGACTGGGTGTTTTTGATTCTTTCAACAACCTCAGATAAATTTTTATTAACCAAAAACGTATCACGAATTTCGGGCAAGGAACTGAGCAATGGCGGCTTCTCTAACTTGGGCATTTTTGGCCGGAAAAGTGTCATGATCGCTATAAAAAACAAGTCAACAGGACACGGCTTGAAATACTTTCAAAACAAAGCAAAGCACAATCAAAATGCAAAGGGGAATGGAGATGCACTTACAGTTTGGCAAAGACACAGCCCGAAATTCGCCTTTCTTACCCAAAAGCGCCGAGATTTCTCTGGAGAAGATGAGATGAGTGGAAAAGGGTAAAATGCATGTATTTAAGGAATGATTTGCACAGAGGATCGCAAGACAGATTTAGCAAGTAAATGCCATCATTACTCGTTCGTGTGACATTCATTGGAAAAGGCACCGCGGGTGTTCTGTTTTAAATACCCTGTTAAACCTGCACGTATTTTCCCATAACAAGTAATCATGAAATGACATTGTTAATACTCCATCAGATCTTGCCAGACTCGAACACGTACTGCCTTAAATTTCTCCGCTTATGACTTTAGATGCTTTGGGAAAATATTATGCTAGGACCCACCTTTGAATGGCTTGGCAATCTTTGATCTGCATACAAAAATATTTAGCGGGCAAAGCCAACACTGAACTTGAAGTTGAAGTTTTGCGTGATCGGGCTTCAACTTCAACTTTGACTCCAAGTTTACAAAGGTCGACTCGAGAAAACAAAGTGCGCTTATCACATGGCAGGCTAACGAGACCTTGAACCTGAAGTTGAAGTAAACTATAACTTCAAGTTCAACTTCAACGAGAAGACTTGGGACCGAAACATGCTAGGATGCGACAAAAATTATAAGCTCTAACAATCGGCTCCTGTTGGGGCATGAGACTAAAAGGATCATGGATGAACACCCAAGGACTTAGGACTGCAGACCGACTCAAAAGATGACGACACAACACACAGAACGAAACAAGAAAGGAAACAAAAGCCAAAAGGGTGGTATTTACAATGAGGCGAGAAACAGACTCAAAAATGGTACAGCTTGAGATCCTGTCCATTGAAGGACAGGGGAAGTTCATCTCCATTAAGATACTGCAGCTTGAAGGCATTGGAACCTAGTTCTTCAGATATTACAAACGGGCCTTTCCATAAACTTTCAAATTTAGAATGAGCTCCTTTGGGTTCTCCCCTCTTATCCCATAACAGTACTTGATCTCCTTTCATGAATTTCCGAGGCCTTGCCTTTTGATCGAAGATCCTTTTAACTCTTGCCTGATGGTGGGTGATGTGATCCACTAACTCCCTTCTTTCTTCCTCAATTCTTTAGAGGTACAATATTCTCTTTTCGATGGAAGATTGAAACACTTCATCTTCAATTGCTTTTTGCAAATTCAATGTAGCCAATTCTAAAGGCAAAGACAATTGTGCTTCAACTCCGTATACCAACTCAAAAGGTGTCATACCTATGGCTCTTTTGGGAGAAGTTCTGTCGGCCCATACAGCTTCATACAATCTTTTGTGCCAATCCCTTCCTTTTTCATCCACCAATTTTTTCATAATATTAACTAAGTTTTTATTCGTGGATTCTGCCTGCCTATTGCCTTGAGGGAAGTAATTTGAAGAGTGAGACAACTGGACACCATGATTGTAGCAATACAATTGAATTTCCCTGGATGAAAAATTCTGTGCATTATCTGTCACTATTTTACTTGGAGTACCAAAACGGGTCAAAATGTTTTCTGTCAAGAATCTGCACACTTCTTGCGAGGTTGTTACTTTAACAGGAACTGCTTCTACCCACTTAGTGAAATAATCTACAGCAATGAGTATGTGTGTATGTCCCGCACTTGAAACTGGATTAATGGGTCCTATAAAATCCAACCCCACTGTTGAAATGGTTCTTCTATGATTACTGGTTTCAAAGGCAGGGCAGCTAACTGTGGTTTCCCAGTAAACAATTGACACTTTTCACAATTTCTAACCCAATGGTAAGCAGCCTTAAACATACCTGGCCAATAGTAACCACTTCTCAGGATTTTAAATGCTGTCACTGTTGATGAAAAATGACCCCCACAGGCTCCATCATGGAAGGTTCTCAATAACTTGTCCTGCTGATCAGTATCAACACATCTCAAAAACATACCATCTAGGCCTCTTTTGTATAAGATATCATCAATTATAACAAACTTAGCTGCTCTGAGTTGCAGGGTATGCCGATCTTTCCCTTTCAGATGATCAGGACATCTTCCGTATGTCAAGAAATAAGCAATATCCGAATACCATTCATCTTTAAGACCTACAAACAAGCAAGTGTGATACGATTCTTCTTTCTCACTTTCTGCAATGAGCTTACACAAACCCTGCCCTCGGATCAATTTAGTCGGTCGGATATCTAAGTCAAATTCTTGGACTTTTGCTACCCACGTTGCTCGATTGTTGACTGCCACATCTTGCTACGTGAGAATACTCTTGACAGCAATGGATGGTACATACACTATAGAATGAGAGTGCAAAATATAGTACCTGAAGTACTATACTGCTTTTACAACAGCAAAAGCTTGTTTTTCAGATAGAGAATAGTTGAGCTCATGTTTCTTCAGAGGTACACTCATAAAAGAGATAGGCATCTCTTCCCCTTGGTCATTCTTTTGAAGCAAAATGCCGGACATGGTATGCTCAGATGCATAACAATATATTATAAAGTCCTTTTTGAAATCAGGATGAAATAAGGATGGAGCTTTAGCAATAGCTTCTTTTACCTCTTTGAATGCTTTTGATGCTGGTTCATCCCATTTGAAACTTTGCTTCTCACTAAGTAACTTAGCCATAGGTTGAACAACTTTTGCAAAATCCGGCACGAATTTTCTCAGGAAATTGATCTGTCCGAAGAAGGATTTGACACCATTTCTATTGACAGGGAGGCATAATTGTTGAATGGCTTTCACTCTCTCTGGGTCAATTTTGATTCCTTCTTTTGAGACCATGTGTCCAAGTAACTTTCCTTCAGTCACAGCAAAAATTGATTTCTTGGGGTTTAATGAAATTCCGTGGTCTCTACATTTCTGGAGCACTTTCCTCAAGTCTTTCAGGTGTTTCTTCTGCCTCCTAGAAAACACTGTCATATCATCAAGGTATACTGTGATACATCTGTCCAATAAGTTACCAAAGGTTGAACTCATAGCTTGTTGGAAAGTGGCACCAACATTTATTAAGACAAAAGGCATTCTTTTGTAAGCAAAGGTTCCCCATGGTGTTGTAAACGTTGTTTTGTGTTGATCCTCTTCAGCAACTTCTATCTGATTGTAACCTGAGAAGCCATCTAGGAAGGACATCATTTCTGAACCAGCAACTGTTTGAAGGATTTGATCCATTATTAGTAAAGCGAAGTTATCTTTCTAAATTGCTTGATTAAGGTTTCTGAAATCAACACAAATCCTTATTTCTCCGTTTTTCTTTCTGACTGGCACTATGTTTGCCACCCATGTGGAATGATGAATTGGGAAAATAATGCGAGCTTTAAGCATCTTGTCTGTTTCTCTGAATATTGCATCAGAAACCTTTGGATTATACGTTCTCAATTTTTGCCTAAAGGGAGAAGTTCCTGGTTTCAGAGTAATATGGTGCTTGTATTTACCATTTCTAAAAGTCTTCAAATCATCATAAGACCAAGCAAAGATATCTATATATTCTGATAGGAGCTTTATAAATCTAGCTTTCTCACTTTCATCACAACAGGTTCCCAAATTAATGATTTTGGGATTATGCTTATCACCTAGATTCACCTTCTCATAATCAGGATTTGGATCTTCTCTAGATGTTAAATCCTGAGCTAGGAAGGTATCTTTCCTATCAAAAAGCTTTTCAAGTTCGACTAAACCTTTAGGTATAACATTCCCTTTTAATTGTAACACATCACTTTCATTAGGTGGATCAAGACAAAATTCTCTGCATTCCACATTTGAACCTTCAAAATAGTTCATAGAGAACTTCTCAACATTCTACAAGAAAGCATTAATATGAGCATCATCTTTAAATACTTGCCAAGAGTTATTATTATCAGGGACACTTGGTCTGTGAATGATTTCCACTGAATATTTCTTGTTCATGAAATCAAAATGGGGAATTAACAAAGAAGCTGATACTGCCAAAGAGTCTGCCCTATCATTCAGTTCCCGGGGAATTGCTTCAATTCCAAAAGCATCTAAATCTTCGATTTCGTCCCATACTCGATTTCTATAATGCTTGAGCCTCGAGTTTTTGACTGAAAATATGCCTTTAACCTGTTTCACTATCAACTCGGCATCTCCCCTCGCTTTTAATAACTTGATGTTCAATCTTTTTGCTTCTTCTATGCCTAAAAGTAGGGCCTCATACTCAGCTGTATTGTTAGTATTTTCAAAGGCGAGCTTATAAGAAAAAGGGAATTTCTAATCATCAGGGGATATGAGAACTACACCAGCTCCAGATCCATTCGAAGAACAACTTCCATCAAACTCGAGAGTCCATAGCAGATCTTTGCCCAACGGCTTCTCACCTGTTTTCTCATCTTCAGACAAAATTAAATAGTTAGCAAAACCTGTCTCTTGATAAAGGATTTGAGATTTGGGGTCATCAGATGGGAAGACTGTATATTTGGATTTTGCTTCAGGTAATAGGGTTACTTTCTCTTTCCCAATAGGTACAACAGCTTGAGAGCAATCCATCTTAACTTCCCCTCCTAGGTCTCGACAGAAAGTCCGACTAAGAAGCATGCCATAGCTTGTGGGGATATCTGCTACCAAAATGGTGAGTTTAATTCTTTTCTCAGGGTAAGCAGCTAATGCCACTTGGGCATCTTTTATTTGACCCACCAAGGGTACCTGTTTTGAATCCATGGAATAACATTTGCCAAATGTTTTGGTTAAAGGAAGGTCTAAAGCTTTTGCTACTGCTGCTGGCATTATGTTATCAGAAGCCCCTGAATCTATAATGCAGTTACTCAACTTAAAGCCATGTAGAAAGAGAGAAACATAAAATGGATCAGGCTTGTGGTTATAAGAAGGTTTAGGACTGATGGGGTCTAGTTGAACTACCTCTTCCTGGCTATGAGATTTTTGTGTTTCTGTTTTCTTACCTTTTGAGGATTCCTTCTTTTGTTGAGCAACTGTTTCATTGCCTTCTGATACTTTGACTTCATGGATTTGTTTGGCTACTTTGTCAGGAGACGACTGATTGACATATTCAATCAGCTTATTAAGTTCACCAGGATTCATTCTTAAATATTCTGCAGGAGAAATTTGTATCCTTGATGTCTTACAAAACTCAACAATGTCAAATGTGGAATCTGAATCAGCAACCTTCTTTAGGATTTGAGGAACAGTTGTTACAATAGGTGATGACTTACCTTCACTTTCTCTTTTCTCCCTTTGATCCTTGGCCAGTGTAGGATTTGATTTATTCTTATCATGAGTTTCAGCCGCTCCAGTCCTTTGCCCTCGGGTCAAGACTGAACAGGAAGCCTCTTCTAAGGTTAATAAGATGTCATGACCTCTGTCAAAATCAGATTCATACTCAAGGTAATAATTTACAGAGTCGCCAGGTTCCTCAGAAGATTCTTCTTCTATTATTACATTAGTGCAAGCCACTTTTTCTGCTTCAAGCTGTTGATATCTAATATTTTCAGGGCAGGAAGTTCCCTCATGATCATTGGTGAGATGAAAAACACACACGTTTTTGCTAGGTGGAGCTTCAATCTGTAATCTTTGTTGACTTGAGGGTAAAGTAAGTTGCTTTCCCTGAAAACTACTTTGGCCTAGATATTTTCTTGGGATATCTTGGTATGGAGTGTTCATTTTAGGAAGTTGTTTCTTGAGAGTCATCACATCATTGATTAGCTTTTGAACCAATGGGTTTGATTTTTCTGAGGAAGGTGATTGAGTTTTAGAACCTTGCATTTCTTTCTTCCATTTTCCTGCAGCTAAAAGATCATCTTCTAGTTCAACGGCTAGTCTCTGAGCTGCCTCAACATCTGCTACTCTGTTTCTCCTCAAATGAAAACTGATGTCCGAAGGCATTGCATTAACAAAGAATCCTTTACGGTTTTCATCATTGGGTCTCTTGGTAGCAGGAATTTTATGAATTATCTTATTGAATTTTGCTACAAAATCTCTCATGGGCTCCTGTACCTACTTTTTCAATTTAGCTGAAGTAACAAAGTATGTTCATCATCAGAGGATTTAAATCTATCTTCGAAAGCGGTACGCATATGATTCCAGTCAGTAATAGAACCTTGAGGTAGATGATGAAACAAGTCTGCCGCATCATCAATCAAAGTCTGCACAAATAATCTCACAGCTACATCTTCATGTGCCACAGCAAGGACAGCACATGAGGTATTAAAGGCATTAAGGTGCTCATCAGTTGATTTCTTTCCATCACCATAAAACTTGGGCAACACATCTCTAGCACCTTTAGGAAGTGGATGAAGATTACCTCCAAGAGCCAAGGGGCCCACTTGTGCACCCCAAGGGTTAGCAGCCATCCTAGGGAAAACGAGGTTCAAAGGCTGGATGAATTAAGGCTTGAAGGTTTATAGCTCTAGGGGTAGATTTCCTAGGAGAAGTTGGCCTACTTTTACTCTTAATAGACTTCTTTCGCTTCTGGGAGAGATCAGGGGCAAAATTGAGGTTTTTTACAAACTCATAAGACTCATCAATGAACCCCTTCCTTTCTTCACTTCGAGAATACCTTTTGCTAGCCAGCTTATCACTATATAGATAATTATGCAATACTCAGAATGGCCCTGGGACCAGTCTATCCACTATTGCTTCTTCATTAGCAATAGGTACACCCCTAATGAGTTCGGCCCTTTCTTCTTCCCTTTCAAGCACTTGATTAACTTGTGTAAATTGCTCTAGGCTTGTTCTGAGTTTCCAAGCTTGTGCACTTAAGTCGGAAATGATATCTTCTTGTGTGTTATCAAACCCTAAGCCTGGTTGAAGTACTAGGAAAACTTCATGATGCGGTAAAACCATTTTATCGTTCCCCAGCAAAGTCGCCAAAAACTGGTCACTAACACAAGGTCAGCTTGATTAAGGAAATAGTATTGTGTTAGCAGAGGCTATAGATGCAACTAGAGGCTATAGATGCAACGTGGTTTGGAGACCAGTTTGGTACAGGCACGAAATGAATGTGAAAGTGGTGTGACGGAAACAGATCTATTCTATTGTAGTAGTCAATTAATGTACTCTGTTTTGTTAAATCTGTCTCGGATATTTTGTAATTGTCATCTGGAGACGAATTTTTTCTTTTGGGGGGGATGATGTCATCGGTAGATATTGTGTAGCCGACGGGTCCCTTTGGGAAGGTTATTATTATGTAGCCGACAGGTCCCTTTGGGAAGGTTATTATTATGTAGCCGACAGGTCCCTTCAGAAAGGTTATTATTATATAGCCGATGGGTCCCTTTGGGAAGGTTATTGTTATGTAGCCGACAGGTCCCTTCGAGAAGGTTATTGTTATGTAGCTAACGGGTCCCTTCGGAAAGGTCCTTGTTATGTAGCCGACGGACCCCTTTGGGAAGGTTATTCGAAAAGTATATGTACACCATCCGAGATGGATTGTAATCATCATCTTCATCATAAGCATAATGTAATGTCTTTAGCATATGCGAATAGTACAAGGAGTACTGTTGTTCTTGTTCATTGTCTGTATGCATTAATCCATTTACCCCATACGGTAAACACTATCCTCGATGAGCTCATCAGAAAAAAGATCACTGATGGTTTTAACTCACCATTTAGGCTACAAAGTAGAAGAATCAACATAAGATGCAAGAGGAATCACTGGAACAAGATATGGAACAGGTTCAACAAAAAGAGAATCCAAAGGAAAATTCAGGTAGTGCATCATCAAATCAAGAGTTTGCATCATCCACCCCCTTTTGGGAACCAAATGGAAGACGAACACCCAAATCGACACCTTTCAAAGGTTGAACCTTAGAATTTTGCATAGGCGAGGAAATATGAAAAGGCCCTCATTTTCCATTGAAGATAAAATCACAATTGTAGATAAGACAATCAAGGTCTACTTCAGTCAGTCATCAAGCCTAGTGTTTGTAACAATAACCTATTAACATAAGTTTTCGACTCTTGGAATCCAACTTGGAGTGTTGGGCATCTAGAAACAAACATATGCTTAAAAGACAAAGACCTTTAGATGATAGATCCTACGTATGCAACCAATACAAGCTTCCTTAGGAATCTTCCTGTTAACAACCTGTGTGGGAGACTAATTAACGAGATAGACTGCAGTGAATATTGCTTCTAGCCAATACTTCTTAGGAACACTATCATGTTCCATCATTGACCTGGCCATTTTAGTTATAGTGCGGCTTTGACATTCAACAACACCATTTTGTTGAAGAGTGGAAGTTGTTGTTAACTGGCATTTGATGTCATGTGTACCACGGAAGTTGGAGAAAGCATTAGATCATAACTCCCCACATTATCTAACCTAAGAGTGACTATGGGACAGCCAAACTCTGTTACTACTATAGCTTTAAACTTCTGAAATACAATAAACGCATTTGCTTTCTACCTAAGAAGGTACCCCACATTTTATGACTAAAATCTTTAACAAAAAGAAAAAACAATCTAGCACCAATAGCAAATAATGTATTTGTTGGACCACACACATCACAATGAACCAATTGCAATACCTTTGAGTCTCGTCATGAGTCACCATCCTTGAATGGTGTCCTATGTTGCTTCCCAGTTTGACAAGCTCTACATACTCGATGTTGTTGAGTTTAAATATCAGGTAAGCCAAGAACTAGATCCTCGCGAACAAGCTAAGCAAGAAAGTGAATGTTCAAGTGACCATAATGTTAATGCCAAAGACTGTTGATGGAAGATGATTTAGTTGCAAAGGCATACTAAACAGAATTGCCCAAATCAATGACTCTGTATAGAGCATGATGCTCAACAGCCACACTAGTGCAAGTCACACGATCAAACACTTGTGTGAACCAAAAACCACATCAAGCTAAGGAGAATGCCACATAAGGTGGCTTACTAAGAGAAGATATAGTTTGATACCAAGCATGTAATAAACATTGAAGAATATGAGATTCCTCTAACCAAATTATATCTAAGCGGTGCCTTTGTCGACAATAGTATACTATTCTCCTCCAAAAATGACTAAATCGGTGAAAGGTAAGAAGTCAACAAGCCAATCATGTCAATGAGTGAGATGTTGAGAAGTACCAAAGTCTATGTACCAAGCAGAAGACTTCACATGATCTGAGGGTGTTTTGCAATTAAAGTATTAAATATAAATGATTTTTTCTGTGTGTGTTCTATGACATTGGCCTAAGGCTAAGACCGTCCCTGCTTAGATTGTTCATAAGAAAGCTAATTCTGATAACCTTTATCAAGTAACCAAATTTGTGGCAACAGTTACAATGAACTTTGTTCTTCTTCAAGCTATCTAAGGCTGACTGGAACATTTCTGCTGGGCTGATTGAGATTGGCCTTTATCCATGTGAAAGGATTTGGCTGAGAAGGCTTATTCTAAGGAGGATTAAGTGGCATTGCTACCAAACTAGTGTTTCCAACACTGTCGTTGTAGAAGTTTGGTGCACAAGTCTGAAACCTATAACTCAATAGTAGTTACAATAATATTGAGCAAGTGAAGTGCTCATAGGATTGGAGTAGACTATTCAAGGTTATGACTACGATATCCTCTTCCTTCATTTTTCAACCAATAGGCTCTAGCTGATCTTAAATGTCATTTATCTTTGCCAAATGCTCTTGGGAGGACATAAACTTATCATGATAAAAATAAGTTGGTTCTTGAAGAAGAATGTCTAGCTCTTATTTGATGTCTCACGGAGATCCTTCAAAATAGTCCAAGTCTTTGCAATTGTCTTGTCTAATGGCACTTGTGGCAATTGATAATCGGTAACTAAAAGCTTGATAAGCATGACCGCTTCTTGGTTGTGCTCACCAAACTTATCATGATCTTCTCCAAGTTGGGTAGGACAACACTCTTTACCCAAAACGAGCTCATCAAGGCAATGATACTTGAAGATAGTCATCATCTGCTACTTCCAGGTCTTGTAATTTTTCGGATTAAATCAATGTATGCAACATTATGTTGGTCAAAGACGCCATCTACATGTTTGAAAACAAGAAATTCTAAATAGACAACAAATAAGTTAAAGAACTTGGGTCAAGTATACATGCACAAACAAAAGCAGGTTGGCACAAATCCAAATGTACAGATTTTTCACAGACCCAAAAAAATTGACACAGACCTAGAAATCTTTGCAAAAGACAAATAAAGAATATGTAGGTAGGTAAAATTATTTTCCGCCGAAAAATTTAGAGGGTTTTGTAAAAAACCCAGCCGACTAGAAAAGGTCTACAAACACCATAGATAAGAAAACACAACCAAACAATTGTGCAATTTTCCAAATTGAAAAGCATGGGCCATAGAGACAAAAAAACTCGCCGAAAAAACATAGCATTTTTTAAGAAAACGCAAAAAAATAACAGGTTGAATCCATGAGAGAAGTTGTGTAATAACCCTAGCTGGTTATAACTTCAAACTACATCAATTATTCAAATGTTTCACAATTCGTCAAACACTTGGCAAGTGAACTCAAAACTCAAGCAAATGAACTGGCGATGGATAGATGCACATAACTATATATAATACCAATATGAGAATTGATTCTCCACTCTTTCAATAATTTGATACATTCACAAATTGATTGGAAATTGATATCAGAATATTGGCAAAAAATTAACGAGCAACTCTCCGCTTTATTAAATGCCTTAGCACAATTTCATTTATTGGACATGACACAATAGTGTTGCAGGTAGCCACAATAAATTTGGAAATGAAATATATAATAACTAACCAGCTTCCTCTTCAAATGCAGCTTGGAATCTAATGCCAGGATGGACGCCAATCTCTTCAAATTCTAATCTTAGCACAACCAAATGAATCGCAGCCTCCCAATTCTACAAATCTGAAACTTGTCTAGCCGAACGCTGCCTGTAGACTTCAATAATCAGCCAATCCCTTCGAACAGAAAATGCAAGTACAAATTTAATAACTTTTCTCAATGCTAGTGAAATTCTTCAACACAGAACTCTCCTTAGCTACAGTAAAACAATAGGAGAAATGGCCAATTGTATAACTCAACACAATTGCCAATGCCAACTCAGAACAAAATCTCAGATTTGAATCTAAAATACTTCAGCTGTAGATCTAATGGAACAACATAGAATTTAGAAGAAACCAATCTCCATTATACTTCAGCAATGGAACAAAAACCTCATATCAAACCCTTATAACTCAGTAAGGGATTTAAAAATCAGAACCTTAGAGAAGGCCACAAAGGTAACAAAAGCAAATTAATATTCAAGCATGCTTTTCCTAACAAATGGGCTTGTATTTATAACCTCCAAATTCCCTTTTGTTGCCAAAATGTAACTTCACTCAAGAAGTTTCACCACACAACATTAATTAGAAGTTTCCATTAGATTCTCTCACTTGACTTGGCTTAACTAATTAATAGATTGCTCTTTCCAATGATAACTCAACCTTCAACTTAAGTGAAATTATAAAGTTAAATTATAACTTTATAATAAGTCATTTCATTATTTAATAATAATTTGGCCACTAAAAATATAATAACTCCCAAAATACTCATCATTTAAATATGTCGCCTGAAATAGGAGTCATACCTATTATTTCTCAATGTGACCAAATGCACTTTCCAAAAATAAGAAAGGTCCATTTCGTTCAACACCAACTTACCACGAATAGTAAGTACACAAAACTAAGCCCAAACAAAGTCCAATATGAGCCAAATGAAGACTAGCCTATAGCTTACTGAATTGTGGAGAAGACAAGACCCTACCAAGCCAAGCCACTGCCTCAAAAGACCCTCTATCCACAATAGTTAGCCTACAAGGATCACAATAATAGGCTAATCTCACAAACTCTAATGCTGGCAAAAATGGAGACATTACAAGTTGTTGCATGCCGAGGTTCTAAAAACGAGCAGAAAACCAATAAAAGGATTAAAAAATTGCATTCGTTTTCTAGAAATGGAGGCAGTTCTGCAAAATGCAGCTGGAGAAAGAAATCTCGTAGCTGTAAAAATTGGAAAAGAGAGTTCTTCCATCACAGAATAATGTTGTTCAAAGCCACAGACGGCCTCAACGACCATCAATAGTGGCCACAACCAAAAAAACGTCAACCCGAAACAGCAAAAAAAACATGAAAACGTGTTTTCTAAAGGTTGCATTTTTGTTTTAAAAAATAGCTGTCAAGCAGAATGAAATAACGGCATGTTAGGGTTTTTATAGACTGCCCACAAATTGCAGGATGGAAGTTCTCCAGAAAAAACCAAGAAGAAAAACCTCAATCAGAATAAATTGTTTTTCCGATGAGGTTTAAAAATTTTCATTTGAAAATTTTAGAAAAAATTAATTTTCTTTCCTGCTTTGATACTATGTTTTGGTAAATAATATGAATGAGTTAAATGAACGACAAAACGATCATTTATAGAAGTACAAAGACGACATTTCTATAAACAAACAAACGTAAATTAGAAACTATCTAATATTTACATAGGTTAGAATATTGACCATTAAATAATAAATAATGAAGATAATATGAAAGATATTGGTCTAATAGTACAGACATTTACTTAGCTTCAATTCTGGTTTATTGTGAAACTCTAATGTAATCACTAATCTATTATTTACTGCCTATAGATATTCGAACGAAGAAAATACTGTTAGCAAGCAATAATAGAATTCAGAAAATAGTATAAGAAACTCAGAGTAAACTTGCTACATGTGAAATCATACTAGAGCATAACCTATTTACTAAAGTTAGAGTAGGTGAAAGCCGATGATAAGTAGGGCACAGCACAGTTTCAAATTAAGGGATTCTGAAGTCAGTGGTTTGCACAGGTATTTATTCAGTTTCAATTTTGTTTTAATGCAAAAATCTTGATATTGTTTTAGAATAAACCATAAAGTTGATGCTCTATATGATCAACTAGAAGAGCACGATGCCCCAAAACAAACTACAAAATACTATGATTTGAAGTTTACAAAGCATCATTTTTTTGGACAATGATCAACTAGGACAGCAGGATGCCCCAAAACAAACAGCAAAATACTATGATTTGAAGTTTACAAAGCATCATTTTTTTGGACAAACGATAAAAACCCTAAAACAAAACCTTACAAAAAATGCCACAACAACTCCCCAAATTACAGAAGCCAGAAACATTTTTTGAGGAGAAAAATTGATCAAAAACCAAACACGGTTTTTGAGGTGAAAACTCAATCAAAACCAAACAAACCTAGACCAAAGAATATGATAAGTAGGGCACAGCACAGTTTCAAATTAAGGAATTCGGAAGTCAATGGTTTGTACAAGTATTTATTCAGTTTCAATTTTGTTTTAATGCAAAAATCTTGATATTGTTTTAGAATAAACTATAAAGTTGATACTCTATATGATCAACTAGAAGAGCACGATGCCCCAAAACAAACTGCAAAATACTATGATTTGAAGTTTACAAAGCATCATTTTTTTGGACAAATGGTAAAAACCCTAAAACAGGGACACCTTACAGAAAATGCCATGTGAACTCAAACTACAGAAGCCAAAAACATTTTTTAAGGAGAAAAATTTGTCAAAACCAAACACGATTTTTGAGGTGAAAACTCGATCAAACCCAAACAAACCTAGACCAAAGAATATGAAACAAAAAAATTTTGAGGAAAAAATTGTTAAAACCCAACACATAATTTTTGAGGACAAATTATTAAAACCCTCCCATAAGAGAATCATACACAAACCGGCTCCCACTTCAATACCATGAAATTGTTAGAAAAATGTTGAATAATTGAATTTAAAATGCACTCTTAAAGAGAGTTTAAAGATACTAATAATAACGTAGTTTAAAAATAAACTAAATTAAGAAAAACTAAAAATAAGTCTAAATGACCATTAACTAAGGTTCTAGAATAATGAGCTAAAAATAGCAAGAAACTACGATACTAAAAATATTCTAATGCCCTCGAGATTGGATAATCTGAAAGTTGCTCCATAACAGCTCATATATATGCATTGTAAAAATAAAAGATATCATCTGATTACTGTTTGACAGTTACTAATCTGAAAGCATTGTTACTGATCTAACAGTTTGATAATTGGTTTTTTGTTGAGCTGTGCAAATATATTGACCTGGTGAATTTTAGGGTATAAATCAGTTTTTGGTTCAGATTTGCTATTAGTTCAGTCTAGTGTACAAGCAAAAAAAAATTGACCTTCAGTATGTGAACACGGGTAAAAAGTTTTTCACTTGGGTACGTGGGTTTGGATGTACCTGTCTACATAGATAACATTTAGAGAAATATATAGAATTGTAAAAGTAAATACATTTTATAGTATGATACTTCATCATTGATCATTGCAAATGACAAAATGGTACTGATAAAGATAAATATTAAATGCCAATTGATAGTTACAAATTTAATATTTATCTTTATCAAATGAAATTTAATAGTGAAAATTTTAGCTGTCCAAGTTCATAATTCTGGTCTCCACTCCCACAGCCCGTCATTGTAATCGAATTTCTTATACGATATGAGATCTCGCTAATTAGCAGGGTTTGGAAGTGGAGGCCCTAATGGATTTGAGGGGTAGCAACGATAAGCTACACAAGGTGTTAGAGGTGAGAAAAACCCAATAATAGCAAACAGAGAAAAATGATCTTTGTATTGGGCAAATATGCTTTTAGGGGCACTTTAGCGTCTTGGGATGCAAAACAAGTCAAAAAGTGTATTTTAGTTTGTTGGTACTCAGTGCCTTTGGCTATGTACCTACGTGTACCAGACTACCAGGTATGTACCTGAGGCATCCCTGAGTGAACTCATACCCAGGCATACCTGAGTGAACTCGTAACCAACCATACCCGGTATTGATGTGGGACACTTTAAGCGCATACTCAGTAACTAAAATAAAAAAGACTACTATTGCAATATAAATAGAAGACTTACTGGCATGAGCAAACTTCAACAATGGTGGTGATCTCTACATAGAGATGTCTTGCTACAAAACTACTCTGGCATGCCTTTCAGGTGAAGCACCTCCATATAATCATCCAAGCACATCAAGAAATGACGAGACTAAGCGAAGAAGATAAATAGATCTACTTTGGATATCTGAGAAGTCATTGATCACAGGCGGATAATATTAAAATGAGTCAGCCATTAAGGACAAACTGGTTCTGCAAATGATACTAAATTCAAGGCAGAAACTGTCATTTGTTATTACCAGTCCTTTTATAAGAATTTGCTTGGGTCAAACTATATTGAACAAAACCTCAAACCCTCTCATGTAATTATAATTTCAATCTTCTATTTTCTGCTCAACATAGAAGGAATGCACTGGGTAATGGTGCATCAACCTGCAAGCATCATATTTTGTACTAGGGCATCATATTTCTCTATCTGGTTCCTCCAAATTGACAATTTGTAACATAGTCAAAATTGCCACCATTCCTCCATAGCTACATATCAGAAATTGTCAACTCTAGAAGGAAGATAGATTCTCAGTAGTTATTTTTGTGCACTGGGGCCTTTTTTTAATTACGAAGTGCTTTATCATCATAAAATAAGTTGCATTTATTTAGTATCAGTATTATTGAAAAGGTATAGTGGTAGACATGTCTCCTGAGACCTAGGACATTTTATTATTCCAGGGCCTACAACAAGCAAAAAATACTTCATGCATCACAATACATTGTCGAAGGAGACCAAAAAGACAAAAATGATATGTTTAGATTGTAAGGGGTATGATAAGGTCTTCCATGAGCAAAAATGATGCAATAAGACCTTTGAAGGTCAATTGACATAATGATTAGGGCTGGGAAGTTATGTTGTTCAATTAGGTCTAAAAGTTGTCAAAGATGCAAAATTGTCATCTTAGGGTCAAATGTAGTGGACTGGCCAAGACCTGTTGTGTTATAGTTCGTTACCTAGGATACTCGTATACTTTATTGAAAGTCCCTTCTCTTTTCCAATTGTTGCTTGGAGGATTGTGTGTAAAACTTAGAGGGCTACCCTTAATTCAATTATGATTATTATTTCAATGATTTGCAACACACAAAAGTATCTTACATATATGCAGCATAACTGGTAAGAAATGGGAATTGAACTTCCACAAACACAAAAACACTATGACTTAATTTGTTTATTAGAACAGTCCTCCAATTCCTATGAACCAGTTTCTAGAAATTAAATGCGAATAATAAGCAACTGCTACCTAGGTCACTTGCAGGTAATTCCTGCGGTAGCAATTCTCTCTGCTCCACACGTTACCCATTGAATGTGCCAAGGCAAGGTCAGCTAGGCTAACTCATGGCATATTGTGATGCATGTGCTACTCATCGGATTTCCAATCCCCAATGTCAATCAACAAGTAGTGCTTACCCACTCCCAAGTGAGAACACCTACATAGATGTGCATTCCATTTCACTGCCAAACTACAACTCTGTCGACTTCCCGAACTTATAATCCCAAACCGCTTCTTTGTCTCCCAATCTATAACGTGGTAGGATTCAAACTATCATTCATAACACTTGAAGTTGTTTGCATGGAACCTCAAGACCTTCCAAAGATGGCGTCAAGGTTGCTAGCATGCAGGGTTGTCCCACACACCCTTGTATTGCATTTGAGATTTCCTTATTCTAAATTCTATCTTTGTTACTTCTTTCCTCATTTTTCCGAAAACATTCCCCCCTTTTCTAATCGAATGGCCTCTTTCATTCCATTCTCAACCATTCGCATTCTGCTAGAATCCAACGAACGCCTAGAAGCAACGCTCAAAGGCTAATATTCGCATATGTGGTTCCCTTCAACGTGTCATGCCCACTTATTCCAGCGATGAACCTCCAGTATTCGTCTATTTTTACTTGCCTTCCACATAGGGAGTTGACTAGCGACCACACATCACCTACTTTGTCTATTCTAGCGCCTCCAACACTAGTCTTCTAGTATGCCACTTATCCCTTATCTCGTCCCCAAATTAGCCTTCTCAGGACGTAATTCTAAAGGCTAGCACTTCAACTATAATGTCTTATGTAGGGGACATTAAAGTCCGAACCCCTTGAATTTGCTTGTCCTCAAGCAGATTAAGTTCTAAAAGCTGAAGTAGCTCCTCGCGTTCCTAAGTTGCAACCTCATTGGGTAGATTTTTCCATTATACCAAATATTCCCTGATGGTTCTATTGTGAAGCACCCGCTCCCTTGTTTCTAAAATGGCCTTGGGAATCAATACCAATTTCCCTTCATCATCAAGTGGAGGTAACTCTGTTGAAGGTATCACATTTTTCCCAATTGCCCTTTTAAGGCAAGACACATGGAACACAATATGTACCTTGTTGTCTGTTGGTAATTCCAACTCATAAGCCACTTCTCCAACCCGCTTGATCACCTTAAAGTGGCCATAATAACGAGGCTTCAGCTTCTCCGCTCCACTCCTCTTAAGAGAGGATTGCCTATAGGGTTGCAAAGGACTGCCTATAGGGTTGCAACATGAGATACACCATGTCTCCCACCTCAAACGAACGCTCTACCCTGTGCTGGTCTACATACTGCTTTTGCTGGTTTTGAGCCTTAAGCATATTATCATTTCATGATGTCTTGGGTCTCTTGTAACCACTCCTTCAACCTGGGTGTTTGGTTGTCACTGGAGTAAATCTAATAAATTTGGCATATCATAACCATAGAGGGCCATGAAAGATGTCATTTGTATGGACATGTGGTGTGTTGTGTTATAGCAATATTCACCAATGTGTAACCATTTCACGCATCCCTTCCATTGTCCGGCAATATAATTACGTAAATAGCCTTGAAGCCATTTATTCACTATCTCTGTTTGACCGTCAATTTGAGGATGATAACTAGTGCTCGAGGTGAGTCAGTATCACATAATCTAAAGAGTTCCTGCCAGAACAAGCTCATGAACCTAATGTCCCAGTCACTAACAATCGTTCGTGGTAACCAATGTAATCTAAAAATTTCCCTAAAAAATATTTCAGCCACCTGAACCGTTGTGAGTGGATGGAATAGCTAAAAGTGAGCAAACTTGGTTAACCGATCCACCACTACGTAAATGAAATATCTACCCTGCACCCTAGGTAAGCCTATGATGAAATCCATTGATATGTTGTCCCACTTCCACTCAAGAATGAGTAAGGACTGCAATAATCCACCACGATAGGAGTTTTCACACTTATTTTACTCGCAAACTGCACACTCCCTCACATGTTGCAAAACATCCATCTTGAGTTCTTTCCAAGCAATCCGCTCTCTCACCTGCCAGTACGTCTTAAAGTATCTCTAGTGTCCTATCATAGGTGAGTCATGAAAGGCTCTAAGGATCCTTCGTTTAATCGTAGAACAGGGTACTAACCATATATTGTTCTTATACATGATCAATCCATTCAAAACCGTATACTTCTCATCCTGGATAGCACCATCTATGATGCCTACAGCCCAATCATCTCTAGCATAATCCTCCATAATCAATTCTCTCCAATCGTCCAATAGTCCCCCACACAAGTGTGGTCTACGAGATAATGCATCAGCAACTATGTTTTTCTTCGCTTTGACAAAAACTATATCAAAGTCATATGCTTGTAGCTTGCTGACCCACTTTTGTTGCCTATCATTCAACTCTTGTTGCCCAAGGAAATGTTTCAAACTGTTATGATCTGTCTTGACCGTAAACTTGTTGCCAACCAACTACTGTCTAAATTCAGTCAAGGCATGCATGATGGCCAACATTTTTTTGTCGTAAATATTGTAACTCCACTCAATGCCCCTCGACTTCCTGCTCTTATAAGTTATTAGGTGTATATCCTACATCAACACTGCTCCTACCTCCTCTCCTGAAGCATCACAATGTAACTCGAAGGGCTTAGTAAAATCAAGAGTCGCCAACACTAAGCAAGAGCTCATCAACTGCTTGAACCTATCAAAGCATGCGGAGACCTATTTGTCCACTCAAAAGCATCTTTCTAAGTCAGGTCTTTAAGAGGAGTTGCCACTTGTGAATAACTCTTCACAAAGTGCTAGTAAAAAACACACAATCCCATGAATCCTTGGGGGTGTGAAAGGTTCTTGGGTGAAGGCCAACCCATAATAGCACGAATATTCTCCAGATCCACTCGGACGCCCTCTACACTGATGATGTGTCCAAGATATAGTAACTCTGTCATGCCAAACTCGCACTTTGACATTTTTGCATATAACGACTCCCTCTCCAAGATGCTCAAAACAATGTCGAAGTGTTGCAAGTGCTCCTCCCATGTCCTATTGTAAATGAGTATATCATCAACGAAGATCAATACAACTCTCCTCAACTAGTCCCTAAATGTCGTATTCATACATGATTGGAAAGTCGTTGGCGCATTGGTCGATCCAAAAAAGGCATAACCAAGAACTTGAAATGCCCATAATGGCACTTGAAAGCAATCTTCTCTACATCCTCATCCTGGACTCTAATCTGATAGTAGTCAGATCTCAAATCAATCTTCGAGAAGTAGCATGCACCATGCAACTCATCGATCCTAGGTATGTAGTACCTGTTCTTAATGGTGCACTTATTAAGCTCCCTATGGTCAATGCACATCCGAAATGTCTCATCCTTCTTCTTAGCTAATACCACTGTTGAAGTAAAGGGACTATTACTAGGCCTAATGTGACCCATCTCCAGAAGCTCCTTAATTGTTGTCTCTATCTCATCCTCGTACCTCTTCGGATGCCTGTAAGGTGTAATAATGACCGGTTTGGCTCCCTCTAGCTGAATCACATGCTACATACCCTTGTCTGGTGATCTCCTTGTTGGTATATCAACAAACACTTTAGAGTGTTTGGTCAGTAAGTCCTGAACCTGCGGTGGGTACTCATGCTTCTGCTACATACTCTCCTCTAGCATCAACACAACTCTTGCTACCCATTGCACCTAATCATGTTGAATCAGCCTCTCCATGTGTCTTAACAATATCACCTTGAGTCCCTTATCTGTAAGAGCTCTAATCACCAATTTCCTACCCTAATGCTCAAACTTCAGATCCATCCTATCCAAGTTGAAGGTGAACTCATGTAGAGTCTTCATCCAAGTCATGCCCAAAATACAATCATAATCACTCATGGGAACCAAACAAAACCTGCCTGTCATATCATAATCTCCCATACGAAGCAGCATATCCTTCACTACCAAGGAGCTGAAAAGTTGATGTCCACTAGTCACCATGACTCTAAAACCTCTATGCACATTTGTCTAGAGTCTCAGTCTATCAACAAGTGTCTTGGATATAAAATTATGTGTAGCACCTGTATCTACCAAAGTAATCACTCGTTGCCCCTAAATAGTACTCCTCACATGAAAGGTAATAGCTTGTTCATCACTTGATAAGCTGGTTGTAACTCTCCCCTCAACCGCCTCTTCATCTGTAAACTCACCTCCCTTGTTGTCTTCACCTTCTAAATGGCTGTCATCTCCTCCTAATAATGATTCTTAAACTGAAAAATATTCAATGTTGGCTGCCTTAGCTTTGAGAGAGCATTTGTGGGACAGATCCCATGGCTCCATATAATGAAAACATAACTTTTTCCTCCTAAGTTCATTGAGCTGATCGCTGTCCAACCTTTTAGTTTCAGCTCTTGGAAGTTGTTCTTTGTTGAAATGCTTCTTATCTTTGTCTTTTTTTGGAGTGGAACCCTCATAATAAAATTTGTCCCTAGATGTAGATGGCTCCATGTCTCTTGCCTTCTTATAAGCCTGCTACAACGTAGTTGGACTAAGCCCTTTGATCCATCCTCTCAATGGCTCTGTAAGGTCCTGCATAAAGAGCATTAAGAGCCTACTAGGTGCTATATCCGGCACTAGGGCTGCCAGTCTTTGAAATTCAGCTATGTAATTATCAACACTTGTCCATTGTTTCAACTATGATAACTCTTTAAGAGCAGCTCGGGATCCTTGTTATCAAACGTTTCAATCAATGTTTCCATGAAGTCAATGTATGAAGTAATTTGGTTATACCCCAAGCATTCGTGTGCAAATCCCTCTAGATGTAAAGCTGCAAATTTAATGGCATCCTTTTCTGGCATAGGATTCAGCTGAAAATACATTTCTAGCTTTTGCACCCAAGCCCTTGCAATCATCTTACCTATTACATCATAAGGAGGGAGGGAAAATTTGTTATCTTCCTGAAAAACTCAGCATGCTGCCCTCTATTGCCTATCCTTGGCATGTGTCTCATCCTTAAGTCCATGTAATCATGTAGAGTAATGGATGCTTGAAACTTGTCTGCTTCTGCTGCTCATTCTCTCATCAATTGGCCTTGTACATCCTGTATTTGCAACGCTCGCCCCTTCTAAACTTGAATTCTAGGAGGAAAGTTTGGAATGCTTGGTCTCAAGCAAGTAGCCCTTGCTGGTCTCGGTATTCTATCAAAATTATCAGCCACCTGTATTCCTCCATTTGGTCCATTTCGGTCAACCTGCTGATCTATATTATTTGCTGCATTACCCCTGCCATTGTTACCCATATTTTGTCCTCCGTTGACTCCCCCATTCTCATTTCCAGCACCATCAACCCCATTGTGTAGAAAGCCCAACTGGCTTGTCAAATACAATACTAGGGAAAAATATAAGTCAATCGTAATTCTCTTACTGTGCAACCCCTTCAACTTTATTGTGCATAATCAAATAGAGGATAAGAATCAATTTACGAATGTCAACAAACACAATGTGATTGGACTCGCAGGCAAATTATTCTTTGGTTTGAGTTTTGAGTGAAAATATGTAAAGGAAACAGTTCTGAAATATAATCAGCTTGCTGCCATATAGCCAATTCTGGAATAATAATCAGATTTGCATTTTGATATATCAACATTTATTGCTGCATCTATACTGAAATTAAAAGCGAATATGAAGCATGGTGATTGCCGTAACAATATTAAATAATTACTATTGAGAAAGAAAACCTGATTCTCTAAGTAATGATGTACAATCTTCAGCAAGAGCCTCTTCTTTGCTTCACACACCAATGTTCATACAGCTGTTTGCTTAAAACGCAGGTCTGTGGTGATAGCGCTGCTTGATACAAGTCATTCGCAGGTTCAAATATCACCACTAGGTGACACTAATGATAGTGTCTCAGTTAGACTGCCAGCTGCTGTAGTAAAGGCATACTCTACAGGTCGAAAGGACCAGATTGAACCCTCAAAATCACAGGCCTGTTCACAGGGTTGTTTGCCATCCATCCTCCAGTAATGCAGTGTTCTGGAAGCCTGGTAAACCACGTTCAGATACAGGCTCTTTGCACGCTGTAAACAATACTACTTAGGCATTTTTAATCAAGGATTTGCAATGTCTGAAATCAACAATGTTGACTGCCCAACTTCCAATGATAATTATTATCAATCTACAGCTCAAAATACCAGTGCAATCCCACATAATGATAATCACTTGAATTATTAAATTCTTCCTCATGCAATAACTTCTCAGCCACATTAGAAACAGTACGAGAAGGCAATAATAAATCTCAGAAATTTAATCCACAAAACCTCAGCTATAGATTAAATGCACAACTCAGAAATTCAAACCCTTGTACTTCAGCAAGGGTACAAACTCAGAAACTCCTCGGGAATGTCACCAAGACAACAAAAACAAATAAGATAATCAAATGCCTTTCCCATCAAATGGCCTCATATTTATAATCTTCAAAATGCCACAAGTTTTCCAAATGAACTTCACTTAAGAAGCTTCCTCCACACAAACATTAAAATATAATAGTATGTCATTATTATATAATTTATTAATTGTTTTTGGCTCCAAAAATGTCCTTTTCCACCATAACATAATATTCTAATTTATCACACACAAGACCATTGTTTCTTGTTCCAAGATTTAATACTTTTCGTCCCGGTTCCAACAAGCTATGATACTAAGGCGACCAACATACAACACCAACAAACATAGCAACCTCAACGTATTTAGATAAATAATAAGAATAATTTACTCGTCTTGAGAAAACAACTAAAGAAGCATTAGAATCGAAATCTGACAACACCAAAGTGATCCTAATGATGAAAGATGTATTACGAGATAATTGGTAAATACTTGCTTGTTAATAACAGAGACCGAAAGGTCAATTTATACAAAAGAATGAGACGATGTTTCCTTAGGAAACGATCGTAAAGAATAGAAACATTATATTCCAGAGAAAGAAAATAACGAAAGCAAACTAAAGCTAAAGATATTTACAAGATAACCATTAACTAATAATAGACATCTTATCTATTATTGTAATACCCTCCCTTAATGGTTAATCTATCTAACACACCAAGCTGTCCTCGGAATTTGACAAACTTATCAGGACCAAGAGGCTTGGTGAGAATGTCTGCAGTCTGATCTGTGGTAGGAACATACTGCAGATCTATAGTCCCGTCTTCAACCAGCTGTCGTATGTAATGACAATGAACATCCACATGCTTGGTTCGTTCATGAAAGACTGGATTCCGTGCTAACTTGATAACGCCTTCGTTATCAACAAACAGAGTAGTCGGTCCTGCTGGTGACATCTGCATATCCCCAAGGATCCGACGAAGCCAGACAGCTTCACATCATGCCTTAACAGTCCCTCTGTATTCAGCCTCTGTAGAAGAGAGAGAAACTGCCTGCTGCTTCCTACTGGTCCATGTGACTGCACCGGATCCCAAACTGAACACATATCCAGATGTTGACTTTTTATCATCAACAAAACCTGCCCAATCTAAATCTGTGAACCCACTAAGTTTAGGATTAGAACTCCGAGAATACAGAAGTCCATAATCAGAAGTGCCCTTCACATAACGAAGCACACGCTTTGCTGCCATCCAATGATCAGCCTTAGGAGCTGTCATAAAGCGTGAAATATAGCTGACTGCGAAGCTGATATCAGGCCTAGTAGCAGATAGGTAGATGAGGCTGCCTACTAGTTGCCTATACGTAGTATCATCAATGGAAGGAGAATCAGACTTGGCTAATAACTTGAGACCTTTCTCCATAGGTGTAGATGCAGGTTTGCAATCCTGCATTCAGAATTTGTCTAACAAGGCCCTGGCATATTTGGACTGAGAGATGAATATACCAGAAGACTGTTGCCAAACTTCAACACCTAAGCAATAATGCATGAGCCCAAGGTCAGTCATATCAAAAGACTGGCATAAGTGTTATTTGATTCCCTGAATCAAAGATGTTGAACTGCCAGTGATGATCAGATCATCCACATAGATAACCAGAAGGATGATGTCACTATCAGTAGTCTTGATGTACAGATTTGAGTCTGAAGAACTCCTCTTGAAGCCTTGATCACTGAGCTACATATCAATCTTGATGTACCATGCCCGAGGGGCCTGCTTCAAACCATAGAGAGCTTTTACCAATCTGAGAACCTGATGTTCTTTACCAGCAACCTTGAAACCAGGAAGCTGCGTCATGTAGACCTCTTCATGGAGATCACCATTCAGGAAAGCACTCTTTACGTCCATCTGATGGACCTTCCAACCAAACTGTGCTGCCATGGCTAGGACTAATCTGATGGTGCTCATCTTTGCAGTAGGAGCAAAGGTCTCCTCATAATCAATGACCTAACGCTGAGAAAAGCCCTTTGCCACTAAACGAGCTTTGTACTTATCCAAAGTACCATCTGATTTGTATTTGATTTTGTAGACCCATTTGCAGCTAATGGGTTTCTTCCCTGGGGGAAGATCAGAAAGGACCCAAGTGTTGTTCTTTAGCAAGCTCTGGTGTTCAGATTGCATGGCCTGTTCCCACTCTGGAATTCCTTTAGCCTCGGAATATGTTTGAGGTTCAAACACACTGTGAATGTTGGCCATAAGAGCAAAGTTAACAGAATCTGTAGTTTTTCTCTTTTTCCGAGCAGTTCTCCCATCAATGAGCTCGTCATCATGAAGATCAGCAAGTGTCTTAGCCCACCACTTAGGCCGGAGAGGAGAATGACCAACAGTAGTACTAGGAGATGCTTGATCAACAAGATCCTCATCAGAAGAATCTGGATCAAACTCAGGTGAAGCATCTTCAAAACGAGGTGATCCTGCAGGAGAAGCCGGAGGTGTTTGTACAGGTATCACTAGCAGGACTGGAGCTGTAGGAGCTACTGGAGCCCTCCCATCAGGTGGACCTAATGGAAGCCGAACTCCCAAATCATGAACCTGCATAGGCTGGTCTGCTAGATCAGGAACAGGAGAAACAGGCATAAATGGTCCTCGCCGCTCATCAAAGACTACATCGCAGCTGTATATGAGACGAGATGTCTCAACATCAATAAGGCGGTAGGCTTTGTGAAGATTGCTATATCCAGCAAGCATCAGTTTCTAACTCTTGGCATCCAACTTGGTGCGTGAAGCATCAGGGATCCAAACAAAAGCAAGAGAGCCAAAAACCTTCAGGTGACTGATTCTGGGCTTGCGACCTGACCAGGCCTCTTCCGAAGTTTTACCTTTGACCGCCACTATGGGTGACCGGTTCAACAGATAAACTGCAGTGTTAACTGCTTCTGCCCAAAAACTCTTCGGAACATGTCTGTGTTCGAGCATGGAACGAGCCATCTCGGTGATTGTCCTGTTCCGACGTTCAACTACACTGTTCTGTTGTGGCGTGTGGGGTGTGGTGAACTGGCGTTGGATGCCATGTGTATCCAAGAAGCTAGAGAAAACATTAGAACAAAATTCCCCCCCATTGTTTGATCTAAGAGTAATAATAGATTTCCCAGACTCTTTTTCAACTAAGGGTTTAAACTTCTGAAATACAGTAAATGCATCGGATTTCTTTTTAAGGAAATACACCCACATTTTTCTACTAAAATCATCTACAAACAACAAAAAATACCTGTACCAAGAACAGAAGGAGTGGCCATAGGGCCGCAGATATCAGCATGAACAAGTTGAAGTACTTGAGAAGCTCGCCAAGAATCGCCATTGGGGAAAGGTGTGCGATGTTGTTTCCCAGCCTAACATGCGTCACAAACTCCAAAGTGTCGGGTTTGAATCTTTGGCAAACCAAGAACAAGCTCATCCCGAGCAAGTTGTGAGAGATAATGCACATTTAAGTGCCCATATCGCTGATGCCAAAGTGTGCTAATGGAAGATCGCCGAGCAGCCATAGCTAAGTCCTGAGAATTACCAGAATCAGTAAGTCTGAAAAGACCATGATCCTCAAGACCAACTGCAACAGTAGACTTAGTCGCCCGATCAATGATGGTGCACTGATGTGAACTGAAGGTGACTGCCAAGTGTGGAGAATGTCGCAGCAACTGACTAACCGAGAGTAGATTTAGTTCCATCCCTGGAACGTAGTACACATCAAGGAATATGAGCTTCCTCCCAACAAACTGAATTTGAATGTTGCCTTTACCAACAACCGTGTACTCTTCTCCACCACCAAAGATAACAGAATCTGAATAAGGCTGGTAGTCAATAAACCAGTCTCTGCGGTGAATGAAATGTTGAGAGGCACCTGAATCAATGTACCAGGCAGATGACTGCACATGATCTACGGGTCTTTTAGCCATGACCAGTGTGCTCAGTCTGCCTGCTCAGTGTGCTCTGCACTGTTCGCTTTGGGTTGCGAACCTGATTGCTTAGACTGGGCAGCTAAGCGTTTCCGACATGCAACCTTCATGTGACCATACTTGTAGCAGT
This sequence comes from Cupressus sempervirens, assembly GCA_028749045.1. Classification (NCBI taxonomy): domain Eukaryota; kingdom Viridiplantae; phylum Streptophyta; class Pinopsida; order Cupressales; family Cupressaceae; genus Cupressus; species Cupressus sempervirens. The sequence goes on along the minus strand of CM053791.1, from coordinate 689,147,789 downwards.
AGTTGCATTGAATGTTCTTCTTTTTGGTACCATCGGATGCTGGAGCAGAAGACTTTTGCTGAGATGGTTGCTGAAACTTTCCCTTATCCTTCTGAAAGGATTTCGCAGCAAAGGCTTGCTCAGTGGAGGTGGAACTGGAGCTGCTACCGAACTGTTGTTTCCACCGATCTTGCTGAAGTAGCAGGGTGCAGAGATCAGTGAACTTTAGATCAACACCAGTAGATGTGATGTTGAGAGTCTCGATAAAATGCTCATAGGAATTTGGTAAACTCCGAAGAGTGATTACCACAATATCCTCTTCCTCCATCTTGCGACCGATCGCAAGTAACTGATCACGGATTTCCTGAATCCGATTCAAGTGTGCCTGGAGCGAGGTGCACTCATCCATGACAATAGAAAACAGAGTGTTTTTCAAAAAGAAAGCTCTGCTCTTGTCGGAAGTCTCGTGAAGACCTTTGAGATGTGTCCAGATTTCGGCCGCTGTCTTGCCGGATGGAATCTGAGAAAGCTGGTCATCAGCTACGGATAGTTTGAGAAGCATTACTGCCTCTCGATTGTTCAGATCCCATGTATCTTGATCAGGACCCGGAGAAGTCGAACGCTGCTTAACACCCAGAACAAGTTGATCGGTGTTTCAATATTCGAAGATTGCGATGATGCGCTGCTTCCAGGTTCCATAATTGCGACCATTGAATTTGGAATTATGCTCGAGCAGAATATTTGTCGGAGATGCCATGGCACGTTTTTCAATGAAAAACTGTGAAAATCTGTGAAGGCACATTCTTCGAGGCAAAAATACGGAAGACCCAGAAGAATTAGAGAATGATCCAGAAGAGAGCTCGAAAAACCCAGAAGGAATTTGCTGTCGTTTTTTGAATCCGCTGGCTCGAAAATTGAGGCACAAAAATCGAGGCACCCAGAAAAAACGGACGACAACCCAGTTGAGCTCTCGAAAAACCCACCAAGAATCTGCAAACAAAAAAAAAATTCGACCCCAAAAATTAGGGTTTCGAAAAAACGGTTGGCAGCCAGGGAGGTCGGATTTGCAGAAAAAAATGTTGATTTTTGTGGAAAAAAAAAAAGACAGATCTGTTTCCCAGATCGCGACTTCCGACTGAGACGACGCTAGACACAGAGTGTGACCTCCAAACGGTGGCGGATGTGGCAGGAGCAGGCATTTTTTTTTTTTTTTTTTAAAACGCAAAGCCGTGAGTTCGAGTTTGCAGTCAAAAAAAATCTCACAGGTTGTAGAGTTAAATGTCAACCAGTCGCAAGTACAGGCCACGGATTTTCAAATGTTTTGTAGTAAACGGGTCTCTTTGAAAAAAACGAGAGTTGCAGATGAAATTCTTCCCGCGATTTGCAGACTTTGCAAGGAAAAAACTCCAAAAAAGAAACCTAGCTGCACGGATGAATTTCTCAAAAATCAGAAACCCTAGATGGGCTTGTTTGAGAAAAACCTTAGGAATTATTTCAAAAAAATTTAGCAAATAATTTCGAATGAAATTATAATTTTTTCAAAAAAATTCAAGTATTGGCTTTGATACCATATTACGAGGTAATTGGTAAATACTTGCTTGTTAATAACAGAGACCGAAAGGTCAATTTATACAAAAGAATGAGACAATGTTTCCTTAGGAAACGATCGTAAAGAATAGAAACATTCTATTCCAAAGAAAGCAAAAAACGAAAGCAAACTAAAGCTAAAGATATTTACAAGATAACCATTAACTAATAATAGACGTCTTATCTATTATTGTAACAAGATGATGAATGAACTTCATGGGGTGACTTACTATAAATAAACGCTCCCTTGAAGATTCTTGGAGCCGAAACCAAAAGCCCGAAATTAAAACTGAGAGCATCACTCAAATCTTCTAACTCAACTGAGCTCATCGGAACCAACAGATGAACTTACTATAAATAGCAAGTCCCTCAAACGAAGTCAAAACACACCATAGGTTGTTGGAAAGCCTATAACCACACCACTGAGACCCTCAAATCCCACTGTCAGCTCTCATGAGGATCGCGATTGTGAACTGACCTAGCCAACTGCAAGAACTTGCTAAAAATGGGGACATTACACATTGTGATTTGCTGCAGTATTGTCATCCATGTTCAGATTTAACCCCATTTGCCTTGCCATCATTCACATCGTGAGTTCCATTTGCTACTCTTGTCATTGCACTCTTTGTTCAACCAACACATTCCCTTGGTCAATGGTTTCTATCAATTGTCTGAACATGCATGCCTCATTGTCCTCTACATTTCTTTCACCCATATTTTCGAATATAACTTCCTCAGAATCTGTATCATTGGTTTCTATTTCCACCTGCAACAAAATTTCACTCTCAGACGCTTGGTCACTTTAGCTCCTAACCTGCAATGCTGGTGTATTCTGTAGGTGGTAATTTGCTCTATTCATTCTCCAAAACATTGTTACAACCAATTTATAACGAACTCCATAGGCTGGAGAATCAACTAGGCTCTGATATCACTATAGTGGGCTGGCCCAGATCTGCTGTTATAGTTTGTTACCTAGGATACCCAGATACTTTATTAAAAGTTCCTTCTCTTTCCCACTTGTTGCTTGGAGGATTGTGTGTAAAACTTAGAGGGCTACCATTAATTCAGTTATGATTATTATTCAAATGATTTGCAATACACAACAGTATCTTACATATATGCAGCATAACTGGTAAGAAATGGGAATTGAACTTCCACAGACACAAAAACACACTGACTTAATTTGTTTATTAGAACAGTCCTCCAATTCCTACAAACTGGTTTCTATAAATTGAATGCCAATAATGAACAACTGTTACCTAGGTCATTTGTGGATGGTTCTTGCAGTACCAATACTCTTTGCTCCACATGTTACCCACTGAATGTGCCAAGGCAAGGTCAAATGGGCTAAATCACAGTATGCTATCGTGATGCCTGTGCGACTCATTGGATTTCCATTCCCCAGTGTCAATCAGCAAGCAGCACTTACTCACTCCCGAGTGAGAACACCTACGTAGATGTGCATTCCATTTCATTGCTAAACTGCAACTCCGCCAACTTCCCAGACTTATAATCCCAAACACCACTTCTATGTCTCCCAATCAATAACGTGGTAGGATGTGAACTATCATTCATAACTGTTGAAGTTGTTCGCATGGAACCTCAAGACCTTCCAGAGATGGTGTCAAGGTTGTTAGCATGCAAGGTTGTCGTCCCACACACCCTCGTATTTCATCTGTAATTTCCTCATTCTAAATTCTCTCTCTGTTCCTTCCTTCCTCCTTTTTTCCAAAAACATTCCCCCCTTTTCTATTCGAATGGCCTGACTTTCACTCCATTCACAACCGTTCACATTCTGGTAGAATCCAACCAATGCCCAGAAGTAACGCTCAAAGGCTAATATTAGCGTATGTGGTTCCCTTCAATGTGTTATGCCCACTTATTCCAGCAATGAACCTCTAGCGTCAGTTTGCTTTTACTTGCCTTCCACATAGGCAGCTGACTGGCAATGACACATCACCTACTTTGTCTTATCCAGCGCCTCCAACACTAATCTTTTAGTATGCCACTTGTCCCTTATCTTGTGCCCAAATTAGCCTTCTCAGGACGTAATTCTAAAGGCTAGCACTTCAACTACAATGTCTTATGTGGGGGACATTACATCAAATGGGTCAAACATGTGACATCTAAGGCAAATTCCATTTTGTGAGTAATATTTGATGTAATAACACCAAACGTAATCATTTTGGGTTGGTAGCATGGCTAAAAGGAAAAAGTTGTTAACAACATTTAGCTAGCAGGTAGTTTGGATTCAAAAATCAGTTTGGGGTGGTCGGATAGATGCCCTAGAGAATTTCTTTGAATATGTGGAAATCAGTGAGGAGAAGAAGGTAAAATTTGTATTAAAAAAAAAGTTGAGAGGCACTGCTCTGACATGGTGGACTAGTGAGCACGTGCTGAGCAAGCAGAAAGGGAGGCTAGAGGGGGAACAAAGGTCACACTTCATGGAAAAGAATGGTGGCCATGATCAAAGATCAGTTTCTCCATTCAGATTATGCAATAATTGAGACAAAATCTGAAACAAAAAGATTTGGATGTGATGACATATTTTAAACAAGTTGAGTATCAGAGGAGTAGAAGATGAAGAGGAAAAGGTGGCAAGATACTTCAATGGATTAATGAGATAGGGTTGAATGTCCCTAAGACATTAGGGGAATGTTTGCATTTAGCAATCATAGCAGAGGAAAGGGTGAAGAGAAAACAAGAACGGCAAGGTGGTGATAGAGGAAATGCAAGTAGAGGAAGGGGTTCTAGAACAGGCTTTGAAATCCAAGGGCAGGGAGATAACAAGGGCGGAGAATCAAATACATATCAGAAAGGGGATTATAGAGGAGGAGGAAGGTTTGGATCAGGCAGAGGATCAGAGGCATTTACTCGTAGATGCTACAATTGTAATGAAGTAGGGAACCCATCCTTTAAGTGTCCTGAAAAGATTACAAGTTTTGAGAAGAGAGTCCAGTCAGTCCAAGAAGAAGAAGATGATATCAGATCTGCAAACTCAGATAGGAGAGACATTAATGTTTAGAAGGACACCATTGGAGTACCAAGAAATACCAAATGTTTCAATTTTCAGAACCAGCTGCAAAAGCAAAGGCAAGGTGTGTAGAATGGTAATAGATTCTTGGTTCACAAGATTATTTGGTTTAACAAGAAATGGTGGACAAGTTACAGGTAGAGAGAAAACCACATCCACATCCTTACAGAACTTCTTGGGTAAGTGATACACATTTCTTTTGATTAGAGAACAAGGCTATGTTGATTTTTCAATCGGTGAGTACAATGATAGGGTTTTGTGTGATATTGTAGCCATGGACTGTAGCCACATCTTACTAGGAGTGCCATGGCAATACACAAGAAGGGCAATGCATAACGGTTTCATAAAATACTTACTGCTAGAAGGAATGGTGAGGTCTTTATGTAGGACACTCTGAAGGATGATATAGTTTTTCATTCAAGGATTATTATCATGGGAAAGGAGTTGTTGGATGTAAATATTCCAAGGATGCAGGAACCAAGGACAAGTGTAAACCAGTCATTGAACAATATGTCAGACAGCAAGATAGCATTGGTGGCAGAGATCAGAAGTGGGTGAATGCAAAGATCTCAGTGCATGGTCTGAAACAAAGTAGTTATGTGGTTGATGGACAGAACAGTGTGATGGTAGGGGATATGAGTGTCCCTTGAATAGTGGTATAATTCTTCCTATGTCCAAAGGAGAGTGAAAGGGAAAATGTTCCGATAAATAGGGTGGTGATGGCTCTCGATGGCAAATGAAGGCACATGGCAAAGACCAGATGGTGAATTTTTGAGGACTAATGTTATGCAAAGTTTTGATACAGACCACAGGCGGAAGAAGGATACAAAGACCCATAAAGAGTTGTTATTGCAACAGATGCATGATGGAGTTAGCAAAGATTCTTCTTGTCATGGCCAAGGTTGCAGGGGACAATCAAGGAGGATGCATGGAGCCAGAGGAAGACCCCTCTGCAGTAAATTCTCTAGTGACAAGAGAACATTTGTAGGAGGGGAGTATGGTGCAGGAGCACCTAAGGGTCCAAGGAGACCACCAAGACAAAATTGATATGTTTAGATTGTTTGGGGTATGTTAAGGTCTTTTATGACCAGAAATGATGTAATAAGACCTTTGAAGGTCAACTATTGTAATGATTAGGGCTCGGACGTTAAGTTGCTCGATTAGGTCTAAAAGTTGTCAAATATGCAAAGTTGTCAACTTAGGGTCAAATGGATCAAATATGTGAGACCTAAGGCAAATTTCATATTTTGAGTCATATTTGATGTAATAACACCAACTGTAATCATTTTGCATTTGGTAAGATGGCTAAAAGGGCAAATCAGAGAACAATTGCAAAAATGCAAGAAAATTTCTAAGTTACCAATTTTTGTCCTGATGCTGATGCGGGTGCGGGATTCTGACACGAGGATGTGCGAATTTTTTATTTATTTATTTTGGATGCATTTGGGTGTGTCTATCTATCTATCTATCTATCTATCTATATATATACTATAATTTTTATTATTATATGCAAAGAAATGAAAGAAATATACAAAAATAAACCATTCCATAGCATGATACTTCACCATTGATAGTTCAACTTCAAACTTCACAAACACAAAGTGACAAATGTACAAATTGAAATAAAAAGGAGCAAAAGAAGAATTAAAAAAACTAATTAAACACATGCAAAATAGTCACTTAAGTGACTTTGGGCATCCAAAAGGCCTTTTATATGCACGGGTGCTGTCCGGATGCACCCAGTTGCTCTCTGGGTGCTCCCAGGAAGCACATCCTGGGACTGTGGGTGCTCTCTGGATGCTCTTCAGTGCATCCTCAGAGCACCCACAGTCGCAGGATGTGCTTCCTGGGCACACCCATGCAGAACCAGGACAGATCCACGCACCTACACACACCAGCACCACCACCCAGCATTAACCAGAGAGCACTGGTATCTAAGGAAAAATTGCCGAGCAACTTTTCAAAGTTGTTGACAACTTTTTGCTAACAGGTAGTTTGGATTCAAAAATCAGTTTGGGGTGGTTGGTATCGGTTGTCAGGGTCTGAATCATATTTAAACATGCATGTATGCACCCAAAAGCGTGGTGGAGTGATCTGGTTGTAAGACAAAAGTGTTTGGCAATAAGAATACACAGTTTTCTGGAATTCTGAGACAAAACTGATTACTGTGTGATTGTGTTTTTCCTTTCCGAATCAATTGTGGACTGGTAATGCATTGGATATGTTAGTATAATGTTTTAATGTTCATTTTTCATTAATTTTGAAGTTCATTTGATCCACATTTACCAATCCTTATTGTCTGATCTGAAAACTGCTGTGACAGTTTGGGGAAAGTTTGATGGGTCAATATGGATAATTGACCCATTCCACTTTTTGTTTCCACTGTCGCTTGTGGAATGGGTCTAGGCGATGTAATATAACCTATACTAACAGTTACGATGCAGGGAAGACATGATTGAATAAAATGGACACCCTAGGGCAAGAATTTGCAAAGTGATATAGTGCAATTCAAGGTGCCTTGTATTGGACTCGGAGAAAACTCTGAATGAAGGGGTGCTTATGTGATCGAATATGTTTAGTGGGATGTTACAGATGGTGTTGGATCATTTGGTTGAGTCTAGAAGTGATCTGAGATAAGAGTTTGAAGAAGCCCTAGTTTAGAGGCTTAAGAGTGAGGGTTTGGTGTTCGAGTGTTTATATAAGCATGGCCTCTTCTTAAACCTTGAAAATTTGTTATTTTGCATCCTAACTCAAGACTGTTTGAGGATGTAGAGTCTTGGTGAGAAGTATTTATAAGGGTTGCTTTATAAAAGTGGTCCAATAGGCATAGTTGTGTGGGCAGCAGGGTATTGGATCTGATAGTTGGTCCAAAACAACCTATCCTGAGATTCAAGTATGTCGTGTAACTTACAAAGGGGTGTCTGAAACCATAGTTTGTTTATCAAGTCTTTTGACAAAGATTTGAGTTATTGTTGAATTACCCAATCTGGAGGGCTAGAGGAATTAGGCCTGAAGAGGACAGTCTGTGTCTTGGAGTTAGAACATTGGAATTGGGGCCTGTAGAACCTTGTGTCATGTTGATATAAGTAAATCAAGATCTTTAAATGTGTTTGAATAAGCCATTGGGGTCAGAATCCAAATTTGAGTGCATGGGTCAAGCCTAGTGAAGAGTGAAAGATTAAAGACCTAGTTGTTGAGAGAGTGGGGTTTAGTCTTGATAGAGGTTTCAAGCCTGATGGAGAACCTAAAGTGAGATGACACGAGACTCACATCACGTGGTCTGCCACTTGCCATCTCTAAATGTATCTCCCACTGTTTCTTGCACCAGCACCCTTGAATTACTCGAAGTTTAATACAATTGCTTCCTGACATTAAAGTTCTGAAATGAATAAATACACTATATATAACAAATGTCTCCGCCTAACCCTTTTTTTGACAAAATGTTGTCCCAATTCCAATCCTTGTCTCGCATACACGAGAGGTCATCCACCTCCAAGTGACCATGGTCCCAACCTGGCAAGCAAGGCAATTTGGTATACAAGAGCCTACTTGAGAGAACCTAGAAGCCTTTCACTTTACCTTATATATTTTCAAAATTCTGTACTCGAAGAATTTGAATTGCATGATCAATCCCCACAGTAAACCTGTACTTTGTTAATCCAACATCACATGAAACAATTTTTGTGCGAACAAGGAGACTTTTCATTTTATCTTATATGTTCTTTTAAATTTGTACATCTTTGTCATCTGAAATGGAATGATTCAGGTGTAGAGGTGAGCCACAGTTAACGGTACCTAAGGAAACTTCACAAACCACAGTTTCTCTCCCTGAAAAGCAAATTCACAATTACAGATGATAGGGAAATCTTTTGAGACCTGCTAGCATGTCTATTCCAACAGTTATGTCTTGAAACACATGGAAATATTAGCACTAGCAACATGGTAGAGAATTTTTACATCTCTTAAAAAGACAAAGCATTACTCACATGAAAAGATTCTCCAGACTCGAGATATAACAGGTCTTAGTAAATTTGAACAGCAACTCAAACACCCTCCTCGTCATTAAATACCTCTATCTCCGCACCAAATAGGAGCATGTGTGAGCTCCTCGGAACTGCCAACTGTTTGAAGACATGGGACAGAGGTTGAGTTGAGCGAGGACAGAAAAGAGCTTCCCCACTCTATATGGGCAGATTGCAGATATATCCATGCCCCAAGAGGGAAAAATATAGCTCTGTATGTACTTGTAATGTCTTACAGTGTCTATTATATTATAAATTGCAGTTTTCTACGTTTGCCTCTGATTACCATCATTATGATCGTTAATCCAAGGTTGGGGAGATTTATGACAATTAAACTCCACATAATGTATATTTTCCCAGTACAAATGTTGTTTTCATATCAGCCACATAAAGAATAATAGGTTTGCTTACCGACTCTGTTGACTATAATTTACAGAGGAATGGCTCCGACATAACTGAGCCTTCCAAATCCGCCACACACTCCTCTAAATATTTTGTTATTACCATTAAAAGAGCTGAAATGTGTACAGGTAAGAAAAACTGGGAGAGTTACTTACAATTCTGCCCCCTCTTCGCCATTCTCAGAAATCTGAGGCGCCTTGTTCCGTCCTGACTTGAAAGATGCATTACCCCGACCGCCTCGTCCACCGGGCAAAATCATAACCCGCTGCCCGGGAGCGGTGAGCTCTAGCAATACATCGCCATCACTTCCCTCGCCGGCGTCTCTTACAATCGTTCCGGGCGCGACCTTAACAACAGCATCCTTCCCCTTGGCACCGTCCTGGGACTTACCCTGGCCATGGCTGCCACTCCCAGCCCTAAAATGCACAGTTTTCCTAAACGGCAGTAGTGAATTCATGGAACCATCGACCTCCATATACACATTACCGCCCCTGCCACCATTTCCACCGGAGGGTCCGCCGAATGGCACATATTTTTCTCGCCTAAAGGCAACCACTCCGTCACCCCCGTCCCCCGCCTTGACGTATATTTTCGCCCTGTCAAAGCACCGCATTACAGCGGGCACTCCCTTTTCGCTAACTTCGGGCAAATCTTCTCCATTTCCAGTCTCATCAAATTCATCACTAAAACTAGTGTTAGGGGTTTCGCTTAAATCAGGATCAGGGTCTAGATTAGAATCAGCATTTCCAAAGAAGCTCTCGGGGAGCGGCCCGTGAATTCTTTCAAGCTCTGCGAGCTCCTCCTCCGCTTCTCGGAGCAATTCAGCCTCTGAAGCAAAATCCTCGTCGACGACATTCTCGTCCTTGTCATCATTACTAGAATGATGAAATTCAAGAAAATCATCGGGAGTAACAAGGCGGTGCAGGGGTTTTGCGGCATCTTTACGGGACTCTAACCATAATTGCTCTGCTTCAATTTGTGCAGCGTCACCATCTCTTGGAGGAAGAGCTGTATATGTGGTAGCTAAACTGCCGGCTCCGAACAAAATGACGTCTTTGCTGTGAGAAATGGGTCCGCTTGCATTTGCAAATTTCGACTTGGTTTTGGATTTGGTTTTGGTATTTATTTTTGTTTTACCTGGTTTCGTTCTTGAAGTGGTGAAGTTTTTGGCTGGTCTTTTGCCAGCGTATACTGCAAGTGCTGGAGATGAATAAGAAGTGTTTAGAAGAGAAAAGGAATCGAACATGGCTGAGGAGGGTTGACGAATCAGAGCAGCATTTACAGCTGCAAACATGGGGGCATCGAAATGTTTCGGAGCGTCTCTTCTCAGGAGGCATTTTGTCTGCTTCGCCACCTTATCCGAAACCGAGAAAGGACCCCTCTGACGTTTGGGAATTTTGCTTGATAATTATTTTAATCCTGGTCATCTGCTTAAAACAATCTAAAATTTACCGTTTCGGTCTTCTTCTTTTTAAATTCTTGAGATAATTTTTTGTTATAAATGAATGTAAGAACTGATTTTGTTTGAGGTAAATTTACGAGCCTTTTTGAGGAGTGATATATTTAATGGGATGGAAAAATGACATAATTAACAAGGGACGCAAAGCGTTTAGAAGAAAATAATATGTATTTTATGCAATAATAAAATGTATAAAGTCTCAAAAATAATATATTGCATTTTGTGTATAAATAAATAAAAGTTCTACAAAACAACAAATCAATTTGTCAATCAATATATTTTTATGAATGATTTCAAATATAATATAGATGAAAAGTTTATAGTTGTAAAAAAATTGAATAACAAATTATTTTTATTGGACAAACAAATAAAGCTAAATATATTTTTATGAATTATTAGTTCTTTCAAATATAATATAGATGAAAATTTTATAGTTGCAAAAAGTAATGGAAAAATAAATTAATTTCATTGGACAAACAAATAAAGAAAAAAGCCTACTGTACCACAAAACAACCATTCAAATTGTCAATAAATATATTATGTTGAATTATTTTAAAGAAAACTTTATAGCTCAAAAAGTAATTGAATAATAAAGAGTTCTTATTGGACAAACAAATTAAAAAGTAAAATGCATTGAATGCTATTGTTTAATGCAGTAGGAACTAATAATGAGGTTTTGATCAAAGGAATAGACTTCAACATGACATAAAATATAATAGTTTTAATTTCAAAAAATGAAAATAAATAAAAATAGAACTTTGAGAATACATGACTAAATGTGAAATCTTAAATTAATAGTATGGAAGAGCAAGGAACATTAACCGAGCAACATGTTTAGATTACGTGTGGATATTATTTCTAAAGACAATTCTAACAATTTTATTTTAGATTGACTACAAAAATTGCTATGAAAATTTGAGAGAAACTTATCATTGAAAAATAACATATTATTGGTAAGCTAGAATTTGCATATCCATGCAAATTCTCAGGTACTCTTGTTCTCATTTTGGAAGATGATCTATATATCATATGCAATGCAAATGATGTTGAGTTTGACTCATTCCTTTAGCCTTTGTCTCTCCCTACACACACATGAATTTGACATATTTAGCCCCAACTCATCAACATATGTATTGTAAATAGTTGGATACTTCTCAATTAATTACATAAATATTCATACATCAACCCTAGTATAGTTCATATCAACCTAAATCAAGTAGTTTATCCTCCTAAGATTATTTTTATGCCCATGAACTCAACCATATAGATGTAGACTTGACCTGGTAATATTTAAATTTAAAAATTAGATCTCAACTCTATTATGCTTTTTCTTTGTGTTGATTAAGTACACATTTTTTTTAAATGTGATGATATGTGTTAGTATTTATGACATTTGGTTAAGTTTTATCATCCAAAGATCTTATCCTCTATATTGTATTCACATAATTTTACATTAAATCACTTTAATTAGGATTAAGCTTTCAATACAATTGTAAATACATTTTTTCTTTAAATATTAAAAAAGAGATAAAAATGTGAATATAAGTCAAGAAAATAATAAAGGGAAACTCTATATTGAGTAGGTTCAAATATAGATATAAAGAACAAATCCAAAACCTAAACTTAGACTTGAAAAGTTGATATCAAATAAAGTATAAATTCAATAGGTAGTTGTGTCAGATGTACTTTCCACAAATAGCTAGTCACGAGTTTAGGTTTATAGAATTAAGGTTAGACTATGAGTTTACACAATTCTTGATATGATAGTTAAGGATATGAAGGTTAGTATTAGGGTAAGTATTTAAGGTTATAGTTTAGCAATTAGGAATAAGGATTACCATTAAGAGTTGGGGGTTAGGATTTAACATCTTGTATTTAGCAATATGGGTAGGAATAGTGTTATGATATGGGTTTACATCGTTGTTAGAATTATGTTTAAGGTTAGAGTTTGTATTAGGGTTAGCACTTAGGATAAGGATATATTGTTAGGATTATAAATTTTTAAACCATACTTTATCATTTAGCATTAATAATAACAATAACTTTAATTTTAACCTTAATTTAAGAACCCTATAATCATAATTTATAATTTCTATTATACATATTTAAATAAAATATTATTTAGTAACTAAAGTAAAAAATTTACTTTGTAAGATATGACAATATTTTAGTTATAATAAAATAAAATAAAAATTAATATAGATTTTTTTTTTAAATATTCTTTTTTTTTACATCAAGTCAAAAATATTCTATAAATTTGTTGGTAAACAGATTTGTCACTGTAGAAATTTGCCCAACAAAATCTATGTGGCAAACTGTTCACAACAGTTGGATAGGCCTTTGATGTCTAGCTTTCCTATTCGTTTAGAGGGGCAACTCTCTCGTGAGATGAAATTTTTGATTTTTCAATAAAGATGGATTGAACTTAGAATATAAAAAGGAAACCACTGAGAGCACATGCACCACACGACTTTAATGTTTCCATAAAAATAATGTAAATTGTTAACGAAAGCAATCACGAACTACGCTTGAGAACTATCACTAACATGATGTTAATTCAACGATTCACGAATACTCACACTATACCATGAAAATGATCATATGATGAATCAAAACTTCAACAATTCAGATTCATTAGAAAGAGAATGCTAAATGTACTTCCTTTATTTCTTTGCACCAAGAAAGTAAGAAATAACTGATTACAAGAACAACAATCGTACACACTTTCCAAAAATTGCATTGTTATCAGAGCATAAGTGTTCCCTGTCTCCAAGTCCAAAAAGTCCCTTATTACATTGAGTTTTAGGAATTTATAGCTATTCTAGAATAACTAACCTTTTGGGTTCATAACTACTCCAAAAGTTAGAGTTTGGGCTACCCCGAAGAGTTCGTAACCAACTCTAACTTTCAATGCTTAACTACAGTTAGAAAAGGTTAAGACATTGGCCAAAACCAAAGTTAATTATAAAGTTGACCCTTTCTACAAAATATATACATAAAAACTCAAGACAACCTTGCACTTCTAACTTTTAACTATGATCACTGATGTTTCCTGAGCTTGCTCTTTGATCTGTAGGTGTTGTGAGTAGCTAAGTCAAGTTTGCCTTGTACACTCTAAATGATTTGATGACCTAAGCCAAAGTTTTGTTTTTAATGATGATTAAACTCTACATCTTCAGTTTGCATAGCTCATGTCTCTTTCTAATTTCATCCAACTCTATGACATAACCTGGCAAGTTTTGAGTACAGAAGTCCAATGTCGCCGAGAGACTGCTCAATCTTGTCATAATACTAGCATCTGAACTTTGTTTACTACCAAGTTCAGTGATGATTTTTGCTTCTATGTATTCCAAAATGGAAGATATGTCTAGATTTTGAGTGTGTTCACTAATAGGAATACCTTCTGCAATCATCAGTATATCCCCGAGGGCTTTCTTTTTTAGTAACATGTAGGAGTTCAAGAATTTCTCTCCTTCACCCAATTGTTGCTTCATGCTATCATTCTTCTATATGATGTTTTCCAGCCATATATTAATTTGCTCTTCTTCTCCAGTGTTGATTAACTTCAGTGATTTGACTATATTGTTGTCCATTCCTTTAATCTCTACTAAATTAGCATAAATTTCTCTCCAGACTGTTTGTTATTCCTTGAGAGTTATTAACTCTTTTTGAATACTTTGTTGTATATGATCCGCTTTGGAAAATGCAACCTTAACATCTTGAAATAAGCTTAATGCTCGTTCTTTCATGCTTTTTACCCATGCTTTCACCATCTTGCTATAAGTTTGGCATTCTCCTATGTCTTGAATGGTTTCTTCATCAAACATCTTCTTGGGATCTCCTGTGATTTCTATAGATGACCTAGGATCCAGAAAGGAATCACTGACCATCAATCGGATGCATGAAGAAAGTGCTCCAACTTGACACTTGAGTTGATTCTTAGCTCGCTTATCTCTCCTTGACTATTCCATTAGGACAACAACTGACACTTGGAAATTGTGTTCTCTTCCCTCACGGATAATCTAGCCTAAATCCACTTTTGTGATGCTAAAATCATATTCATTTGCCTCATTTATGTCCTTCTTTGTAACTAGTTGTACAATTCCAACAAATAAGTTTCCCGAGGTAGGATTCACTGCTAGTATGGAATCCATTCTAGTCTTCTTTATCTTTGCACCTTTATGCATTAGATCAGCTACGATATCCAGATTTGGTGCTTCTAATTGAATCATCATTTTTGTCTTTCTCTCTAAACTTTTTTGTAACCAAGATGTTGAAATACTAGTAGATGGGCCGATTACTAAAGGAACCTGTAGGACTGTAGATGATAAATTCAAGTTATGTACATTTTCTACAACTAACTCTGCTTGGGTTGCTTCTATGCTTTCAGGAGACAATGAGTGTGCAAGAGATGTTATGGATTGAATCATCTCATCTACAAATGATGGTAAAGTGTTCATTTCGAGAGCTTCATTTATCATCTGTTGAATTGGTTTTAAAGTCTTCTCCTCAGGTTTTGATCTCTTCTTCTTGGTGATTGCATTGAGTTCACATGCTAAAACTAGATCAACTCCTTTATCTGGATCTTCACCATCACCTCCTCCTTGTGTGCTATGTAAAGAGCCCAAGGAAGTAGGGATAGAAGATGGAATGGCCGAAACTGTTGTGCCTTCCTGAGGATTATTATTATTCTTTACACTGCCTCTTCCTATTGATTTAGTAGCAGTGACTTCTTTGACTTTATTCTTTAACCAGTTTTCAGTTTGTTGAATCACAAAGAAGGTTCTTTCCTTCAGGTCTTTCAATTCTGGCAGAGACCAATTAATATATGGCAATTCTAATAATTGTATCTGCTCAAAGAAGAAAGGATCAATCAAGTTTGAACCGTCTTCTGTTATGCCTCTCACATCCCATCCCATTTTGTAATCAATAATTTTTTGTACTATGAATCTCATCCAGTCCCTTCTTCTCACTTTGAAGTCATTTTCACAATTTGCCCAATAATCTTCCATTGTAGGGAAATGGAGATAGCTAGGTCCAAGTGTCAAGTTATTTTTAACATACCCGCTGCCATCAAATGGGAAGTGACTGTGGAAAGAGTGTAAAGTTATGTTCACCATGGATCTCTCGATATTTTGAGCATCCGAAGAGGAAAGACAACTATAGTGTCCAATGCTAATTGGGAAATGAATTGATGTTTTGTTCCTGCACTTTTTGTTTACCTGGCCAATTTTCCTACAAACTTCTGAAAGTACCAACCTATCATCTACGAAGCGAGGCAACATGAGAGGACAATCTTGAAAACCTCTAATGCGGATGTAAGTGAATCAAGGGTACTGTATGAAGAAACTACCATAAATACTTTGAGACTAGCTGCTTCAAGAGAAATTTAAATTCCTATATCTCCCTATAGCTCCTTCACAGTGAGCATAGAAAAAGCATCATTCACCTTGCAAAAGTGTGCATTGCTCTGTTTTAACTGCAACTGAGGGTAATAATTATAAATTTGTGTGGTTAAGTTATACTCCCCATAATGGTTAAGACCAAGCCATGACTTCATACTAACGATTGCGTACATTAGGTACGAGGACATACTAATCATTTCTCCCCAATCTATAAATTGTTTTCCAGTGGTGATGGTATTAATGTACAAGACCATCCAATCTTGAAAATCTTTAGATGTCTAGTTTCCCACCACTCTATTGAGAAGAATTATCATATCAAAAATGTCTTCATTAAAGATATTCCTGCATAACACTCTGGGGAACTGTGACTATCCTCGACTGGGTTGATCCAGCCAACTCCTAGTAATGACATTCATACATGTTTTCTTATT
The DNA here is from genome assembly GCA_028749045.1 of Cupressus sempervirens. Lineage (NCBI taxonomy): Eukaryota > Viridiplantae > Streptophyta > Pinopsida > Cupressales > Cupressaceae > Cupressus > Cupressus sempervirens. Next base: position 689,131,470 of record CM053791.1, on the reverse strand, counting down.
TTGATGGAAGTACCCTTGGGCACTTTCTTTAGAGATTTCTATGAATTCTTCTCTTACTGGCAATCTAAACGTGATGGAGATATATACTAGATCTAGCCTTGCCACAACATTACCTCCTAAGGTCTTGATGTCCCTGGAATTCTAATCATGTGCCTTGATACATTCTAAACCCAATTCTACACATTGAACTGCAAGTGGGTGTCCTCCTGCATGGGCTAGACCACTTTCCAATGTTCAATGTGCCAGGGGTGATTTATCTTCTCTGCTCATCATTTTCTAGAAGTTTGCAACTTCCATATGTCCCATCTTTGTGTCTGATATTTCAAAAAGCGTGCTTTTTTAATATCACCAGAGGCTCTTTACCTTAGAATTTATACCTCATAGTATCACTTACCAAGTACTTTGATCAACACTCCTTCAGTCAAATTTCAAAATTCGAGGCACACGGATTCACTTAAAGTGTCATACCAATCAGCACACTTGCCTTTCCCTTTCCGACTCAAATTCACTACTTGATTCGAAAAACCATTTCAACTGATGTTGTCTTGTTTTCGAAGATTCTTAGGCATATACAGGCCTTTGATCAATTGATTTTCTTGTTTCCTTATTTAGCATTCACATTATAAAAAAACTAATGCAGTAATGACCTATTGTTGAAGCATTTTATCAAAAAAATTAGTGGCTCTGTTAGATTAATGTGGGCACTTTTAGATTCATCATTCTGTCAAACAGTTTGTAGGCTTTTTCATCAACAATTAATCCATGATACATGGGCATGCCACAAGCTCTTTCATTTTGCCTGTGGTTCCTTATTCTGAGGATTTGAGATACATAATCCAACTTCTAATATAATATCAATATAATGATGCCCTTAGTTTACTATGTAGGTAGAAAGGGAATCATGATGGAGACCTGTTGCATGTGTTTCATAGGATCATGCTTGCATAAAAGAGGTCACATCTGCCTTGAGGTGATGCGAGGTTATGCCAAGTTTGCTCCATACGAAGTTCACTTATAATCCCTTGCCAAACGACTATGTGAGTGACTTGCTATGAGCATGCAAAGTAGAAGTTGCCACTTTTTCTCTCTCCTCAAGGCTGAATCTGAGGTATGATAATCTTCGTTGGTCATGCTCTACAGTTTTGTCAAAAAAAAATATTACAACTATTTAAGGTTACCACCTTTCCATTAGTGAAGCCAATGATTATAGAACCCTGGCAAGGCCCATTGCTTTGATGATCTGTAGCCCACGTCATAGCTAAAGGAATAAGGATTGTTTTCAACACAAGTCATGTGCCTTAATTAGTGACCAACGACCATTCTTGCTACTACACTGCTTAAGACCAGCCTTTGAATAGAATAATGCATTTGTCTTGCGTATGGTATTATTCCAAACAACTCACGTGCTCCCATTAGCTATCATGACTAGAGAAATGATAGCTAATTCACATATGATTCCATGTTCCCACATTTTCCAATGTATGTGCTAACTTAAAGATTTTTGTCAAACATTCATGCGCCTTGGTTAGTGGTCAAATTGAGGATGTAGAGCTTGGATTAAACAGCTCTTGTTCCTAGTTTATGTTTTTATCAAAGTTGTAGATATGCAAGGAGGGCCTTTAATTAGATGGTTCACGTGCTTGGTGATGCATGTGGCTTTTATTAACTTGAGAATATTTAATTAAATAGTTCATATGCCTTGTCTTGCATGCCCCTCTCACCATATTATTTGTATATTGCCAATACACCAAGCAATTCATGAGCTACGCCTGTACTTTTATTAGTTGTCACAATAGGAAAGATGAAGGTCAATTTGTCAAACAATTCATTACCGAGAGTGCATTCTTTGTCAATTACAACTTTACATACCACGTTACCTTCCATGTGCAATGATTATTATACCTCACTCATTTCTCAATATGATAATCATCTGTCATCGCCTTAGTGTTTACAACCTACCCACATTTTCATCTTCAGTACTTTGTTAAACAATAAATGTGCATATTTCATCTCCTCACAAGAGAGTGTGAGTGCTACCATGAGATTGAGTTTGATGTCGAATCCTTTGAGATGGCCAAATGATGTCTATATAAATTGTGAGGATGGTCTTTCCTACAGATAAAACCAGTCTTCAAGATCATAACTGTGAATTTGATTTCCAGTCGGTGGTTGCTTTAAAGTTGGAGTTTGGGTTGGAAAGTTTGGGTTAGGATTAGGTTTAAAAGTTTGAGTACGTAGAGAGAGAGTATTTTAGTACATGGAGAGAGAAGATTGTGAATGAGAGAAGGCAAAATCGAACCCGTACTTCTCATTAAAAGTTTGAGTACGTAGAGAGAGATAGTATGGGGAGAGAAAATATTTGAGGAAAGAATGAATCTCAAACTCAAACTCAAACCCAAACCCTGAACTTCTCTCTAGAAGTTGGAGTATGTAAAGAGAGAAAATATTGGAATGGGGGAAAATAATTAGTTTTTTTTTTTTTTTCTCTCCATCTCTCTATTAGTTAACACAATTTTCTCTCTACCCCTCTCTCATAAAATTATCTGGGCAACAATTGGCTCTATCTGGGGACGAGGACTATGCAAAATGTTGGATGAACCTAGAGTTAAGAAAGAGCAGTGCTTTATCACAAGGGCTATAGAGTCACCCCAAAAGGAGATAAATCCAAGAAAAAGAGGCTAAGCACAACAAAATTGGGAACACAACCAAAGAGAAAAGAAAGGAAAGCACAACAAAAACTCCTAACTAAGATATGTACAATGTTGCAAACTACACACCTTACTGATGATAATGCTTCAGATGTTGCCCATTGTAAGGTAAGGGCAGCTGAGTACCACTGAGGTATGATAAGATGAAGGAATTTTGTCCACATACCTCTTCAATCTAGAATGGGCCTCTCCATAAGGAGTCAAACTTTCCATGTAGACCTTTTGGCTCTCTACACTTGTCCCAAAGTAAGACAAGATCACCTTCTTGGAAGACCCTTTGTTTAGCTTTCTTATCAAATAACTTTTTAACTCAGGATTGAAGTTCTCGTATCCTATCCACAATCACTTATCTTTTCGCTTCCAACTTGGTCAAATATAATATTCTCTTTTCAAGACCATCTCTAAATGCATGGTTTTCAATAGCATTATGTAACTTCAAAGTAGACAATTCCAGAGGAAGTGGGAAAACTGCTTCAGTGCCATATAGGGTTTCAAAGAGAGATAACCATGTTGCTCTCTTCTTAGTAGTATGATATGCCCAAAGCGCATCATACAAGTGTTTGTGCCAAGACCTCTAATTAACATCTATCAATTTTTGCACAATGGTCATAATATTTTTATTGCTCGATTTTGCTTGACCATTTCCTTGTGCAAAATAATTTGAGGAGTGAGAGAGAATGATTCCATATTGATAGAAAACGGTTGATATCTCCTAGGAAGAGAAGTTTGTAGCATTATCGGTAACAATCTTGGTAGGAACCCCAAACCTAACCAAAATGTTTTGCTTGATGAAATTGTACACCACCTCTGAAGTTATTTGCTTGACCAGAATGGCTTCTACCCACTTGGTAAAATAACCAGTAGCCATTAAAATGTGAGTATGTCCAAGAGTGGATGAAGAATGGATAGGACCGATAAAGTCCAGACCCCATTGTTGAAAGGGTTCTTCGATCACTACTGGTTTCAAGGGTAGTGCTGCTAATTGGACTCTTCCTTTGAAATATTGACAATAGTCACCCTTCTTGACCCATTCTTCTGCATCTTTGAACATTCCAAGCCAATAGAAATAGTTTCTCAGGATTTTATAAGCCGTTACCAATGTTGAGTAATGACCTCCACTTGCTTCATTATGAAACAATTGAAGCAATTCCTTCCTTTGCTCAAAATCTACACATCTTAGGAAGGTACCATCTATTCCCTTCTTGTACAAAATTTCACCCTAGATAATGTACTTCGTAGATTTCAGTTTTAAGGTCCTCTTTTCTTTGGGTGATAAATGAGCTGGGCATTCTCCATATGTCAAAAAATAGGCAATATTGGAAAACTAGTCATCAACATTACCAATGAATAAAACTAATGGAATTTCTTTCTCTATCTCTTCTTCATATCTGGAAGATCCTTCCACAATAGCTTTACACAAACCTTTTCCTTTGACAAGCTTCGTAGGTTTGATATCAAGATCATATCCGTGTACTTTAGCTATCCAGGAGGCCCCTTTGTTCACACTAATCTCCTATTGTGTTAGAAGAGTTTTTACCTCCAAATCAGGAACAAATGCTTTGGAGTGAGAGTTCAAGATGTAAAACCTAAACTGTTTCACTACTTTGACTAGAGCATATGCATTTTTCTCAATCAAAGAATATTTCAATTCATGCTTCTTAAGAGGGATACTCATGAATGCTATTGAGACCTCGACATTTTCTTTGTCAGGTTGGGTAAGTATAGCAGATAAAGTGTTCTTAGATGCATAATAATACAAATGAAAATCTGTAGAAAAATCTGGATAAGAAAGGGTAGGGGCATTAGCAATCACAATCTTGATTTGTTCAAAAGAAGCTTTACCTTCCTTTGTCCATTTAAAATGTGTATTCCCTTTCATCATATCTACAATTGACTTTGTGATCTCAGAGAAGTCTGGTACAAACCTCCTTATGAAGTTTATTTGCCCAAAGAAAGACCTGACCCCTGGTTTACTCATGGGAAGTGATAACTATTAGATATATTTCACCCTTTCAGGGTCTATTCGAATACCCTTCTTGGAAACCAAATGTCCAAGTAGTTTTCCTACTGTCACTCCAAATATAGACTTCTTAGGATTCAACGAGATGCCATGGGTTCGACATTGATGCAAGACAGATTCTAGATGATGTACATGGTCTCTTATATGTTTGGAAAACACTATAAGATCATCAAGATACATGAAAATGATCTTGTTCTTGAGATCTAAAAATGAATAATCCATTGCCCGTTGAAAAGTGGCTCCAACATTTATCAAACCAAAAGGCATATGATTGTAGGCAAACATACCCCATGGAGTGGTAAAAGTTGTTTTATGTTCATCCTTCGGTGCAACACTGATTTGATTATAACTAGAGAAACCATCTAGCATTGACATGAGCTCAGAACTAGATACCAGTAGTAAAATATGATCCATGATAGGGGGCACATCATTATCCTTAAGTGACACTTGATTCAAGTTTCGAAAGTCGACACATATTCTTATCTCACCATTCTTCTTCCTGACTAGGACGATATTGGCTACCCATGTTGAATGGTGGATAGGATAGATAATTCTTGCTTTAAGCATTTTATCAACTTCATTGAATATAGCCTCAACGACCTTCGAATTGAATTGCCTTTGTTTTTGCTAGAAGGGAGTTGAACTAGGTTTCAAAGGAATCTGATGTTTAAATTTTCCATTCACAAATTCCTTTAGATCTTCATAACCCCAAGCAAAAATGTCTTGATAAGCTTTCAACAAATTCATGAATTCTTCTTTCTCTTCTGATGACAATTCTTTTCCTATTAGGACCATCTTTGGGATTTCTTCAGAACCAATGTTTGCCTTCTCATAACCCAAAGAATTAGAAGATTTAGTATCTTCGACTTTCTCTTTTCTCTTATCTTCCCTATCAAAAAGACTCTCAAGGGTGACTAATCCTCTTGGAATAACATTACCTTGCAATTGAATAATCTCAGGATTATCTCCTCGTGTTCCATCATGATTGTGTGATCCTTCAAAATTTAAATCTGAAAATGAAGGCCTTCCCTCAAGAAATGTAATGATTTGCTCATCATCATCAAAAACTTGCTAGTGTCGATCATTATTAGGCACACTGGGTCTATGAATTATCTCTATTGTGTAAACATCTCTATTGAAATTGGGATGAGGAATAAGGAGACAGGCAGAGACTGCAAGACAATCTGCTTTGGAATTTTGTTCACAAGGGATAGCAGATAAAGAAAAAACATCAAAATGTTCAATCTCATCCCACACTCTATTTCTATATGCCTTCAGTTTCACATTCTTTGTTTGATATTGTCTTCGTACCTGGTTAACTAATTATGCATCTCCTGATACCTTGAGTTGTTTGATCCCATTTTCTCTTGCATACTTGAGGCTAAGTAGAAGAGCTTCATATTCTACGGTATTATTAGTGGTTTCAAAAGCTAACTTATAAGATTTCAAAAATTTCTCTCCTTTCGGTGATATCAACACTATCCCAACACCTGAACCAGAAGAAGAAGAACTTTCATCAAACTCCATTGACCATAATTCATGGGTTGTATCAGGCATAAGAGGCTTAGTTACATCTTCTTCAATAGATGTCATCATATATGTCCCATGTCCAGTATTAGCATAAAATATTTCAGCTCTTGGATCATCTGATTTCAAGACCGTATATTTAGCTTTAGGTTCAGGATTGAGTTTAACCTTTTTATCTCCAATCAGGATAAGGGCATGAAACATGTCCACCTTGATTTCACCACCGAGATCTTGACAAAAAATTATGCTCAATAGCATCCCATAAGTGGTTGGGATATCAGCGACCAAGATATTCAATTTTAACTTCTTTTCAGGATGTGTTGCAAGTGCTACTTGAGCATATTTTAACTGGCCAACTAGCAAAACTTGTTTCACCTCCATAGAATACACCCTTTCCTGATGGTTTTTTTAATGAGAGGCCTAGGGCATGGACCACCTTTGAAGGCATAACATTATCGGATGCACCAGAATCAATGATACAACTACTTAACTTGCATCCAGCTATATAGAGAGAAACATAGAATGGGTCAGGTTTTTCTGACAAAGATGCTGCAACAAATGAAATTCTTTCTCAGTCATGAACCCTTGCAAATTATCTTCCTCTTCTAAAGAAACTCCCCACTCATGGTTGATAGTGATCTTAGGTGAACCTTTACCTTTACCAACACATTGAATCAACCTTTCTAATTGATGTGGGTTGGCTTTTAGGTAGTCCAACTGAGAAATTTGTACTTTGGTCTTCCTATAATGATCAATAAAATCAAAAGAGTCTTCAAAAATGGGAGAGGTTTTACCTTTATCTGTCTCCTTAGCTTGTGAAGGCTCTTCTGGAGTATGCTTACAAGATAGAATTCTCTTAGCAGTCTCATTAGAAGCTTTCTCCTTCGCTTCTTTACTCCACTTCTCTTCTAATTTCTATCTCCAATTTGGTGTAGTTGCATTGCAATAATGATTGTTAATATCTTCAGCTTTCTCATCATTAGATTCATATTCTAGAAATTTTATGGAAGAGGTCCCAACAGTAGGTTCTGTTACATCTTTAGGAGCCACATATTCTTCTATTTTCTCTTCTGTCAAATGCATTTGAATGAATCTGGCCATCTCGGGATAGCTTGCACCATCATGATTTGTCGTTAGGTGAAAATCACACATAACAGTTTGTTTACTGGATGATGCAGGATGCTCAATGGTTAATCTTGGTGTAGGCTAGGGTAGCCATTTAGATTGTCTATTTTGCTGATATGGCATATAATTCCTTCTTGAATATCTTGATACAAGGGCAAAGGATTGTAGGGCAACTTCTTTTTGATTTGTAACACGTCATTACCAATTTTTGATATAAAGGGTCAATGGTAGTGACAAGAGCTTGCTAACCTTTTCCCTTTTGTAGATCACGACTCCATTTTCTTAAACTAAGAAATTTGTCCTCCACCTTGATAGCCAAGGTTTGTGCAGCAGCCAAATTAGGGGGTCTCGCCCTTCATATTTGAAAGCTTACATCAGAAGGTTGAGCACTAATGAAGAAAGTCATCTAATTTTCTTCAGTGGGTCTTTTGTTGACATGAATTTGATTTACCGTTTGATTAAAATGAGCAATGAATTCTTGCATTGGCTCATGAATTTCTTTCTTCATTTGAGTCAACTGAGAAAGGAGCAAATGTTCATCTTCAGTGATTTTAAATCTCCTCTCGAAAGCTCGAATCAAGGTTTCCCATGAAGTCACTGATCCAATTGGCAGCTGACCAAACCATTCAACTGCGGCTTCTGTGAGTGTTTCAACAAAAAGACGAACATAAACATCTTCATGTTGAATTGCAAGAACTCTGCTCGTTGTAAAAAATGCATTGATGTGTTGATCAGTGGTAACTTTTCTGTCCCCAAAAAACTGAGGAAGAATTTTTTGGGAGCTGACGAGCATGTCATGTAATTGGTTCCCTAAAGCTAATGGACCAATAGTAGCTCCCCATGGGATCAGTGGTTGTGGTGCTTATTGTGCCATAGTTGGGAGAATGATGTTCAAAGGCTGCAAAATTATAGCTAGAGGTATAAGGGTACCTGGAAAAATCAAAGCTTGAAAGGCTGCAGGAGAAATAGTAGCCTTGGGTAGTGAAGATGATCTATTGACAGACTTAACCTTCTTCTTCTTCGTAGGAGTAACTGGCTTGAAATCTAACTTTCGAAGGGCTCCAAAATCCTCATCTAGCAGACCCTTTTGTCTCTCTACTCTAGTGTATGGTTTGTCAGCTAGCTTATTGGTTATTATTTATTTGCCCTTGGATATGACCAAGATTCTACCTATCTCTCCTTGGGATAACTACTATTCTTTCAATGACTACAACGTCCTGACTAATAGGAGCTCTTCGCAAGATTTCCATACACTCTTCTTCTTCTTCTTGAACTTGATTTACTTGATGATATTGCTGTGCACTTCGTCTCCACCTCCAAGCTAGGTTGTTCAAGTCTGAAATGATATCCTGCTGGGTGTCCTAGAAGCCAAGATTTGGTTGGAAAACAGGAAAAATGTTCTCATGTGGTAGCACCATTGTGCTTCATTGCAAGCGACTATCAATCTTTTCTCATTCAGTCTCCCCAAAGGAGTCACCAAAAATATATTGGTAAACATATTTGTCACTATAGAAATTTGCCTAACAAAATGTATGTGGCAAACTATTCACAACTGTTGGATAGGCCTTTGATATCTAGCCTTTCTCTGTGTTTAGAGGATCAACTCCCTCGTGAGATGAAATTTTTGATTTTTCAATAAAGATGGATTGAACTTAGAAAATAAAAAGGAAACCACTGAGAGTGCATGCACCACACGACTTCAATGTTTCCATAAAAACAATGCAAACTATTAATGAAAGCAATCAAGAACTATGCTTGAGAACTATCACTGACATGCTTCTAATTCAATGATTCACAAATACTCACACCATACCATGAAAATACTCATATGATGAATCAACACTTCAATAATTCAGATTCATTAGAAAGAGAATGTCAAATGTACTTTCTTTATTTCTTTGCACCAAGAAAGTAAGAAATAACTAATTAAAAGAACAACAATTGTACACATTTTCCAAAATTTGCTTTGTTATTCCCTGTCTCCAAGTCCAAAAAGTCCCTTATTACTTTGATTTTTAAGAATTTATAGCTATTCTAGAATAACTAACCTTTTGGGTTCATAACTACTCAAAAATTTAGAGTTTGGGCTACCCCAAAGAGTTCGTAACTACCTCTAACTTTCAATGCTTAACTATAGTTAGAAAAGGTTAAGACATTGACCAAAACCAAAGTTAATTCTAAAGTTGACCCTTTTTACAAAATACATAAATAAAAACCTGAGACAACCTTGCACTTCTAACTTTTAACTATGATCACTGATGTTTCCTGATCTTGCTCTCGGATCTATAGGTGCTATGAGTAGTTGAGTCAAGTTTACTTTGTACGCTGTAAATGATTTGATGACCTGAGCCAAAGTTTTGTTTTTAATGATGATTAAACTCTGCATCTTCAGCTTGCATAGCTCATGTCTCTTTCTAATTTCATCCAACTTTATGACATAACCTGGCAAGTTTTGAGTACAAGAGTCCAATGCCGCTAAGAGACTGCTCAATCTTGTCATAATACTAGCATCTGAACTTTGTTCACTGCCAAGTTTGGTGCTGATTTTTGCCTCTATATATTCCAAAATGGAAGATATGTCTAGATTTTGAGTGTGTTCACTAATAGGAATACCTTCTACAATCATCTGTATATCCCCCAGGGCTTTCTTTTTTAGTAACTTGCAGGAGTTCAAGAATCGCTCTCCTTCACCCAATTGTTGATTCATGTTATCATTCTTCCATCTAATATTTTCTAGCCATATATCAATTTGCTCTTCTTCTCCAGTGCTCATTAACTTCAATGATTTGACTATATTGTTGTCCATTCCTTTAATCTCTACTAAATTAGCATCAATTTCTCTCTAGAATGTTTGTTGTTCCTTGAGAGTTATCAGCTCTTTTTGAATACTTTATTGTATATGATCCACTTTGGCAAATGCAACCTAAACATCTTGAAATAAGCTTGATGCTCATTTTTTCATGCCTTTTACCCATGCTTTCACCATCTTGCCATAAGTTTGGCATTCTCCTATGTCTTGAATGGTTTCTTCATCAAACATGTTCTTGGGATCTCCTATGATTTCTATAGATGAGCTAGGATCTGAAAAGGAATCACCTATCATCAATTGGATGCATGAAGAAAGTGCTTGAACTTGACACTTGATTTGATTCTTAGCTTGCTTATCTCTCCTTGACTGTTCCATTAGGACATTATCTGACACTTGGAAATTGTGTTCTCTTCCCTCACAGGTAATTTGGCCTAGATCCACTTTAGTGATGCTGAAATTAGATTCATTTGCCTCATTTATGTCCTTCTCTGTAACTAGTTATGCAATTCCAACAAATAAGTTTCCCGAGGTAGGATTAACTGCCAGTCTGGAATCCATTCTAGTCTTCTTTATCATTACATCTTTATGCATTAGATCGGCTATGACATCCAGATTTGGTGCTTCGAATTGAATCATCCTTTTCTTCTTTCTCTCTAAACTTTGTTGTAACCAAGATGTTGAAATACTGGTAGATGGGCTGATTACTGAAGGAACCTGTAGGACTATAGATGATAAATCCAAGTTATGTACATTTTCTACAACTGGCTCCACTTGGGTTGCTTCTATGCTTTCGGGAGATAATGGGCATGTAGGAGATGTTATGGATTGACTCATCTCATCTACAAATGATGGTAAAGTATTTATTTCGAGAGCTTCATCTATCATCTGTTGAATTAGTTTTAAAGTCTTCTCCTTGTGTTTTGATCTCTTCTTCCTGGCGACTGCATTGAGTTCGCATGCTAAAACTAGATCAACTCCTTTATCTAGATCTTCACCATCACCTCCTTTTGTGTACTATGTAAAGAGCCCGAGGAAGTAGGGATAGAAGATGGAATGGCTGAAACTAATGTACCTTCCCGAGGATTATTATTATTCTTTACACTGCCTCTTCCTATTGATTTAGTAGCGGTGACTTCTTTGACTTTATTCTTTAAATAGTTTTCAGTTTGTTGAAAAACAAAGAAGGTTCTTTCCTTTAGGTCTTTCAATTCTGGCAGAGACCAATCAATATATGGCAATTCTAGTAATTGTATCCACTCAAAGAAGAAAGGATCAATTGAGTCTAAACCATCTTTTGTTATGCCTATCACATCCCATCCCATTTTGTAATCAATAATTTATTGTACTGTGAATCTCATCCAGTCCCTTCTTCTCACTTCGAAGTCATTTTCACAGTTTTCCCAATAATCTTCTATTGTAGGGAAATGGAGATAGCCGCGTCCAAGTGCCAAGTTGTTTTTAACATACCCACTGCCTTCAAATGGGAAGCGACCATGGAAAGAGTGTAAAGTTATGTTCACCATGGATCTCTCGATATTTTGAGCATCTAAAGAGGAAAGAAGCCTGTAGTGTCCAATGCCGATTGGGAAAGGAATTGATCTTTTGTTCTTGCAGTTTTTGTTTACCTAGCCAATTTTCTTGCAAACTCCTGAAAGTACCAACCTATCATCTATGAAGCGAGGCAACATGAGAGGACAATCTTGAAAACCTTCAGTGTAGATGTGAATGAATTGAGGATACTGTATGAAGAAGCTACCATAAATACTGATGAGACTGGCTACTTTAGGAGAAATTCAAAGTCCTATATCTCCTTGTAGCTCCCTAACAGTGAGCATAGATAAAGCATCATTCACCCTACAAAAGTGTGCATTGCTCTATTCTAACTGCAACTAAGGGTAATAATTATAAATTTGCATGGTTAAGTTATATTCCCCATAAGGGTTAAGACCAAGCCATGACTTCATACTAACGATTGCGTACATTAGGTACAAGGACATGTAAAACCCTTGACTTGCATTGAATCCTATTAACTAGTGATGAAGGGCATCGTTAATAATTTCTCCCCAATCTATAAATTATTTTCTAGTGGTGATGGTATTAATGTACAAGAACATCCAATCCTGAAAATCTTCAGCAGTCTGATTTCCCACCACTCTATTGAGAAGAATTATCATATCAAAACTGTCTTCATTAAAGATATTCCTATGTAACACTCTAGGCAACTGTGAGTGTCCTCATCTGGGTTGATCCAACCAACTCCTAGCAATGGCATTCAGACATGTTTTCTTATTTTGATGGAAGTACCCTTGGGCACCTTCTTTAGAGATTTATGTGAATTCTTCTCTTACTGGAAATCTGTACGTGATGGAGATAGATACTGGATCTAGCCTCGCCATGACATTACCTCCTAAGGTCTTTATGTCCCTAGAATTCCGATCATATGCCTTGATACATTCTAAAGTCAATTCTACACATTGAACTGCAAGTGGGTGTCCTCCTACATGGGCTAGACCATTTTCCAATGTTCGATGTGCTAGGGGTGATTTATCTTCTCTGTTCATCATTTTCCAGAAGTCTGCAACTTCCATATGTCTCGTCTTTGTGTCTGATATTTCAGGAAGCATGCTTTTTAATATCATAGGGGGCTCTTTACCTTAGAATTTATACCTCATAGTATCACTCACCAAGTACTTTTATCAACACTCCTTTAGTCAAATTTTAGACTTCAAGGCACATGGATTCACTTAAAGTGTCATACCAATCAGCTCACTTGCCTTTCCCTCTCCGACTCAAATTCACTAGTTGATTCAAAAAACCATTTCAACTGATGTTGTCTTCTTTTCAAAAATTCTTAGGCATATGCAGGCCTTTGATCAATTGATTTTCTTGTTTCCTTATTCAACATTCACATTAGAATAAAACTAATGTAGTAATGACCTGTTGTTGAATCATTTTATCAAACAAGTCAGTGGCTCTGTTAGATGAATGTGGATGATTTCAGATTCGACATTCTGTCAAACAATTGGCAGGCATTTTCATCAACAATTAATCCATGATACATGGGTATGCCACAAGCTCTTTCATTCTACCTATGGTTCCTTATTCTGAGGATTTGAGATACATAATCCAACTTCTAATATAATATCAATATAATGATGCCCTCAGTTTACTGCGCAGTTAGAAAGGGAATGATGATGGAGATCTGCTACATGTGTTTTGTAGGATCATGCCTGCACAAAGGAGGTCACATCCGCCTTGAGGTGATGCCAAGTTTTCTCCATATGAAGTTCACTTATAATCCCTTCCCAAATGACTGTGTGAGTGACTTGCTATGAGCATGCAAAGTAGAAGTTGCCACCTTTTCTCTCTCCTCGAGGCTGAATCTAAGGTATGATAATCTTTCGTGGTCACGCTCTAAAATTTTGTCAAAACATAATATTGCAACTATTTAAGGTTACCACCTTTCCATTAGTGAAGCCAATGATTATCGAACCTTGGCAAGGCCCATTGCTTCGGTGATCTGTAGCCCACGTCACAGTTGAAGGAATAAGGATAGTTTTCAACACAAGTCATGTGCCTTAATTAGTGACCGACCACCATTCTTGTTGTTGTGCTGCTTAAGACCATCCTTTGAATGGAATAGTGCAATTGTCTTGCGTATGGTATTATTCCAAACAACTCATGTGCTCCCATTAGCTATCGTGACTGGAGAAATGACAGCTAATTCACATATGATTCTATGTTCTCATATTTTCTAGTGTATGCGCTAGCTTAAAGATTTCTGTCAAAAATTCATGCACCTTGGTTAGTGGTCAAACTGAGCATGTAGAGCTTGGATTAAACAACTCTCATGCTTGGTCTATGTTTTATCAAAGCTGCAGATCTACAAGGAGGACCTTTAATTAGATGGTTCGCGTGCCTAGTGATGCATGTGGCTTTTATTGACTTGAGAATATCTAATTAAATAGTTCATATGCCTTGTTGCCCCCCTCACCATATTATTTGTATATTGCCAATAAACCAAGCAGTTCACAAACTATGCCTGTTCTTTTATTAGCTATCACAATATGAGAGATGAAGGACAATTTGTCAAACAATTCATTGCCAAGAGTGCATTCTTTGTCAATTACAACTTTACATGCCACATTACCTTCCATGTGCAATGATTATTATTCCTCACTCATTTCTCAATATGCTAATCATCTTCAACACTTTTTTAAACAATAAATTTGCATATTTCATCTCCTCACAAGAGAGTGTGAGTCCTACCATGAGATTGAGTTTGATGCCGAATCCTTTGAGATGGCCAAATGATGCCTATATAATTTGTGAGGATGATCTTTCCTACGGATAAAACTAGTCTTCAAGATTATATCCATGAATTTGATTTCCAATCGGTGGTTGTATTAAAGTTGGAGTTTGGGTTGGAAAGTTCAGGTTAGGATTAGGTTTAAAAGTTGGAGTATGTAGAGAGAGAGTACTTTAGTACGTGGAGAGAGAAGATTGTGAATGAGAGAAGGCAAACCTAAACCTATACTTCTCTCTAAAAGTTTGAGTACGTAGAGAGATAGTACGGGGAGAGAGAAAATTGTTGAGGAGAGAATGAAACTCAAACTCAAACTCAAACTAAAATCTCGAACTCTCTAGAAGTTGTAGTACGTAGAGAGAGAAAATATTGAAATAGTGGAAAATAATTAGTTTTTTTTTTTTCTCTCCATCTCTATTAGTGAACACAATTTTCTCTCTCCCCCTCTCTCATAAAATTATTCGGGCAACAAAATTAAACTTGATTCTATTTTCAAAAAGAATTAAAATGAGTTATCACCTTTTTATAATTACTTTAAAAACTTAATTTTTAATTTCAACAAAATCTTTCTAAATTTTATTTGAAATCTATGTGGATTTTCTTTAAAATATTTATCTAATAAATTTAAAATTTAAATCTTGATCATTATAGAATATTTCTGTATTTCAACTATAATATTTTTTTATTTTTTTAAAGAAGTTACCAATGATTCTGAAATAATTTTTAAAACTAAAACCTAGATTTCAATAAAATATATCTATATTATTGTTAATATTTAAGAAACATTACTTATGAAGTTTTTTAACGAAATTTTGCTATTCTATCATTCAATTTATTTTTCAAATTTTATATGAAGTTAGGTTGTATTCTTTTGATTTTTAAATGAAACATAAATTAGTTTTTAGATAAATTAATTTTTAAATTTATAATTGACAAATATAAAAATAGATAATTAAAGATTTTTTTTATTAAATATCGATTTATGAAAAATAAAGCCCTCTTCTTCTATTCAACATTTACAACTTTGTTATAAAATAAAATTTCCATTTTAAGCTTTGCTTTATGTTTTTCTTCATTTACTTCCATTTTAAAAAAAAAAATATTAGCAAAGTTTTTGATAAGTAGTTGAGTCAAATCATTTTCAATTTCAAAACCTATATTGAAATTTTTAGATTTCAATATAGCTAATAATGTCAATTGGTATGGTACAATTTTCCTATATTTTCTTTGAAGAACCTTCTTTATCTTTCAAAATAATTATTAAACAGGATATATATACCTCTAGGATTTTGAAAGACATCAACATAGAATTTAAAAAGATATGAATACCTCTAGTTTCTTCATTCCAAACTAGAAATCAGTATACCTCAACAATGTCAACATATACAAATAGAAGAAAAATGGCCACATTTCAAAGATAAATTTGTAGAGAATAATATTAGAAAATTAAGAATAAAAAATTATGATTTTAAATAAATTAATGATTGTTCTTTATAACGTTTACAATTGGAATAGTATGTTTAAATGATTTTCATATTTCATTTAATTTTGTCAAAAGTATTTTCATAATGGATATTGATATTTTCATAAGCAACACATTCTATGATATAGAGTCATTCCATCTCTATTATATACTCTTGTTATAGAATATGTAAGTTCCTCTTCTTAGACACCTTTGGACCTTTTCCACTGACATGTCTAACACTTGAAATGATGTGATCCTATCTCAATTGTACAACTAGCAACTTTATTTTTTCCTTTAGTAACTACCCCTAAATAAATTATCCTCCCATGATCAAAAGTTGGATTAAACTCTTTGATGTAGTATGGTTTTTTTTCATTTGATATGATTAGTTCACATGGCTATCTCAAATTTTTTCGTCATAAAATATTTTATTTCCTCGCTGGTATTAGGACACTCATGCACTTGATGTTCTAATTGCTCAATGATTCAAGAGCATCCAGCAACATTAAGGCAATTGTGCATCACCCAAAAACATGTCTAGTGATTTGATGTTTTTGCATTTGTAGATACCCATTTATGTAAATTAGAGATTTCAACTCTCAGATTACCACTACTACTTTTCTTGGTCATTTTTCAAATTTTCAAACCAAAGTGAAAATTTAGGAAAAAAGAGATATTTTATAAGAGGTCATAATTATAAAGAATTGGAGGGTGTGAGTTCAGGAGAAGGTGGTAATTAAAATGTTAAGCATTTTGGAAAATGAATCATGTCAAAAAGTTTCACCTTTTGAAAGTTATTATAGTTTTAAGTTTCTAAAGACTTAAAAAACCTTTGAAATCTGATTTGAGGCAATAAATGGTCTTGTACGACCTTGAGAAATTAGAAATGAATTTAGGTGGTCCATATTGTTGTAGAGCACTCAAGGAGCTTTTCGATGGTAGAAATGGTTTGTTAATTGGAGTAACCAAGAACAAAACTTATGCCTCCTCAAAGTTAAACCACTTTTTCTAGAACTTTCTATTTTCCCACGTACTTATAATTTATATTTCAGATCCTCTGCTTTGGCACTCAATCACCAAATTTCAAAATGTAACTTTCATTCTTGGCTCCAAAACTAAAATAGGTCATTTAAGGCCCATCTTGGAGGTAGAAAGTCAGTTTTAGAAGAAGGTATTGTGAGAAGAGTTTTTCTCTAGAATCTAATATCGTTGTAACCCATAGGGCATACAATAGGGTTTGTTTTTTATCATAATGAATGTAATAGCTTCTAAATTTAGATAATAGAAATTGTCTTTAGTGTTGTGTTCATTTGTATCTCGATTTGTGCCCTCATCACTGAAGGATTTGATCAATACAAATCCACAAAGCCCTCAAACACCTACATGTAAAAAACCTATCATAGAAGAAAAAGACGAGAGGAGGCAAGGGTTTTGCTCTGAAAATTATTTAAATTTATTCTCAGAAATGAATGAGGTAAAAGATAATTACAAAAGATCAATCCTTATAAAAGGAGATCAAAACCCGAAAGGGTAACTTAAAACGTTACAAAAAGGTAACCTAAAAGGTAAAAGCTATTTAATAATTACTAAATAATTATTAAAAAAAGATGCAAAAGGTACATAAAGTAAAATCTTAAGAAGGGAGTAAAGAAAATTTAATAAATTAAATTAAATTAACGCTTTACTCTAACACCTCTCATTAAGATGAGCAATAATGCAGCTATAAACAATGTAGAAAGAACAAGGCAACTGCAATGCAATGCTAAAAGCAAACTTGGGTCCCGGCAATAAGGCTTGATGAGGTACCCAATCACAACTAAATCTCTATGAAACAAAGAAATAGAGAAAACCCAGTGGGAAAAAATCTACTCGAAAAAGAGATAGCAATAAAAAGAAGGAAGGAAGGACTCATCACTGAGACCCCCCAAGGAAAAATTCCTTCAACCCAAGCATAGAATGCAGCTGCAGATACTACAAGGATGCAAAAGGTTTAGTGAAGATTTCTACAACCTACTCAGTGGTAGGAATGCACTCCAAGCTCAAGGTGTCATCTTGAATAAGATGCCTGATGACGTGCATGTGAAGCTTGATGTGCTTGGTCCACTGATGCTCAATTAGGTTGCATGAAATGTGTATAGCACTTTGATTGTCACACCAAAGAAAGGTGGGACTGTTAGGAGAAAATCCAAACTTTGTCATCAACTGTCGAAGCCACAAAACCACCTGACTAGCCAATACAATTGCCCTGTATTCTACCTCTGTAGATGATAATGCATGAGCATGCTGCTCCTTGCAAGACCATGTGATAGGACCAAAACCAAGATAGAATACAAAACCAGAAGTAGACTTGCAATCATCAATATCACCAACCTAATCTAAATCTGTGAAACCAACAATGCGAGGATCCCTTGATGTGTAGTGAATGCCATAACATGTTGTACCTCTAATATACCTCAAGATATGTTTGGAAGCTTGCTAATGACTCTCGTGAGGCTCATGGGAGAATCAAGAGACAAGTCCAACCACAAAGGAAATATTAGGACATGTGTCTGTCAAGTACAACAAACTACCCACAAGTTGTCTGTATAGAGTGGAATCTATTGTAGGAGTAGAGCAAGTGGTAGATAAAACATTACTTGATTGAAAACGTGTGGGGTTAGGCTTGCAATCAAGTATGCTGAATCTATGAAGCATATCAAGAGCATACTTCTGTTGGAGTATGGCTATCCCATCTGAAGACTGAACAACCTGTAGGCCCAAAAAATAGTGCAAAAGTCGAAGATCTGACATCTTAAATTGCTCTCTCAATGGTTGTTGAACACCTTGTATCATGGAGACTGAGCTTTCTATGATGATGAGGTCATCAACATAAAGCACAAGTATCAATAAGCCAGCCCCATGATGTTGAATGTAAACTATAGGATCGAAATGAAACCAAGTGAACTATGAAGCAAGCAAGAAGGAATCCATCTTCTCATACCAAGCCCTAGGGGCATGTTTGAGACCATATAAAGACCTTCAAAGCTGACATACCAATGAAGAGTCCTACACAAAACCATGAGGCTGCTCCATATATATATCTCCTCATGAAGGTTTCCATGCATAAAAGCACTCTTTACATCCATCTGAAAAAAAATTCATCCCTTTGAAGCTGCTAGAGAGAGTACAAGGCAAATATAATTCATCTTGGCAACAAGGGAAAATCTCTCAAAGTAATCAATACCCTCAACCTATGAAAAACCCTTTGAAACAAGACATGCCTTATACCTATCAATAGAACCATCTGTAAAATACTTAGTATGGTACACCCGATGGTATCTAACCAAATTTCTTCCTTTTAGAAGAGGACAAAGATCTCATGTGTGGTTCTTCATCAAAGAAGAGTACTCCTCATCTATAGCCCTATCCCACTCTGAGTGTCCTGTCGCTTATGAAAAACTCTAAGGATCATCTAAAATGACATGACTGAAAAGGCCACTACCTGCAATCTAAGCACGAGTGTGATGAGCATCTATAGGACCACCTACCAATGGTCCAGTTGCATCAATAGTATTACGAGCTCACTTGGGAACTCACGAAACATTTGGTGGAGGTGGTGAAGGGGGATCAATATCAAGATCTTCCTCAGAGGATGCATAATCTTGTAGAGGAGTAGAGGAAGTACTTGGTAGTGAGGAAGAAGCTGAAGATGGAGGATCCATTAGAGGATAACGCTCATCAAACTGAACATCTCGCCGAAACAAGACATTTCTTGAATCAGGATCAAACAACCTATACACCTTCACATCCTCATAGTAGCCAACAAAAATGAGTGGTCGACTCTTCTTCTCCATGGCTTTCCATTAAGCATCTGGAATAAATGCCCAAGCCTCACTACCAAAAATGCAGAAAGTAGAAACATCAAGCTTGACATGAGTCCATGCTCCCTCAAGAGTCAAGTGTCACAATGCCTTGTGAGGCATCTGATTTTGAATATAGTTGGCACAATTGATATCCTTAGCCCAAAATGAAGAACTCGTAGCATGAGACTATACCATATAATTGGCCATCTCCTGTAATGTCCTGTTCTTTCTCTCTGTAACCCCATTTTGTTGAGGTGTATAGGGAACAAAGAACTGATGTTGTAAACCATGTTTAGTGCAAAAATCTTTGAAAGACTAATTCACATATTCCCCCCCATTATCAATGCATATACGCCTGACTGAAAGACTAGACTGCTTCTCCACAAATGCCTTAAAAATTTGAAATGAATCAAAGACATCAGACTTGTACTTCAAAAAGTACAATCATGTACATCTAGAGAAGTCATCTATGAAGGTAAGCACATATCAAGCACCTGAAAAAGATGGAGTGGGAAATGACATAAGATCACTATGTACCAACTCCAATGGTGCCTTAGCACGTGTGGATCTACTTGTCAGAAAATGATCTCTATGATGTTTGTCAAGTGCACAACCTTGACACACACTGTTAGTATAAGAGATCTGAGATAACCCAATCACTAGCTCCTGTGTACTCATTTACT
Organism: Cupressus sempervirens; assembly: GCA_028749045.1. Taxonomy (NCBI): domain Eukaryota; kingdom Viridiplantae; phylum Streptophyta; class Pinopsida; order Cupressales; family Cupressaceae; genus Cupressus; species Cupressus sempervirens. Next base: position 689,110,985 of record CM053791.1, on the reverse strand, counting down.
ATAGATATTTGTAGTTTACATGGCCAAAATTCTCATGCCAAAGCTTGCTCATTGTGTATGCATGAGCAATGAAACAACTGTTGAATTAGAGCTCTTAAGGCCATCAAATTGATATAAGCGAGACTAAAAATCAACACCACCTGTAGCAATAACCAAGTCATGATCCTGGAGGTCTTGAATAACTACATCATGTGGTAAGAACTCAACTATATTTCCAAAGCCCGAATGACAAATTTGAAAGATAGACAAGAGGTTTGTAGAAATGGCTAGAACCAAGAGAGCATCCTATAGTGAACCACCTTCTAAAGAGATAGTTCTTAAACCTGTGACTGAAAGCTAAGAAGAATCACCAACTACAATCTATTTAGTAACACTCTGAGAAAGTGAGGTAACCAAATCAAGTGAGTGTGTCATATGATGGGAAGCTCTGAAATCAAGAATCCAAGAAGCTATAGAAGACAATGCTCATGCAAAAAGAGCATGTCCTTTCCTTGTAGGTGGAGGTGGAGGTGGAGGCTACGAAGAAGCAATACTGAAATATTGCATGGCCTTCTCTAATGCCTCAAGATGTTTCCAATACTTGGATTAAACTGGATGTCCTTCCTTGCCACAAAAACTACAAGGTTCACCTATTTACTTCTTAGTCTTGGAGGAAGACTCACTGGACTTAGAAGTGTTACCCTTCTGAGAGGGCTTCCAAGCATCTGATTTGGGAGAAGGCTTAGAGGAACTCTGATTGCCTTTTGAATCTAACTTATGCTTTGATTTTTGCTTCAGCTTTCCTATAGATGTATGAGTTACCAATGCCTTTGTCTTAGAACTAGTCACAGTATCCAATTGTGTAAGCTTTGACTACTCTCTAGTCAAGAGATCACAAAAGACCTCAAAAGTAGGTATAGCAAATCTATTCCCCAAAGCATGTTTAGTGGAATAGATTGTGAAGCAAATATCTAAAAATTCCCTCAAAGCTTAGAGAGAATCAAATAGATGCACTCAGCATCAGTGTTCATCTTTCCACAACCCTACAACACGGATCTCTATTAATTAAACTTCATCAAGAAGTCATCAATAGTTGGAAAGGAATCTGACACAAGTGATGTAAACTCTGCCTCTATTTGAAGTGCCTTGAACTCATTCATAGTACCAAATAAGCCATGAAGCTTGGTCCACATTGCCAGAGGAGTACTGCATCCATCCAAATGAAACTGTAGACTATCTAATACCTGTAATGCAATCAATCTGATTACCTCATCCAGTTTGTTTTGATGTTGCATGATCTCATGAGGTCTCTAAAAATAGGCTACACGACATCTAAACATGACCACAACCCTTTTGACTGGAGAAGCCAAGTCATCGAGGTCTTCCAAGTGTGGTAATTGTGAGGGGTCAGAATTTCTAGAGAAGAAGTGGTCTCGACCATTCTTTTAGAAAGGGGTTTTCAAGTTTTTTGATATACTGATATAATAACATAAAATAATATATAAAATGCCCCCCGTAATGCAATAAATTGAACCCCAGCTTACAAATAGATTGTGTAAATGAGAGAAGAGAAAAAAAGGTTCAGATATGAATAAAAAATTCCTAGTCTAGAATACTGGTGAAATGACAGAGTATCTAGAAAGTGCTCAAGAAGAGCTTTCTGACATTTTTTTCAAAATAGAAAATGGAGCTATAATGAAGAAGTTATGCCCCCTGGAAGATGGAAGTCATCAAAATAATTCAAGCACCAAAATAGGTATCAATCTAGAAAAAAAATCCCAAAAATTTCTATTCCATTGTCTTCGTCTCGGAACCAACTTTCTGACACTTATTTTGGATTGAAAAAAAGACCTCCGTATGCTCAAGATATCTCAAAAAAAGATAGGCCCCCCATAAATGATTGAAAAATATTTTAGTTAAATAATAATAATAATAAATTAAAAAAACAAAAAAAAACACCACCGCTTAGGCGGAGTGGTGATTGGGTTGAGTTGTCGGTGAAGGTAGTGGGCTAGAGCGGTGGGTAGGCCGAAGTGGTGTGGTGAATCGGAGGTGGTAGGTTAGTGGTGGCAAGGGTTTCAACAAGGCAAAAGGAGACCATCACTGGGATTTTTGATGACACGGCTCAAAATCTAGCTCTGTGGCTCAAAATCTAGCTCTATGGCTCAAAATCCACCTTTGTGTGCCAGAAAATGGCTCTGCAGGCTGGGACATGGCTCTGCGGGCTGATTTTTTTTTTAAATTACCTCAAGACATGTGTAGGAGGTCGTATGACCTTTTGGGAAAAATGCTCTTGTGTCCTAGATCAATTTTGTCCAAAATGGAAAAACTTTATATGGAAATAGGGGTTTTGACGCCTTTTGGATCCATTCGTGAAGTCTGTTTGGCCTCAAACTGCTTTGAAAATCAGTGACTCCCCTATTTGCACAAGAAATACCTAAAAAATTCTAGATCTATTATGTCAAACCCTTGTTCTCCTTTTTCTCCAAATCATGAACAAGCTATAGCAAATATGGCTCTCATACCATGAAGGATTTGATTAATACAAATCCACAAAGCCTTTGAACACTTGCATGTAAGAAACCTATCACAGAAGAAAAGGATGAGAGGAGGCAAGGGTTTTGCTCTAAAAATTATGCAAATGTACTCTCATAAATGAAAGAGATAAAAGATAATTACAAAAGATCAATCCTTATAAAAGGAGATCGAAACCCGAAAGGGTAACCTAAAAAGTTACAAAAAGGTAAAAGTTATTTAATAATTACTAATCAACTATTAAATAGAGATGCAAAAGGTGCATAAAGTAAAATCTTAAGAAGGAAATAAAGCAAATTTAATAAATGAAATTAAATTAATGCTTTACTCTAACAACCACTTGACTATTCTTTGTTTTGTTTCATCCATGTTTGCTTACTATAATCAAATCTCTCTACCTAGCTATTTTGGGTCAGCATTGGTTACCCATGTTTTCAATTTTTTTAAAATAACTTATTGAATAGGTTATTACTAAAACCTCCAACACAAAATTACTTGCTTCCACCAATTTTTTTTTTATATGGGACTAAGGTTTTGACTTTGATTGTTTGTAATTAGATGCTTTTAAATTCTCCCTAATTGTCACTAAATGTGCTTTGACATGGTGTCACCCCAAACTTCACAATTATAGGGGACCAACAAACCAAAAAAAAAATCATGGTTTTCTAGTCCTAAAGTTCAACTTGTGTACACCTATTTTGGAGAACGTATGATACTTTCCATCCTCCCTATATTCTTTTTTTTGTATAAGTTTCCCAATTGAGCATATAGTGGAAATCTATACCTATACTTCTCTATTCTCTCACTATTTATAACGGGTTGCCATAAAAAAGAAAAGTAATTTGTTTGTCTATCCTCTTTAAAGAGAAAATCATGATTTTGGTTCGTTAATATTCAATTACATCTTAACCTCTTGAAAAATGTGTTATAGAGTCCTTAAATGTGATAGAAGTCATCCTTCCTTAATGTAAATATCACTACCAAAGCATTCAAACATTCCTTCACTTGTTTTGATCTTAACTCTGACCTTCTCGTAGAGTTTATTCATTGTCACTTTAAAAATGTCTAGAATATTCAATTCTTACATTTTGTTCCCTAGTTGTTCTCTAGGTACCATGTCAGAGGCTTTCTTAAAGTCCACAAGAAAGTAGTAAGCTTCTTCACCATGATTTTCACAAAATAATTCTAGGATTTGCCTAAGGGTTATGCATCAATCAATGGTAGAATGACTAGGTCTAAAATTTGCTTTAAAAAAAAAAAAAATTTCCTTCACCTTATGCCTTTATACTAATTCTACATTCCATCATGCTTCCAAAAAAAATTCCAAGAAGAGCGATGACGATAATAGTGTGGTAGTTTTTTTTTTCTTAAAGAGGGGTAAACGCTTTGACCTAGAGCTATAAACCAGTGAGGCCACAAACGGGGGACCTCATCCCCATTAGATTTGAACCTTGATGGCAAGGATAACAACTCAACAACTTAACCATCACAACATGCCACTATTGGCATAATAGTGTGGTAGTTAGATGGGTTATTTGTTGATATTTTTCACTAATGTCATTTATTGGTTTGGTATTTTTTTTTAGGTTTATCAGTTGATGTGACATAATGTGTTGATAGTTATTGTTATCGACACAAGTTTTGGTCTATGCAAATGGTACTACAATTTTTGAAAGGCACTATTCAGTATAGCGTAGAATATCTCTTGGTATATATTTGACATTTTGTGTAATGTGCTCAATTGTATGTATGTATCACTTCTTATATATATATAAGAAGTGATACCAAAACGTATAACAATAATAATGATGATGATAAAATAACATGTGATATGATAGCGATTTGTTGATGTATACAATCTTTTATATATATATATATATATATATTTAAAAGAAGTGATACCAACACATATGACAATAATAACGATGATGATAAAATGACATGTGATATGATAGTGATTTGTTGATGTATATTATCTTGTGAACTCATATTTTTATGATAGCAGTATAGTTTTGTGTTTTTATAGAAGAACTTTGTACCTCAACAAGAACTATATTCATGCATATCCAAATGCAATTATAACAATTCAATTTTGTATTTAATATTCTACCAATAAGTCACCTCTTAGATGTGATTGTTGGATTTTGTATTTTGGGCAATGAGCCCCTCCATTTATCTATTATGTATTCAATTACTTAATACTTGAGGGCTAACTTTGTGATTTTTCCCATATTGGATTTCCATGATACAACTTTGGTACTCTATGGTGTTATGGTTTTTAGCTATTGCTTGTTTTCATTATGCAATTATAAAATTATCTCATGTGGAAAACTAATCAAAAGTTTCATTAAATTTGGAGGAATATTGATTCACCCCTCCCCTCTCAATATTTTGGATGTTCAATACTTGGTATTAAGGCTAGATCCTTTAAAAGATTTTAACGACTCAAAGGAGATTCAAAGGATTGAACATATTGTATAGTGGAAAATGGTGATAAATGAAAGGTCACCACTTCACACATATATCTAAGGGGCCCTAAAGTGTAATATCTTTAGGGACTAAGAATCTGATTAGCAAAACCCAATTGGATGAAGGAATGCTAATTCATAATCTAGTACAAAATAATGTGTTTCTAGAATCCTTTCCATTTAATGCAAGGATAGAAATGTGATGTATAGAGGTAAGTGAAGTGTTTATGCAATGTAAAGGAAAGAAAACACTGATGTAATGATAGACAACAAGATGTCAGATCTAGTGAATCAAAGTAAGTGCTATGAAATAATGAGGATGAAAATCTACTCACATTGAGGGCTAGTAGAGGAAGAGACTTTAGATCTAAATAAATACTATCCAACTGCACTAAGACTAGAGATAAATAAGGATACGAAAACTTGAAGGCTAGAGCTTTCTGTTATCAAAATCTGAGTATTGTAGGAATAGGTCAAACCCATTTCACCCTATATTGATGTACAATGAAGGTAGTTTGACCTATAACTAAGAAGGTTGAATCTAAAGATCTCAAAACTATGATTGATACCACACTTCTAGATCTACAAATATAGATCTAAAACTCGATGAATTTGCACTTGCACACAAAAAAATGAGAAATTGTTTGGGGAAACAAGGTTTCTCTGGTCAAGCCCACATTTAGGAATTAACCTTGAATTGAAATATAAGAAAATGGTATTATGTAGTATAGATTAAACAACAATGAAGTATATCATACCATCTAAATTCAATTGAGCTTAGTATGTGATAAAATTTGTTGATGTAATAGCTTTGACTGGACAAAAAATCCAAAAGAAAATAATGTAACACAAAACCACATGTAGTAGGTGTTGTAATTCACCTCAATGTTGAATTGAAGAAGAGAAGAAAAAGACCTGAATGGATGAATGCAAATCTTCTCCCTTAATGGTGAATTCCTTGTCTCCTATGAAGAAAGAAACTAGATCTATAGAAGGAAATGTGTGAGTGCTTATGATGATGGATGAATGAGTGCTTTCTTGCTTGAACTCCTTGATTTTACAATAGCTTTCTTGTAGGTATGTTCGTTGCATAAGATGAGATATGAAATGAAGAGAGGAATCCTTTTTTATAGTGATTTTGGTGTCCAAATTCATGAAGAGAGTATTTAATGTTAGCCAAAATGAAAAGGCCAAGCATGGATAAATATATGAATAAATATGATTATAGAACTAAGCAAACACGAGCCTAGGGAAAATAGAAAAATACTTTGCATCAAAGTATTACTCAGAAATTTGTCATGGGAAACATGTGAACACCAAAAGAAAAATTGATGGCAAAGCACAACTACAACTCTGTGGCTTGCAAGAAGGATAAAAATAAGCAAAGTCTCAAGGAAATACAAAGTGAATTTGGCATTTATTCATATCTATCTAAGACAACCCCTATATGTGTAGAAACCTATTTGTTTGTGATACATCTTATAAATGAAACCCTTGAGAGAACATATCCCAAGAATATGTTGCTTTTTACAAGAGATAATGATGTGTCCGAATTTTCTAGATATCAAATTAAAAAGGCTAAATCCTTCAAGATAGATAAAAGATCATATGGAGAAGAGAAATGGATTGATCATGTATTTGGTATGAGTTGTTAATAAAGAAGTAGGTTGAAATAATAATTTCTAAATGAAAAAATATATCTACAATACTATTAATAAAACTTTTCATGAAAATTTAAAGAAACAAATCTATCACATACTACAATACTACAAGAAAACCTTGAATCAACTTTTGAAAGTTACACATTTCAGATATTCCATATAAGATTATGGTTCATAACAAAGACAATATTTTCATAAATAAAAAGATGATACATGTTCAACAATCATAACAGTTCATACATGACGACAAAGGTAATAACACATAAGCATAAGTTGTTCAAAACTCACATAAGAAATGAACAGTCTTGATCAAAAAATTAATTTCCATATGCATATTATTAGGAAGAAGAAAGTTTTTAATTGGAGAATCAATACACCCTCTAGAAAAAAACTCAAACCTTTGAATAAGGGGCTTTCGAAAAGAGCCCAACAATTTCAATGGGAAGATTCTCGATTATAGTCTTAGAAAGTAAAACAAAAAGAAAAACAACCTTAGTAATAAAATTCAATGCAATATACTTAGCTGCAGAAATACAATGATTACTAAATTAACCCAAACTACCAAAGGAAAAATATGATATAATATAAGAACCACAAAATGGGATGAATATGAAAACCCTAGTTGACAAAAACATATGAAGTATATGTAAGATAAAGTATTGTTGTCCAATTAATGGCACAATCTTTACAATCAATCAAACCCTAACCTAGGGATCCAATTAAATCACTATATTCATAGAAAACTAGAATTTTAGGAAAAATAGGTAGATAATAGAAATTTAATGAAAAAATTCTTTGATCATGGATGTATAACTTAGATGGATGGAGCATTTCTTAGGAGGTCAGAAATGAGGATTATGGTAAGGAGAAAACTACTATATCTTTCAGCTCCAAGGGTAGGAAAATGGTCTGGAGGAACTTTGAGTCTCAAACTGCAAAAATGGGCACTATTAGAGAGACTATCCAACCTAAGGTCTTAGAGGGAAATGATGGTAAAATCCATTTGGAGGAACTTATTGATCTGAAAATGGTGGTTCTTAGCAACAATGCTAGGGAGGTGGGGATAAATCTCCTCAATAATGCTTGCAACAACATGGTGGATAACTTCCGCTCAATCAAGTGGATTTTCTACGAAACTGAAGAGTTAAAGAACATGGTGTAGGGGTTGTAAAGTAAGGATGGTGATGCAGGGTCTGATAAAATTAACATTCTGGAAACTAGGGTTACTGAGATGGATAAGAGATTGGATAGGATGGAGTGCACTCTTCACAGTTCTGCTAACTAGAACCTGAATATTATCAAAGGCTTAAATGATAATATCAAACAAATGCAAGTGATGATGGAGGTTAGTACAGATGGGAAAGTTGACATCAATTAGGAATATAGGATCCTAAAGCAAATGTCGACCCCCTGGATGAAAGCCTGAGCTATAAAGCAAGATCAAACAAGAAGAAGAGGGACAATGAGGACACTAAAGATGACAATTAGCTAATGACTGAAGCAACATAGATCATGGAAAAGTTGGAGCTCAAGACAACTAAGTTGGTCAAAGAAAAAGTGTCGTGATTTGTTCTCCTAGCTTTTTTGTTTTTTCCCTTGGTTTTTAGTTTGGATGGGCTTGCCTGCTCCTTTAGAGACTACTTTTTTCTTAGGACTAGTTAGTGGCCTTCCTTGGCCTATAGTTTTTTACTATTCTGCTTTATGTTATGGACTTTAATTCTGTATTATCTTGTTTACTGTGGGGTTTCAGGCACCCATTAAAATATGTTTTACTTAATCAAAAACTTAGATGGATGGAGCATTGATAAATTTGTCAAGTATTAATCTCCCCAAAAATTGAATTTAAATATAAAGATTTATTAAAATAAAAAATAGAAATTCATATAGCTACAAAAGTGCTCCCAAAATAGATCCTTTGTTGCAACTTTTCTCCTCATCATACACCCTAAATCTATTGCTATTACTATTAGTCTCTTCTACCAAAGAATGTATATAAAGAATTTTGTCCTTTTTTCTCTATACAAAAGCAAGGACATAATAGGAATTCCAAAAATAAGCATCTTTTCTTCACTTGGGAGGATGCCCATTGCTATTATGTCCTCAAATCTCCCACAAAAACTAACTAGTCCTATTATAAAAGTTTTCTTTCAAACCAAGGACCCCTTGTAGTATACAAATTTTGGATTGGGGCCATAGTACACATTTGTAAAACTTTCAGAGATCATATTAGTTCAAAACATAACAAATTCAGCCTAAAATTTGTCAACAATCAACCAAAAAAACAAACTAAAAAAGATTAACATGACACATATCTATTTCATTTATTTACATTTAATGATATTAATGATACTCTCCATTTTGTATTAAATACAATAACAATGATAATGATGGTTGTGTTTTTAGTTTTTTCACAAATGAAGTGTTTCAAAAGTTCTCAAATTCAATTAGAGAATTAAAAATATTATTGCATCTAATGAATGCAATAATTACCTACCCATAGTAGAAAGTAAAGATGAGTGAGTGATAATTGACTTTTATAATATTGATTAAAAACCATCATGGACTATTGGCAATTTATAGGAGAATAAGATCACACCTAGTGGCCCATATTTTTAATGACATATAAATATAAGTTGCAATATGACAACTTTTATATTTATAAAGGAAGGACACCATGAAAACTTCATGTTCACTGTGATCGATATGAAAATAATGAAGGAAGAAAATGTAAGTCTATGATCACAACCATCTAGGAAAGGGAACATCATAGGAAGAAGACAAGACCAAAAGCCACCAAGAGAATACATCCTTAGAATCTATGACTATTAGTCAAGTAAGTAATGAGGCACGTAGTACATATACTCACTAATCAACTTGTCCGAGTTAGAATATAAAGGAAGGACATTGTGATAACTTCATGTTGAATGTGATCGATATTAAAAGAAGGAAGGAAGACAATGTAAGTCTATGGTCACAACCATCTAGGAAAGGGAATAACCTACGAAGAAGACAAGACCAAAAGCCACGAAGAGCATACATCCTTAGAATCGATGACTATCAGTCAAGTAAGTAATGAGGTATGTAGTACATATCCTTACTAATCGACTTGTCTAATATAAAGTGGATAATATTTTAAAAACAAAGTGATTAACATTATAAAGTAAATAACAATACAGTAAAAAGGAATAATATAAACTAATTATAAAATATGGAGATTCCATAAATATGAATTATGATTGCCTATAAAATTTAATTAAAAAATATTAAATCCCAGAGACTTGAAGCAAACATGCAGATTATTAGTTATAATAGATTAATTTTATTAAAGCCAAGACAAAGGAATCTAATACCTCTTTTAATGCTTTCATGGGGTATGGAGTTTGTGAGGGGAGAGGAGGACTAATTTGGTCACAAGTTGGGAGGGTCTCACTATAGATAAATACCTTGAGAGAGCCCACTTGTAGAATTTTTTGTGTCTCATCATTCTAATTATTCCATCCTATATGTTGGGCTTAGTATGTAATGTCCCCTTTTTTAGCATTCATAGCATGATGTTGTCGTTAGCCTATTTCCCCGCGGTCTCATAGGCTAACTAGGACATTAAAGGGACTTAGAGGCCATTTGGCCTAGATAGTTTCAGTTGCAGGTCTTTTTGAGGGGTTTTGAGGCAACTTTGGGCATACTTACTATTTATAGTAAGTCATCTTGGGCATGGACAAACATCCAGTGGCAACGATATGTCGATGGTAATTGTTTAAAATTGACAAGAAGACTTGTTTATCACTGATAAGATTTGTTATGCATTGATAAAGCTATTTTATAAAGTTAAATTTAAATATTTAACTTTATTAATGCATAGACTATAGTTGTGGAAAATATTTAAATTAGAAGAGTCCCCTTTATTTTATAACAAATTGGAGACATAAGTTACATAAAGGGAGTTATGTTTTATCCCACATTGAGAAAACGAAGGATGGAGCTCTTGTGAGAACACTATAAAAGAAATGGAAGAGCTTCTTTTATGCATGGTTGGAAATATCAAAGAAATTGGGGAATTTGCTGAAGATTATGTCTCAATAGTTTGGAGGATGAAATCCCTTCAAGCTAGAAATCTTGACGCCATTGAAAGATATGGTCTTGAGATTCAACATAGTAGCAATCCAAAAAAGCAGATATGAAAAAGCAGTCCGAAAAAGCAAAATCGAAAAAGCAGATATGAAAAAGTAGTCTGAAAAAGTAGAACCGAAAAAGTAGGCCGAAAAAGCAGTTTGAAAAAAGGAAAGCAGAAGGGGCAGCATTGAAGGAAATTATTATAGCCATCTACAACCAGGTTCTTTGTTAGTATTTCTTTTTAGGGTGTTATAAGTTTCAGGTGTAAGTGTACATTGTACCAACATTATCATTTGGTAATCCATGTAAATGCCAAAGTCTTGGCCATATTTCATGAGCATTGTATTAGAAATTTCATTGCAAATTAAGAAGATAATATTTGTTGGTGTCATTTAAGCAATTCAATATCATTATTTATCAGCTAGTTAGTTTGCACACCAACTGTTTGTAAAAATGCCAGTTAGCTGTAGGTGTACATTTCTCATGCTTAGATCATATATATGCACTGTATATTGTCAAAATTAGTAGCACACTCATGTTAGGCCATTCTGTAGTCCATTTGGAGTCTTCTAGCACAAGATTTTCATTGATGCAAATTGAAAAAGAGTCATTTTAAGCTAGCTGAAATACTATATCAGTCATATGTCCCTTGCATGTGAATTGTTTGATGAAATTCCTTGAGCTTTCATCAACATTTTTTGAGAGTAGATTTGAGGAGGGTCTTTACAGTGGTATCAGAGCTTGCTTGCAAAGTGTTTGATGAAATTTCAAACAACTGAAGTATAAAGATTTTTGGTGTTTGAAGAAGTTATAACCTATTGGGGTTATTACAGTGGTATCAGAGCTATAAGTCCTGCCATCCTGTAGAGGTCTTATAGGGAATTTGGAATAGCCAGATAGAGAGAAAAATGTTTGACAAAATGAATGTTGGTCCAGATCAGGGAAAGGAAAGATTCCTACAATTATTAGACACCTTAGCACAGGGAAAGTGATCAGTAGAGCAAAGAGCATAGGAACAGAGTCAAAGATTTGAGCTTATGATGCAGATGATGGCTCGTCAAATGGGGTCGAATGCTAATGTGGTTGGAGGAAATAATTAGAATGCTAATAATCAAGATGGGGCACATAATGGAGGCAAAAAAATTGAGAAAAATTTCAATCATGCACCCTAGCAAACTAGGACAGTGAGTTCGAGGCCCATGGTTCCAACAATTCCTCCTAGAGCTCTAGAGCAGCCCGTACCAGAGCCCCAGATCACTGATATATAGGACCAATTGAGGAGAGATTGGGAAGTTGGAGGTCCAGATTTTATAGCTGCAATTACCCTTAGGGAGTATATAGATGTGCGGATGAAGCATATGCCATGTGGACATGACAGGAACCAGAGCTATGAGCTACAAAAGAAAGTAGGGAAACTTCAGTTACCATATTATGATGGCTCGGGGAAGTCTACAGCAAGAGCTTGGGTTCAAAAGCTTGACACATATTTTCAAATGAACCCTATGCCTAAGGAAGAAGCTATTAAGTACGCAACAATTCACCTGGATGGGTTAGCACACGAGTGGTGGCATCATGGTATGGTCACTATGGGTCATGCACACATTACCTCCTATGTGGAGTTTAAGGAGAGACTGATTAAACATTTTGATAGGCCTAAGGATCATACCTTCCCTATGACAGGCAGAAAATTCTATGAGGAGTTTAACAGACATGCTGATTCAATACAGAGAGACATTAGCACATCTTCAGGTAATGGTTTATCTACATCATCTTCATAGGTAGAAGGGGTTACAGATGTGCAGGTTGAGCCAGAAGGTGATATCACAGGCACACCAGATTGTGCGATTGACATAGATAGTGATTCCAGTACAGTTGGGTTGGATGAAGTTACAACAGTTGAGGATACCATCATGTTTGAGGATAGTACAGTTGATCAGAAAGTGAGCATTCAGGACTTTGCAGAAAATGAGTATCAAGCATCACTAATACATTAGAGGTCAATTTGCGACGGTTGGAAAAGGTAATGTGTTTTTGGCTTTTTTTTTTTTTTTTCAATTTTAACCCGATGCCATCGCAATTGCGACGTCAGGCATCACAATTGCGATGGCCGTGAGATATAAGAGAAAAAAAAAATTGAAAACCCTCATTTGAAAGAAATCGCGCGAGAGATCACAGGGTTCTTCCGAAAATGAAAGGCAGGAGATCACTTCAGCAGAAAGGAAAAGAGGGGCATTAAGCGAAGCAAACTTGACGCATTGAAAGGGCTGGGCACAGACCTGCATCGGCAAGGTGCAAAACAAACAAATAGACATTCACCTTATGGCAATTTTTAATTTTTTTCCCTTTCCCAAGTTTGATCTTGTAGATTGACTAATTTAAGTTCATTTTACTTTTTTTTGTTCTTCCTTTGGAGGGAAAATGGGAAATGCTAGTTTAAATGTCAAAATTCCAGTAAGGAAATTTTTCATCACACATATTCCTTTGTTTTTCTTTACCTCAGTCTAAGTCTCGGTTCCTCCTTGCTTGCGGGCTCCCGCAATCTCCCACTCTACTATCGAAGTTTTCTACTACCTTCTACTATCTAATTACCACTATCGGGTTTCATACCCGCTCTCCATTCTTCCATTCTCGAGCTCCCTCTATCGGGTTTCTCCCCTCATTACACATCAGCTTCTGCATATTAAATCTCCCAAAAATACTCTTACCGGCCTCCAAAACTGGTAGAGTATCAACCAATTTTAAGAACAACCTCTCACTCCATCGTTATTGGGCTCAGCCTCACATGCACCACTATGTCTCCCTTCCAAGTCGGGCTTTCACTTTTTTGCTATCCTGACATTTCTCAACCATTTTTCACAGTGATAGGATGAAAATTGATTGTAAATCAGAGTAGATACAATTTAGACATGTCCTTCAGAATTACATAATCATGAACGTTGGCAATTAGTGATTAATCAAAAAATCACATTTTTTGGCTTCATCAACACATTCCTTGCAGCATCATATGAAGTTCCTTACACAATTGGCAAATGTGGGCTTAGCAAAAACTTTGGTAAATTAAAAATTGCTTAAGTTTATTTAAAAACAACTTTGTGTTATACATAACAATTTTTTTGCTATCCAATATTTTACTTGATGTTGTTTCTAGAAGAGATTGTATATGTTTTTTGAATCACAATGTTTCAGATCTCACTCTATGATCTATCATCTAGATGTTAGAGAGCAGAAGGTTGCTGTGCTTGCTGGCATGTTTTGGCATGAGGGAGCAAGTACCAAAGTGTTGGGCCTATCATTCTTGCAGAGGGTGCTCCTGAGCTTCCCATTTCTACAAATGGTGTAACACTTGTTTAATTGCATGTTTAGTTTGGCATGCAGATGAGCATGTGTAATATTTTTCTTGTAGATCTATTTATTTTTCTTGTAGGGAGACATAGCATAATAAAAGGAAATATGGTTAAAAGTATTTGTTCAGAGCTCATTTTCAAATTGTTTGAAAGATCACTCAAGTCATTCTTTAAATGTATGGATTTGTGGTTTTTTCTGTCAATGCAAATCATGCTGTTGTTAGTAGGCTTAATTCCTTTTGATTACTATCTATGGCATTTTTTCATCTTCTTCACAGGGGCAGGAAAAGCCATACAAAAAGTTTCAAGCAGTCAACGTAGCTTCTGTTATTGCTCAACTAGTTAACAATATACCAAACAAATGCATCATTTATCCATCTGTATATTTTTACTATTTTTCTTAAGTTGACAATGCTTCCTTTTGAATCTATTTATGTTAAAGCAGGATGTATCAGCATTGACTGTAGTAGAAAAACAAGTTACACAGATGGAAACTTGCATTGTTGCACTTACAGCTGACATTTGACACTTGGAGTTGATATGCACGTTTACATGAAATGCTGAAGTAAGATGCATATCAAATATATTGTCATGAGTATTTCATGCCAAATTATGGGCTCTCTTGTTAAATGAGCATACACAGTTTAAATGGTATACTCTTACAAACTATTAGCTCTTTTGTTGCTCGCTTACCTAATTTCCCTACAGCTACGAGTAGAAATTAACATTAAATATTTGACATATTATTAGTGTTGATCTTCTTAAGTTGGACACTGATTTCAACCCATTCTGATTGATTTGTACAGATTCTTATAACCAGTTCCATATATTTAATTACATTTAGACACTATCTTTTAATGCTTTATTTCAGTGTGCTACATATTCTATTTCATATTTGTGATATATGATGAAAGTATTATAACATATGGAGGAACAGTGCATGAGTGGCGTGGCCAATTGAAATGGTTTTAGTTTCAATTTTACACCATTTGATACAAATAATCAGTTTACCAATCCACCCCTAGGTTCATTCCATTTGCAATAAAATCTTCATTACATAGAAAATGTTCACAAAATCTATGTCAATGCTCACACATCTTCTTGGACTTACGCAAATCTATGTCAATCCTCACACATTTTCTTGGACTTACGCAGGAACTATGCTGCCCTGCAGCTCTTGTTAAATATGTTATCAACTTGACTTTTCTATTAAAGGCTCTCATGCTGAATTGAAAGCCAGGTAAAGAAAAAGATATTATACACTATTTTGTTGGTACCTTGTGCAGCACAACAAACTTGTTCTTACTATAAGAAAATTTTCTTTTCTTTTGTTTCATTGCAGATCTTCTGCTTGCATGGAGGTCTCTCCCCATCATTGGACACACTTGATAACATTCGAGCTTTGGATCGCATACAGGAAGTGCGTCTATACACATAAGTATAAAATTCTTCTTTTCCCGCAACACATATAACAACAATTTTAAGTGCTTGCAAGGTATATACTTATGAATAAATATTACATCCTGATTTAAATGTATGAAAACAATTTTCATTCCTTTTAAGCTTCATTCATCTCGAGGTGCAATTCACAAACTCAAGAATAGTGGCTTTTGTTCTTCAGGATACCTTTAGGGGAAGAGTATGTGAATGCCCCCTCGTATTTGGAGTCTAGTTTAGAGGAGATGGCTATTTACACTGCTAAGGTTTGTTGAATCTAATTCTGAATAACATTGCTTGCTATTGTTGAATCTAATCTAATGTATATTTTAACTAGACTTGTAGCTTATATGTTTTGAAATTTTTGTTAGGCCTTGTAGTTTGTATAATTTGATTGCTGGAGAGCTTCTATAGCTAAGAAAGAAGGCCGTTGCACGAGTTATAGCCGTGCGCTCGGGTATGAAAATTGTTTTTTTTAAAATTCTAATGTATATTTTAACTAGACTTTTAGCTTATATGTTTTGAAATTGCTTTTAGTGGCTTAATGTTGTAAGGTCTCTTGAAATAAGACCTTCAGGCGGTTGGTCAAAGTTTTACAAATAATCTTAGGAATAAAGTCAAAGAAAGTATTTTTAAAATATTAAAGTATTTAGCTAGGTCTAAGAAGATTTGTGTAATTTCAACAGTTTTTCTTAGTTTTTGAAAGTTGTAGACCAAAGTTTTGATAGCCCGATTTTTGCTTCCTGCAAAGAACGATCATGTTAGATAATATAAGTGAAGAACAAAACAGGGAGACAATCGCTAGATTGTGGTCTAACTTGAAAAGAAAAGGTGATGGAAAATGTTATTGTCCTTGCAATATTTGTAAGGGCTTAAACCGTAGAAGACTGCTAATCAAAACAGTTAAGAGACATTGTAGGGAGAATGGTCACATTGAAGGGGGGCATGACTATTATCCACTGGTAAGTCGTTCATTATATCATTTTAACAATTTATATACATATGAAATCACTTGATGATGAGTTGATGATCATGGTTTATTTATGTTAATCAATTTTATATAGGTTGATCTTCCCAGGGAAGTACATGATATGAACCACAACAATCTGAAGAATATGGTTTTCGAAGTAGAGGAACATGGAGGTGCAAATATCCAAGGTGAAGATAATGATCCCATGGAAGATGACGATCATGCGCTAGAAAACACAATTGAAGAGGATGGTATAAATACATTGATCCATGACACATCTAGTCCAAGCGTATCTGATCATGATGATGATGATAGCCTCGATGTACCTCTACTTTAGAAGGCATATGAGCCCCTATACAAAGACTCCCAAACAACTCTTCTCTCTACTGTATTGTTGTTGTTGAACTTGAAGGTTATGAATGGTTTATCCAACATAACAATGTCACGTATGTTAAGGTATGTCATATGTGTCTTTATAGTTAACAAAGGGTGAATAATGTACCACTAATATTGTTTATATTAACAACTTATATTTTTTGTTGTAGATTGATAGGCGAGTTTCTGTTACCATCATCAAATATTCTACCTTGCTCATATCGAGAATTAACTGCTGTTATGAAAGATATTGGAATGGAGTATGAAGCAATACATGCTTGTCCCAATGATCATATTATATATTATAAAGAACATGAATTTGCAACACAATGCCCTGTATGTCATACGAGTAGATATCGAACATATCGACTAACAAAAAAGGTGCCTCAAAAGGTTCTTCGTTACATCCCCATTATTCCATGGATGCAACAATTATTCAGGTGTAGTAGCTTGGCTCAATTTATGGATTATCATGCACACAATAGAAGTCGAGATGACATTATTTGAATCCCTGTGGATGGTTCGGCATTTATGCACATAGAGGAAAAGCGGCAACACTTCAAAGAAGAACCTCGTAATCTTAGGTTTTCATTGGCAACAGACGGTGTCAATCCATTTGGAGAGATGAGATCTGTTTATTCGGTGTGGCCTATTTTTGTTATCAACAATAACATTCCTCCGTGGATGTCAATAAAGAGGGAGCACATTATGTTGGCAATGATTGTTCCAGGTATCTTATCATTTGATAGTTATTAATTTACACGTACTTACAAATCTTGCAGTAAAACGGTCACAATAACTATGTAATGTTACTGTTCATTCAAGTAGGTAAATATCAAGTAAAAGATATGAATGTATATATTGAGCCTCTTATCGACGAGTTGGTGGAGTTATGGAACGGTGTCACTATGTATGACGTGTCTAGACCAATACGAAAAAGACAATTTCAATTCCATGCAATACTTGCATGGACAATACATGATGCCCCAGGGCTAACACATTTTTGTGGTATGTTATAGTGAATTCAAGTTGCACACAATAATTCTAATTATAAAAATCAACATATTTAATAATCCAATTACATCATTATCTTGTAGGTCTTCAAACAAAGGGAAAATTTGCATGTCCAGTTTGTGGTCCAAAGATGAAATCTCGTCATTCAAAAAGTTTAGGAAAGCAGGTGTTTGATGAGTGTAGACACTTCCTCCACAGGAATCATAAGTATTGAAGTACGAAAAAGCATCTTTTCAATGGGAAAGAAGAGACTACATCAAAGCCACGAAGAATGACACCTCGCCTATGGAAGTTGGAATATAATAGAATTAATCGTCGAGGTAATGCCGTTCCACCTAATGGTTTATGTTTGTAATTTATATATTTCTATTGTGATTTTTGTTGACTAATTGTGTAATTGATGATCGTGAGGGTCGTCAAGGCAATACTGACAACCTTCCAAAGGGACTAAAAAGCTATCCCAGACAATTTAGTAGGTTGCCCTACTACGAGCACTTACAAATTGTGCATTTGTTTGATACTATGCATATTGGAAAGAATATAACAGAGACATTGTGGAAAATATTGGATGGAAGGCGTGACAAAGAAAAAATTGTCAAAATTTGTAATGACATACATGAATCCAATCATGCATTGAAAAATTTCATTCACTCAAATAGCAACAGAGATCAGATTAATATAAGTGCCCTTCCATGGTTATTAACGGAGCAACAAAGTGATGCCATAAAAGAAGTCATACGAAAAATTTGATTTCCCACAGGATTTTCTGCGAACATAAACAATCTCATATCAAAAAAAAGTGAATTTGGGCCAGGGCTCAAAACGCATGATTGACATACTTTCGTCAAGGTAAGTTATGTTCTTCTATATTTACAATATATTCATAAACTACGTGAATTGATTGTTATGTTATGTTAGAAAACAATGAAATGACTGGTTTATAATTACTGCAGTACGTGCTTCCTCTATCTCTCCCAGAGCACTTCAACAATAACATCAAACAAGTGATATACGATCTTGGAAAATATATGAGGTAAGCAGTAATATCTGTTCAATTTGTTGTATATATTTATTATATTCATGATTTTTTTTTCTTGCTATGTAATCTATTGTATATTATTTTGTAAAGTCTCATATCTATATATTTTTTGTGACTTGAATCTCTTAATGTAAGTGGTTGTCATCTAAAGAAATCCATAAAGAAGATATAAACTATTGGAAGAGAAGAATTCCTCATTTACTGTGTGAAATGCAAAAGTTTCTACCACCAAATTTTTTCAATGCACAAGAACACTACCTCATACACCTAGTTGAGGAGATTGAATTGTGTGGACCTGTACACACTAGGTCAATGTGGATGGTTGAGAGGCATTTGAAATCTTTGAAGGCTTTGGTTCGACAAAGAGCACATCCTGAGGGTTCTATGGTAGAGGGATATATGGTATACCAGACTATGGTGTACATTACTGAATATCTTCCTAAGTTTGCATCAAATATCCATGTAGATCGCATTTGGGATCTCGAGCCTTTTAAAAAATTAGAAGGGGAGTACTTGATGGGGAAAGGTACATTGAGGAAAGTGAGAGGTAATAAATTATAAGATGTTATTGTAATAAATTATTTCTTAATCTTCAAAATAAATCGGTTGTAAGTTGTCTATTTTTTTTTGTACAGGTGCTCGAGAGTGGGATGCACTACATTTGTATATTGCAAACAATCTTGATTGGATGACGGTATGGATTGAACGATGTCAACATTTTGGTTGCACATTAACATCGGAAGGTGTATCTTCATTGGTTAAAGAAGCTCATTGTAATGGAGATTCCAATGTTACGCAAAGGGAAATAGATTTAGCACGTGGTTCAAGAGATTTCCAGGTACGTACAAATTTATTAATCACCCGTATGTTTATCAACTCACGATACAATAATTTTGATATGTTTCACATATTATTGCAGGTTAAACACCACAAGGCTATGTTCTGTAATGGTCAAAAATTTTGCGTCAAAATGTTGGATGACACGAAGAAAACTTGTGATTCAGGAATAACTGCAGTCTTTCAAGTGACTAATATTTCATCTAGAAACGACTTACATCCTCAAGAGTCTGAAAATCGATACTATGGCATTTTGGATGAGATAATTGAGTGTGACTTTAGTTCCTTCAAATTAGTACTCTTCGTTGTCAAATGGTACAGGCTACGACTTAATCCAAATGATCTTGATAGAACTGTTATTGAACATGATAATGGATTTACAATGGTTAATACAAGGTCGTTTGAGCCAGTTGGGGATGAGCCTTATGTTCTTCCAAGCCAATGTGAGTAGGTATTTTACTCAGAGGTTCCACATAAATCGGGTTGGTCATTTGTTGTTAGACATGAACCGAGAGGAAGGCCAATAAAGTATAATGCGATGGAAGAAGAAGATATCGAAGAAGTAGAAGATGATGTAGATGGTGATCACGATCGACAGTTATTGGATGATGTTCCTGACACAAATTTTCATGAAGAAGAAGAAGAAGGAGATGATGACGATGATGTTGCTACTGATGATGATGATGAAGATGATGTTGATGTTGATGTTGATGATGATGTTGATGATGATGACAACGACGACAATGACGACGATGATGATGGCGAGGAGGATGATGATGACGACGATGATGATGATGATGATGAGGATGATGATGATGATGATGATGATGATGATGATGATGACGAGGAGGAGGATGATGATGATGGAATTTAGAGGTATGCCATCAATCCTTAATCTATTTAATATTCATTTCTTGATAGAAATATATTTGTCTTATATATATGGTTACATAGTTTATTCATTATCTATATAAAAGCTACAAGTTTCAACTACAAATAGAATACTGCTAATCTAAATTAACTATTAATCTAAATTAATTAAATAAAACTATTTAAAACACATATTGATGCGTGAATGTATTGAGCCTTATTTTCTTTCAGGTCAAAAGCATTTGTAAGTGTTTAGTTTAGAAAAGGGAATTCATTAAATATCTATAAAAGGGAGTTGTACCTAGAATAAAATTCATAGAGAAAACATAATATAAGTGCTTACCCAATTTGTTGGTTAATAATTCAAGTATCTCTAACATTTCATTTTAGAATAGGAATAACATTGTATCAGTATGTTGATTTACAGACTAAAACTAGAAAACTTATTTCAGTACATGTATTTGGATCTATGGGATTTACACGGTAAGTAAAAAGAAACCAGTAATCCATTTTAAAATTATTATAATGGGTTTTGGAAGAAATTACAGTTATCTTAATTAATATAAAATATCTAACTGAATTTCAAAATGTTATGCAAGTGGCTTTAGTCTAGGTGTTTCCTCCACCTCCACACACATCAAACAACTTCAAATAGCATGTCCCCAAGGTGACTAAGCCCTCAACTCATCAGCTGATACAAAAACCTAGTTTTAGCCCTTCACTAGGCCTACTTCCCTAGTAGGCTTATAATGTGAGCCTGATTTAAGTGTTTTATTGTGTACCTTTTAATGTTTTTAATTTTTATGTGATGCTAATGATGGATGTGATTATGATTATGATGTGATTATGCTCACGATAATTGAATTAAATTTTCCGAAAATTGAACCCCTTTCAGGAGCATCCCGCACAGTCTCATGGATCGACAGGTATAAGTCAATACTCCTTATAGATAGTCTATTTAATACACTTATCAATATTAAGATTGATGTCTTCTAAGATCTCTCCCATTTGCAGGTACCAACGAATAGGTATTTGTCAGAAGTGTCTTCCTCGAGTGAGGGAAATATAGGAATAGAAGAGGAAAGTGAGACATGCAGTTTATCTAGAACAGGGAGATTAACTAGAGGTCAAAGGACTAGAAGGAAATTCAATAAACGCATGAAATTTTTCCTTACTCAAGGGGGGTCATGTTCTTATGATGATGAGACAGAAGGCGACATTGAGGTGCCCTTGAGGTACCAACATCTACAGAAACATTGGGTACCCAAGGAACTTCCTCCAATAAACACTGATTTTTGTGTTAACGAGAGGATATATTGCATAGCACCATCATCACTACATGGTTTGGGCCTATTTTCTATGGACGGCATAAAGGTGTCTTACAACAAAGTTTCTGAATTGATGGAGTATGTTGGACCATGTTACGATTACAAAAGTTGGATGCATATTGTTAAATATAAAAAAAGTATGCGTAGGTATGCCCTCTCAGCAAATTATATACAACAACAAGACAATAATCAAAGTAAAAGTGTGGCTATATACATTGATGGAAGGCCAAAAGCAACAGGGAATATTGTGGGTTTTATAAATAGTACACGATCTGGGTCAACTATAAAGCAACCCAATTGCATATTTGAGGCACGCGAGGGAAATCGTGTATTCATCTGTGCGATAAAATCAATACGTGCAGGGGAAGAGCTTCTTATTGATTACAATTTGAACCACATAGATACAAACGAGGCTACTATCATGGGGGTGGTACATACTATTAAACCAACTTCTAATCAATGACTCCAACATACCATTTAGTCAATAAATTTTTGGCTAACATTTTTATACTTCATCTTTGAAACAGGGGCACAATATGGAGCAATCGCCCGGAGGGGATGCTGACGATGCTCCCGACTCATCTACACATGAGCAGGTAAAACTCATTTGTAATTGTGCAAACTAGATAGAAGCAAAATGTTATTTTTTTAATGTTGTTTTCTTTATTGTTTTGGAGTAATTTTGATAATACTAATACTATTGTTGTCACAGAGGGCTAATGGTCGAAGGGAGGGAAAGGAACCTGCAGTCCCTCAGCAGGCCCCCCCTGAGGAGGACCCTTTCTATATCGATTTAACAGAGACTGATGACCCAATCGGTTTGATTAAAATTAATTTAAAGAAAATTAGCAAAGAAATTCTACGTTTGGCAACCATAAAGCCTATGACTCAACAAATAAAAGATAGGGCATCTGAATTGTTGCACACCTCTGAGTCCTTAAAAGTAAGTATTAATGAAATTTTTAATTATAACAAGAGTTCAATAATGGTTTTTATGTTATGCTCTTTTATGGCATTAATTAAAATATGGATGCGTTGTCTTTACAGAGTTTTTTGCTTGATTTCGAGCCCTGTTCCCATGATGAGGGTGCTGTAGGTGGTTTAAGTAGATCGCATGTTCCATTCCCCACTTCTATTTTCCACTGAATATATATAGGAATGATCATAATCATTGACAATACATGCTCGAACAATCCTTTTTTTTTAATGCTCTAACAATCTTGTCCATGCTAGTCCACGCGTTCTATATTTATGCATGCTCTAACAATTTTATTCTTCAGCTTCACATCAATTGAATCCTACGATGACGCCGCCTCCATCCAGGACAACCACAAATCTCTTTTCGACTGCTGAGTCAGCAACACGCAGCTTACATGCATCGACTGTTGCACCATCTACTGGTACACAAATCCCTCTTTTTCTCTCTTATGACAGCAACAAACAGTTTCTTTTTTACAACTTTATAACATCAATTATCATTTGTTCTTTTTTACTTCGATCGTGACAAAGACTTATGAAACTTATGAAACTTTTTGCAATAGGACCTGCAACATCATTTCCTGGATGTTCCTATGTTCCTAGTACGGGAACGGTGAAGGATGTCACATTGATCGTCAGCGACGATGAAGGCATTCCATTAAAAGTAGCCAAAGTTCTAGGTACTTTAAAGTTATTATTATTCTATAGTGATATAATAGTAATTTAGTTTTTGATCACTCTTCATCGACTAATGATCCCATGATTGTTTTGTAGGGAATGATCTTTTTTGGAGAAAACTTGGTGATGAGTGTTTGCGAATATTTGGGCCCACCATGCATACCTGGTGGAGCATCATATCCTAACTAAAACCCCAAACCACTATTTTGATTTCATATCATTGCTATAATAGTTTTCCTTTTCGTCCATTTCTTGAACTATATTAAAGGTAGCTTCACTTCATTTATGAGTCTAACATGTTTTTTTTTACTTAAAAGGTGGAATCACCAACGCAAACTATTGAAGGATGATCTTATAGAGAGCATGACCCAACTCTTTGGACCTCGTGCATTCGAGAGAAACAAGCTCCTTGAAAAATCTGGTTTATGTTTGAAGTATATTAGGGACCAGTACTGAAAAAATTTATGGGATAACCCCAGGTATGAGCGTCCGCCCTATGTTCCTGAGGCTGAGTGGCAAGCTCTGATTTTGGATGGAAAGTATAAAGCTGACAAGAAAAATAATATTACACTAGTGGAGAGTACAACAAGGTATGTGATACTGTTGAGAATCTAATTATGTACTAATTAACCTCCATATTTATACTATCTAACATATTTCAAACTTTTCATATATTGCCTGACACATCAAAGGCAACAAAGGCAAGACTAGAAAAGCACGAGACACACAAGTTCGGCTCTGGTGGTTTTTCGAAACTTCAAGCAAGAGTTGTAAGTATTAGTAAATGAAAAATTGTATCAAATTTTTTATATAATGTGAAGGGAAATGCTAGGACTCCCTTATTTAGCTCATCAATTATAAATAGGTCAATAGAATATAATAACAGTAGTGGATTTTCATATTCAATATAAACAATTCAACAATTGAAGTCAAGACTCTACAATCTAGATTAGTGAAGAAAACTTGTGATTCACTAATATGACATTATTTAAAATCTCACCCTTGACTAAATTTTCCTCCAATAGTTGAGAATAAAGGCAGTGATTGAAAGAATGAGGGAATGCAGCAGCACTTGCAGCCATTTTTATTTCCAAAGAGCTGAACTAACTCTTACCCAACTTAAGAATTTGGAGAAAATATGTTGGTACAAGCAAAGCATACAAACACGCAACATTTATATAGTAGATTGCTCCATCAAAACTGCTTGATTTTTCTTCTATTATATTGTGATGGATATAGATGATTTGCTGTTGATATTTTAACTACCCTCCATTGGTTGATGAAACAATGCAAGTAAAATTCACCATACCACGCAAAAATGCAGGGCTCAGAGTTCAAGAGATGCCTCACAGAAGACGATAAGAGAATTGGCTTCCAACAAGGCTATAGAGCCGTGGCTGAATGGCTACGAGCTAAAATTAGTGTGGAAGGTTCTAATATTGATGCATCTGAGCCACAGGTAAATAAGCTAAATGAAATTTATTTCAAATTGAATACTTTACCAATTAGTCTATTTGATGTTAAGTTCCAATATAAAGTGAGTATATCTGTTTTAAGCAAGCAATGATAACAATGCGTAGGATGTTGGAATGCAGCCTGACAATCCTTCTACACAATCTATGGATGTCGAAGGTTCGCATGATGTGCATCCTAGTGGTGGAGGTATACATTTTCTATTAAATTTTTTATATGTAATTGCAATTGGTGTTTGGATTAACGTAACATTTTGTATAGCAGCTGTAGAGGATCGAGGGGTCGATGTTCATGACTGTGTTGACGTTGAGTCTAGACAAAATGATGTGGTCAGATCAGGTAAAGAGACACAGTTATGTTATTTAAAATAATTAAATACTTGTAACAATTATAATAAATTATTTTTAATTTAACTCTTTTATTTGTTATTGCAGAGGACCCCCCTTTGCAACAGCATAGGAATTTGAGATCATCAAGAACAGAGAACAGAACAACTGATGAGGGGGGAATTGATGATGACACTGATGCTCCTCTTAGAGCTTACATAGAAAAAAGAAATAGAAAGAAAAAAAAGAAATGATTGTCACTACATACCTTAATTGATAATGACTGTATTTTATGTCTCAATGAATTTAATTATGTGCTAATGAATGTTCATGAATTATGTGTTAATGCAGAATATTGATGAATGTTGCATGTTAATGAATCTAATGTGTTAATGAATCTAATGTGTTAATGAATGTTATCATGTGATATTGATTGAATGTTACATTTTATTAATGGTTGAAAGAATGAATGAATGTTAGATGTTAACGAGGAATGTAGAGTGATGTTAGGGGGAGGGGGTTGGGGTCAAATGAGCTTCCACCTTCATGTGGTTGGCCCTGTTTAGTAGAGAATATTAAACTATTCTCGAAACAAAGTGAAGCTCAATAAGATACTTGTTATTACCTTTTTAAAAAAAATTGTGTGCTTTAGCCTTGACTTTTGAGCATGACATTAACCTTTTAAAAACTCCATGGTTAAGAACATTATGGCAAGCCCTAGGCTCATAACATTGTCTCTATCCATACCTTAATCAATCTGCAAGCTCAATTTAGGATGCAATTTTCTAAAGTCTGCCCAACTAAACTTCCCAAGAAGACCACCCCGCTGAAAGGGATGAGACTTTTCTAACAAATGTGTGTACTATATGCCTAAGGAGGAATAAGGTTTTACCAATGGAAGCCCTCTCAACACATACAATAATATTCTGCTCCTCCCCACCAATCACAGCAGTGAATGGATCCATTCTTGTGGTCTAAGATCTATAAGGCGGGGTGTAATTTATTTTTGGCTGGTATGCCCACATTCTTTGGCAGATGCTCAAATTAAACAACAATTGTTTTCAACATCATCAATGGCTACTTCCACGTCAGTTTGGTCCCATCTCCTGGCAATAAGAACTATTTCATCAAAACCCCAAATCTTACATGGACATTGTATTTTTATTCTGCCATATTTTGTGCAGCTTAATCCCCGATTCCTTCACTTGCCACACAAATTGTGCCAATAAGGGCCTGGTTTTCTTTGGCTGTTTCTACATTGATATTGGTTGGTTTCTGTGACATGTCAGCATAAATGTGGGCAACCAATACACTATTTATTTTGGGAGGATGTAAGATGCTACATGCCTATCAACCCCAAATACTACAAAATACATTTAATTTATAAATAACAATGTGCATGGTTGGGGTTAACGAGTAGTTCATCCATGTGCTTGGTTCTGATTTGATGAAAACTAAATCTCTTAATAACCTGCCTCAAAAAACAATTTGGCAATTGAGATTGGATATTAAAAACCACATAGCTGGCTATTTGGATGGTTTGCTTGTAACTATGTAATTAATGCATTGGATTCCGGTTGGATCAGAATTTTGCTAATACCCATTTTGTCTGAATTGTTAAGGTAGCTCTTCCACAATAATTTTTTTCTGCTTTAGATAACTTGCATTTCATTGCAGGTTTCTGCGGTGTATTGATTGGAAAGTAATAGTGGCTCATTTCAAAAAATTATCAAATTTGTGGGATACTCAGCTTCAGAACCTGCACAAACATACTCATGTTAAATATTTTTATGGATCTATCCAAAGAGTTCTCTTAGAGATTGCAAGTTCTTGCAATCCATACTACTAAACGGAATTGCTTCTGCGAAGATTGTGCAACAAGTGGATTTAAAGAACTAATAAAATTTAGAATAGATAAGTGTGATTGCTGTCGTTTGGAAAGAATGCATGTTTTCTGCTTCTCAATAACTTTGCTTACATTGTTCTTTGTTACCTCTTACAGGAACTGGGATGACGGTAGGAGAGGTGGACAACAGTGTTTGGAGTTCTCTTTGGTGATTTAGGTAAAATGCCATTATGCGATTCCATGCTCTATGGTGTTCTGATTTGGTTTGATAGCTTCTTCTGTTGTGAAATTTGGATTTTTAGCCTTCTTCCCTGTTTAATACTGGTGTACAAAATTGTTATAGATTTGGAGTCTCAATTTTACTATTGAGTTTGTGTTCCTTATCTCTTCTGTGCTCTTTAACCTTGAGCAGTCAAATGATGAAAACATTAACAATATCCAGTTAGGGCTGTGTAATATTGTTCCATGCCTTCACTAGCCTAAATTTAGTTGTTGTAGGTATTGGTCTCTTGGATTGTTTAGTTCTACCAATCCACCCTTCTACATCGTTATTCTGCAGGATCCTTGAGGTTGTCAGCCTCTGAAAACTTATACCAAAACCATTCTGCCCTGAAATCCTCACGCTGCTTCTTGTGATGGTCGAGAAATTCAGTTTGCTTGTCTTTACTGGTGGCTGTGTTAGATTGCGTGACCTCCAAGCGAGCTGTTGTTTCACACTGGGGTCTTTCTGACGAGATCCATTAAAGTTCGGATAAATTACATCTACATAGGCGGGTGTATGAGCCACTTCATTGAACTTCATATTTTGCATTGCAAAATTTTCTTTAGGTGTTTTGTAATTAATTAGCATCTCATCATCTTATTCAAATTCCATTTTTATTCTTTAATTGTAACAAGCTCGATTTTACATATAATGATGTGTGTGTTCTGTTCTTCTGTTTAAGATAGTATGGTCCTGTAATTCACTAACTTCAATGTCTGATTCCTGTTACTATGATTTAATTTGACACTTGGTTATTGATATAAATTAAAGCAAGCTTGTATATATCTCTATTGGCACAACCCATGGAGCTTCATCCTCATACCAGTGATTCTTTAGCAAGCTACACCTTATGAGAATTACAATGTTATAGTAAAAAGTATAAATTCTAGAAGCATGGGTAGCAAAAAGGCGAGAATATATATTTCATTTAGCCACGTAATGGAGTCAGAAGATCGAGAGGATGTCGTTACCATCTCCAACACCAGCCGAGGGAGCAACAACAGGGCACTGACAAACAATATGTGTACTACCAACCTCCACGATAAGAAGAGCAAATGGAATGGAAGTTTCTCGGGGCACCATCCAATTGCTTGATATGACTCGTAGGCCCATTGATCTGACGCTTTGGGGCTTAGCAGCCGAGAAAGTGGGCAGTGAATTGCAACAAAGCTACTACTTGCAAGACACTATAGTTCTAGTGGTTAAGGGAGGCCGTGTTACTGAGTTCAATGGAAGGGTACTCAACACCATAGGTAATACACAACTGATGATCAATCTCCAAATTCCAGAGACAACGGAGTTAAAGTCATGGTTCGATGACAATGTTAAGGACAACCATGAGCCATCGATTAGCTACGCCCACAACCTCCTACAGTATTGAGAATGACAATTCATGACATACATGATCAAACTGTGTGTTATACTTGTGCTATAAAGTGCATCGTGAAAGCAACAATTATAGAGGTCAACACAGATAAGCTATCCTACCCGGCTTGCCCCAACCAAGTGGCAGGAAAGCAATGCAAGAAAAAGTTGTCTGAAAATGCAAATGAAGAATGGTACGGTAAAAATGCGACAAGCAATTTACGGAATGCAATTATAGCTACATGGTCCACCTATAATTGCAAGACCACACTGGGGAGCTATGGGCAACCGCATTTGATGAAGGAGCAATACAACTACTCGACATGACTGCGAACACATTGCTAGAGCTAGCAGCTAAAGATGATGCTTGTGGCGGGGCCGTTGTGGCAGCG
The DNA here is from genome assembly GCA_028749045.1 of Cupressus sempervirens. Lineage (NCBI taxonomy): Eukaryota > Viridiplantae > Streptophyta > Pinopsida > Cupressales > Cupressaceae > Cupressus > Cupressus sempervirens. Next base: position 689,081,698 of record CM053791.1, on the reverse strand, counting down.
ACAGCAGTTGGCGTCACCACCACAGCGGCCCCGCCATATTGCTAACCACGAACGTCGCAATTGCGATGTCCGCACGCGCATTGTGACGAAATAAGCGTCGCGTGCATAGCGACACCATCGCAATTGATGATTTTGCATCGCAATTGCGACACATTTGCAAACATTGCGACGGCCAGCGGCGTTGACAGCAGCGCTACCGTACCGCTAGCACCGTCGCAAGTTTCCATGGACGTCGCAAGTGAGACACCCACGAAAGAACTGTAAAGGCTCCCACCTCAGCGAACCCGTGGGCAGATGCCGATGCCACCCCGTTGCAATGCATGGTGAAGACGTCGAAATTGCGACAGGAACCACATCCATTGCGACGAGAGCAATGATGGGTTAGAATGTTGAGCTTGTGACAGATAGGCATCAAAATTGCGACGTCCAAGAATAGACGTCGTAATTTGTGACTAAAAAATAATGACGTCTGCTGCCGTTGCAGTGGCGACACATTTGCATCGCAATTCCAACACTTGGCCATCGCAAATCGATGCCAAATGTATTAGTGCATAGTTGGATGCTTCTTCATATGAGATAGAGGCTAGTAGCTCTTTACTTGGTTTGGCAAGCCAGCTAAAGACAAGGGACAAGAATATTCTCACAGCTTTATCTCATCATGATAGGATACATGGATTGATTGAGAATCACATTTGGATGATTCAACTGTAGGAGAGACAGAAAGGAGTCACAAGAGGTTCTTCTTATGATGACTTACAACAGATCGAGGAAGATGAAGTGAAGGAGGAGAAGGAGGTTGATCGGCTTTTTCATGAGCTGGAGGATACTCGAAATTCCTTGGTGTGTACTCGATTGGCTCTCTAGGATTCTGAGAGACACGTGGACGAGCTTTGTCCTGAGGTGAGTTCAGTTAGAGAATTAGCGCGTATAGCAGGGACTCAGTTTTCTTTTACAGTCAGGTCACATGATGATGATATGAGTATGTCTAGCATTCACACTCTGGATTTAGAGATTGTAGACAGGTGTGTGAAGTCAGTTGGTATTGTTCACATTACTTAGGTGAGCAGTTTACTTGAATTGCCAGCTGGTTTCCGTTCATGGATTAGATGTTGGGATCCTTATCTTAGTACTTGGGATTGTTTTGACCAGAGATATCTATCATTCCTTGGTAGTAGTATCTGTTGCACCATCATGGACTTGATTAGTAGTTTGCCAGGTGTAGTTCTCATCCATGCCAACGACTTGTTTGATGCTGGAATTAGTTTTTACACACCTGTGTTGGGCATTGTTCATATATCCAGTCAACCATTCTTGTTGGAATGTGTTGATGATCTCTCAGATATGACAGAGTTTACAGAAGAGTCCCAGGATCTGAGTATTACAGATGATATCTATTCTGAGGTTACTCCTTTGGACAGTGTACCAGGGATAGAGTATAGGAGTTCGACCAGTCGGCACAATCATGTGTCTAGTCAGCTGAGAGTTGGTGAGCGAGACATTTCTATCGCTTGCGAGCATTTTGATGCTGCTCGTCAGTTGTTAGAATTTTATGGATGGGGTTCTCCTACTAGTGATGAACAGGGAGGAAATTATCTTTCCTTGACAAAGATCCACTCTTTATGGGAGGCTATCCGGATTTTGAGACAAAATTATATGCAGTTGGTAGCCGACAGAGATTATCTTATGGAGTGGGGGAGTACAACATACGATGCATTATTGGCCAAGGAAGATGAGGTGAGTGAGCTTACTCAGTAGCTCGAGGTGACTTTTGAGATTCTTGAGAGTACATAGTTGGCTTTCGAGGAGTCACAGTTTCATTTGGCTAAGGTGAGCATGGAGTTAGAGCGACTTCAGTCTTTACCAGATTCTGTACAATTAGGGACCGTGGTGTCTGGTGATCCGTAGATGTCCATGGTCAAGGTTGATAGAGGTAGTGGAGATGAAGATATATCTATCCATGACACTAGTATTGGCATATTTGGTCCATTTCCACTGGAGGCAGGTTCAACTGAGTTGGGCATTGCAGTTGAGCATTGTGATATGTTTGACTTGGAGGGCACAGAGACTAGTTATGTTGTTGTTGATTCTGCACTCTTGGCTATATCATCCTCTGACTTAGGTGATGATCAGTCATAGTTGGTTGTGTCACGTCTGCAGGATGAGTCTTTGATTGGGATTGGTCCTTTTTACCGGCATTATACTGTAGGATATGTTCATTGGTTTTCTTTTGATCCATGTGTTGAGGAGTTGATGGCAGACAAGTTTGGTTTGGGCTCTCGTTTTTGCTATCTACCGTGTAATGACTATTCACCATCAGTAGTGCATGGGTGTTATGGTTATGAGATAGTGACCGGTGATCTGCAGAGTTGTGATAATTGCAGTAGGTGTGCAGTGTGTGGATTCTCTGTATTTGGTGCAGTTTCATGCAGGAGTATTCATCGTTGTTGCAGAATTGTATTGTACATTCCACATAGGCTAGTGGGATGTGTTGATGGTATTTACTATGTTGGCAGTTTGGGTTATCTACTCTACTTGGGTTCTGATATTTCGAGAGCTTGTTTCTCATGGGTTCCTGACTTTGGAGTTTGGGTGAGTTGTATCCGCCAATTTGATTATGGATTCCTCTTGGTTAATTTTCAAAGGTTGTTGCAGGAGCCTATGTTGACTGACAGCAGTATAGTTCATGACTACATTTGAGATCCAGGTGGATTGATTGGGTTGTTGTTTGACCATTGCTTGGGGACAAGCAATTTTGGGAAGGGCGGACTGTAATGTCCCCTTTTTTAGCATTCATAGCATGATGTTGTCGTTAGCCTATTTCCCCACGGTCCCGTAGGCTAACCAGGACATTAAAGGGACTTAGAGGCCATTTGGCCTAGATAGTTTCAGTTGCAGGTCTTTCTGAGGGGTTTTGAGGCAACTTTGGGCATACTTACTATTTATAGTAAGTCATCTTGGGCATGGGCGGACATCTAGTGGCAATGATATGTCGATGGTAATTGTTTAAAATCGACACGAAGACTTGTTTATCACTGATAAGATTTGTTATGCATTAATAAAGCTATTTTATAAAGTTAAATTTAAATATTTAACTTTATTAATGCATAGACTATAGTTGTGGGAAATATTTAAATTAGAAGAGTCCCCTTTATTTTATAACAAATTGGAGACATAAGTTACATAAAGGGAGTTATGTTTTATCCCACATTGAGAAAATGAAGGATGGAGCTCTTGTGAGAACACTATATAAGAAATGGAAGGGCTTCTTTTATGCATGGTTGGAAATATCAAAGAAATTGGGGAATTTGCTGGAGATTATGTCTCAATAGTTTGGAGGACGAAATCCCTTCAAGCTGGAAATCTTGATGCCATTGAAAGATATGGTCTTGAGATTCAACATAGTAGCAATCCAAAAAAGCAGATATGAAAAAGCAGTCTAAAAAAGCGGAATCGAAAAAGCAGGCTAAAAAAGCGGATACGAAAAAGCAGTCCGAAAAAGTAGAACCGAAAAAGCAGTTCGAAAAAAGCAAAGTAGAAGGGGCAGCATTGAAGAAAATTATTACAACCATCTACAACCATGTTCTTTGTTAGTATTGCTTTTTAGGGTGTTATAAGTTTCAACTATAAGTGTGCATTGTACCAGCATTATCATTTGGTAATCCATGTAAATGCCAAAGTCTTGGCCATATTTCATGAGCATTGTATTAGAAATTTCATTGCAAATTAAGAAGATAATAGTTGCTGGTGTCATTTAAGCAATTCAATATCATTATTTATCAGCTAGTTAGTTTGCACACCAACTATTTGTAAAAATGCCAGTTGGCTGTAGGTGTACATTTCTCATGCTTAGATCATATATATGCATTGAATATTGTCAAAATTAGTAGCACACTCATGTTAGGCCATTCTGTAGTCCATTTGGAGTCTTCTAGCACAAGATTTTCATTGATACAAATTGAAAAAGAGTCATTTTAAGCCAGCTGAAATACTATATCAGTCATACGTCCCTTGCATGTGAATTGTTTGATGAAATTCCTTGAGCTTTCATCAACATTTTTTGAGAGCAGATTTGAGGAGGGTCTTTACATAGTAAGGGGAGATAGATCCATGTTTGGGATATCTAAAGTTAAAGCTATAATATTTGTTCAATTTGTAAGGTGGTGTGAATTCAATGGTAAAATCCACTTATAGTTAGTAAAGATGATATTAATTCATGATGAGTTATGATAGGATTAAAAAAGATTATTTTTAGGGCATAAATATGTACTTAATTTGTGTCTTCTACATCAAAATAGAACAATTAAAATAAGAGGTCATTACAAATACCATCATGAGTAGTACTTGTGCTATACTACTGTGTGCTACAATACCATTGTGAACAATACCACGTTTTAATTATTTGAACCAATTTTGTGTCAAAATTGACAAGGGTTTCTAGTATCTACTTTTATAAGATGAGTTGTTATTAATATTCACTTTAATGAAGATTTGAGCATCATACATTGGTTGGATAAAGTCATTGGTTCCCTGCATAGACATTATTCAAGTTTCTAGGTTGGGTTCATTGTCTTTCTCTTCTTGAATCCTCAGGTCTAGATATTTGAATATTCAAAAAAAGCAAGATAATGAATATGTGTGTGCACGCACACACACGTGTGCACACGCACACCCAAATCTAAGTGTGAGAATTGTTGTACACATTTCTAAGCCCTATCTAGTTATAAATGCATGTGATCAATGCTCATAATTGAATATCTCGACTATTTTAACTTCCTAGGTCATACTATTTTGCAATTAGACAACTACACACTTAGAAATTAATATAATAAGTGTTATTACAGTCGAAGTCTAAATGTTGGTTGAGATGTTAGGTTTTGATAAATGTTTGATGAAATGTTTAAGTAATTTGTAAAGGTTTTAAAAGTAAATTTACCATGCCAATTATTAATTATAAAGCTATTAATGTGTACTAATAGCCTAAAAGTAAGCAGTCATATGTTTGAAAAATTGCCTTCTTTAGGAGTCGTTTTGGAGCTAGTTGCTTTCTAAGTATTTGATGTAATGCTTATCTTCTATAATTCTACTTTTCTAGTGAAGATTCAAGCTTAAATGTTACATATGCTAGTTCATGTTTCCTAATCCCCAATGAATGGATCAAGCTTCCACATATGTTTGACAAAATACCTATACAAGTTGTTTGTGTTTTGTAATACATTTTGGCACAAGGAAAAGTCAGAAGCGCTAGTTCGACATAATACCAAAGTTACTAAGGTAAAATTTTAGAGCCAAAATTAGACAAGGATCTTACATCATTCTTATACTTCTTACATATTATTTCTTTTTAAAATATTGATAAAATATTTAAATTTTTTTTGGTAAATAGATTGCCACTTTTAGAAATTTTTAATATTTAAACCTAATGGACTTGCTACGAAAAACTATTATGCAACAGTTGCATAGGTCACTAAGAATATGACCTTCATCTACGTGTATGGGGGCAGCTTCCTTGTATTGTCTAATTTTGTTTTTTAGATAAAAACTTATCAAATATTTTAATTTTTTTACAATAATCCTTGATAATGAGTATACAAACAATTATCAAGAACTCAAATGAACAAGTTGTTAAATTCCGTAATTAACACCAATACCACACACAGATATTCAATGGTGAAAATATGGTTTTATATCATCAATGCATTTCCAAGATACCACAGAAAGAAATTTGTAATATAAATCAGATTTCAATGACAATATGCCTTTAAGAGATTGACAAGAATTAAAAAGAATACTATATTCTCATATGATAAGTATAGATAGTAACATTTAAATGCACTGTAATGATTAAAAACACTTCCAAAATCACTTTGTATTCATTTAATGAAACTATACTACTTCAACAATACGGCTGCTCCAAAATTCATAGTGTCAAAAAATCCCTTTTACAATGCCACTAATTTTGTATATAGACTTGAGGTTGTAGTGACTACTTCACTTGAGGTTAGTAACTACCTCTCAATTATGCATTTTGGGGGAGGTTTATTAACCTCGAGATTTTATGCAAAAGAGGTGAAATAATTAACCTTCATGAAATTAAGTAATATAAGGAAAATTACTAAAACTCAATTGAAAGTCCAAATTATCAAAATGTAGACAACACACAAGATCACTAAGAACTTGAAGCATGAAACTTTTTCACTCATGACCCAGTTGATCTACTCTTGGAAGCTCTGTAAGCGTCGACAATTGTCGTCATTGATTTATAGGTGGGAATGAAAACATTCTCCATCCTTAACTTCATAGTATAATATTTGTCCTGTATTTCCTCCAACTCATAATGATAAGCTTAAATATTACAATCCTCTAATGTGATTGAAACCAAGCAGAATTTCTTCATAGTTTGTACATTGGATACTTTGTTTTCCAATTTTTGAATGTATCCTTATAGTGAACAAATATGAGAACTTGACAACCAATGAATGAAAGCCTTAAATGAATGTGAAAATTATCAAAATGTAGGCAATGTACAAGATCACTAAGAACATGAAGCATAAAACTTTCACTCATGACCAAGTTGATTTGCTCTTGGAATCACTATAAGCATCGACAATTGTTGCCATTGATTCATAGGTGGGATTAAAAATGTTCTTTGTCCTTAACTTTGTAGTATAATATTTGACCTGAATTTCCTCCAACTCATGATGATAAGCTTAAATATTACAATCCTCTAATGTGATTCAAACCAATCAGAGTTTCTTCATAGTTTCTGCATTAAATACTTTATTTTCGGATTAAGAATGCATCCTTATAGTGAACAAATCTAAGATATCTTGGCAATCAATAAATGAAAGCCTTGAATGAATGCAAAAATTATCAGATTGTAGACAATGTACAAGATCACTAAGAACATGAAGCATAAAACTTTTATCACTCAAGACCCAGTTGATCTACTCTTGGAAGCTCTATAAGCATTGACAATTGTCACAATTGATTCATAGGTGGGAATGAAAACATTGTCCATCCTTAACTTTGTAGTATAATATTTGTCCTCTATTTCCTCCAACTCATGATGATAAGCTTAAATATTACAATCCTCCAATGTGACTGAAACCAAGCAAAGTTTCTTCATAGTTTCTACATTGGATAATTTGTTTTCTATTTTAGAATGCATCCTTCTAGTGAACAAATCTAATCAATATATTGTATATCTCTTCTCGTTTCTCCACCTACAATGATAGTGTCCACTTCGACTCTTTCACTCTCGCTTTTCACATGATGTAATTAACTTTTCAAATTCAGATATCCCTTTGCTGATATTCAACACCTTCCAATTAATACTCTTTTTCTACATGTGTGTTTGATTATCATTTGGATCCACAATTATCTTTCCAAAAATTAAGAGACTTACATCAATTTTGGACATCTCTTGTAGTTCATCCATCACCCCTTGCCAAGCAACTTTTTGTTCCTTCGTTGTTTCAAACTCCTCAGTCATTTCTTGCTCTTGTATAAGGAAATTCTCATATACATCCTTTGTCTCGATTACAAAATTAGAAGCATTTTCTGTCATTTAAATTCATGAGCATTATGTTTGTTCACGTTTTCAACTACTGCATTTTCAAGGATGTCATCTAGATATGTAAGAGTTAGAGGAGAAGAAGTTGTTACTTGTGCTCCCAAAGAATTATCCATTAAGTTAATATAAGAAACTAGCATTTGTACTTGCACTTTGGGTTGTTATTTTGAATATTTCTCTTTCTTACCCCTTTGTAATATTTGTATTGCACACAACTCAAGATTTTTAAAATCTCCTCCTGCTAATGACGGACCAAGATCTCCTTACCTTAGAGTGAAATTTTCTTTAGTGCCATCTTGTATGTTTTTCTTTGTGTTGGTTTTTCTATCTCTACACACAAATTGCTTGATGTTTCATCAATTTGCATCCTAGATGTTACTTTAGTCTTCTTTACTTTCGGTGGATTTTGAAGGATATTAGAGACTACATCGAAAAGAGGAGGTACCGCTTGTATCACTCTCTTCTTCCTTTGTAAAATTTTTGTAACCATGACGGCGTGGGGGCTTGTAACAGTTCTTGTACATTAATGAATTTTTGATCCATTGTCATTGCCAAATTTGAAGTAGTTGGCATTTGATTATCCACTAGTGTAATATCGATCATTGGTATTCCTAGGGGAAGAAAATCAAAGGAAGAGAAGCCATAATCGTAGGTGAACGTACAATTGGAATGGATTGTTCATTTTTGCCAAGAGGCCCCATAAAAGGAACTTTCCATTAGTGCCTTTCTCTCCTTGATTTGCATTATTTACTTTATCATTTGGCTTTGTTCTCTTTTACCTAATGGTGAACTCAACTTCACAAGCTTTGGATAAACTCCTTGGCTAATTCGAATCCTCATCATCACCATGATTACCTAAATCAACTTGCTAAGATTTCTTGTTTAAAATGACCTTTGATGTCATAAGAGATTATTGCACTTAGTTGTTGTTTCTGCTAGTGGAGTTACTCCCTTTATTTGGAGGTCTTCTTGTTGTATTTTCCATCTTCTTTCTTGTCCATTATTCAATCCTTTTTATAACATAAGGCGTCCTCTCCTTTTAACTTTCTAATTCAAGGATAGAGCAATCTATGGGTGGGAGTTCCAACATCTGAATCTTTTCATAATACAAAGGATCATTCAGAGAGCATTTATCGTCGTTTATGTTTGCCACACCAATCTCAGCTTTTAAATCAACCTCCTATTTCACAATAACCTAGTCCAGTCTCATCTTCCAACTTCAAAATCATCTTCACAATCTTCCCAAAAATCTTTAAGAGGTGGAAAATGATTAAAACCTAGAGCTAGTTTCAATTCATCTATTGCATAGCCTTTACTGTCAAAGGGAAATCACATGGTACGGATCTAAATTAATCTTATCAATAGATCTTTCTATGTTCTTTGCATCCACAAATGTGTCACACCTATAATGACCTATGCCAATGGGAAAAGGAACGCTATCTAGCCTCCTGATCTTGCAAATCCTATTAATTTGGCTAGCGTATCTGCATATTTCAATCAACACCAATTTGTTGTCAACGAATCTAGGAAGCATAAGAGGATAGCCATCATAAACAACCAACCAAATATATGTGAACTTTGGGAATTGTATGAAAGAACTTTCGTATTTCTGAATCACCAATGTTGCTTACGGAGATATCCCGAGTCCTATATTTGAAAGCATCATTAGGAGGTTTTGTTCATATTGCAGTTGTGGGGTGATATTCATAAATCGGAGTGGCTTCATCATAAACCCCTTGTTTGTTTAGTCCCGACCAATTCTTCATTCGAACAACGACATAAAAGAGGTATGAGGTCATTTAGAAATAATTATTGGATTCCAATTCATAGAGGTGATAATGAAGACAATCACTGATTTACTACACCCAATATATGTACTGCTTTCCCTCACAGATCGTGTTAATAATTAGAAACATCTAGTCTTTAAGTTCATGTGGCTTTATGTCCCAGTATCTTGCTCACAAAAAGGATCACCATGTTTGAAACATCCTCTTTTAGCAATGACCTATGAACTGATTTCTATAATTGGGATTTTCCTTGTCTTGGCTGTGATAGGAATGATTTGGCCATGGTATTTAGGCTATGTGTTTTGTTTGCAATGAAGTACTCTATTGCAAGTTCTTTGTCTATGTCAACATATCGATCTCTGATAAGCAACCTAAAGACGATAGCAACAGACATCGGGTCAAGTCTAGCTGTCGCTTTCTCATTGGTTGTGATCATTTCCCTAGTATCTAGATGGTAGGCTCTCATGTATTCCAACACGAGCTCTGGGCACCGTGTGGATATTTTATAACCTCTACAACGAACCAATCCACTTTTCAAAATCTGTTTTGCCATAGCATTCCAATCACCACTCTCCACAAATTACCAAATATCTTGAATGCTGACATTACACAGTATAGTATAGTATCGCGATCGCCAATATCAGGCAGCATGCTTTTCAAGATGGAGACATAATTAGGCCTCTGGTACTTGTACTTCATCATGTTTGATGTACTTTTAATTTCACTACTTACTGGATGCTTTTAAGAATTTATCTTTGGAGTATATGTTATGATCATCAAGTTTTACTCATCTCAACTTCATTAGAGAACCCTTCAAGACCAAATTACAATGTGTTTCACCTAGTTCTTATTTCAAATCTTTATAACCCCTCGCACGACACCCCAAACATCAACACTAATAAATTTGTCATCATCTACACTTCCTGAAATCACTATCTGGCACCTTTTTGACAAAGCACTATCTTGCCCGTGTACTTCATACACATACATGGGTATTCTACTAAACAGTTAACAAGCTTCCCTCATATATCATTGTATTCTTGCAATCATATCAGTGTGCGCTGACATGTCATTGAGGAATTCTTTCATAGGTAGATGCGGTTTGTTTATGATTCCATATCGTCCATATTAGCATTCAACAAAACATTTTCTATTATGTCCCTTTCATTCAATCAACACTTTCAAAATTTGACATTTTGTCAAATAGATATCATGTTGGCTCTAAAACCGACCGTCTGCAAATTTATTCAAATATTTTACACAGTACCAACAAGCAAATATTAGTCTGAGTTAATTACAACCTTCTTTGAATATTGAAATCAAATGGTATTTGAATAATAAGTTCTGTGCATTCTTCTCAGGCAGCTTCTTCAAGTTTGGTTTAGTGCTTGATAATGTCACAGGGGCTGACAAGCGCATAACATGTATTGTCTAGTGTACATTACATCAAATATTTGGCGCACTTACTGAAAACGCCTACCCCCTGCACTTGTTTGCTTTTCGCTTGTGACGTGGGATCTCAAATATGTAGCACACTTTTGAATTTCTATGTTTGGAATAATGTCAAACAGTTGGCATACAAAGTGTTTAATGAGCAGCATGATTGAATGGCGCATGCATGGTATAAACTCCCCTATCCATTGTTCGGTGTTTTATTTAGTATATGCTCAACTTTAGTTAACACTGGCATTTCTCTTATTACACTGTATATGGCTCCAGAACAGCCAAGGTGTCACCTTGTATTTGCATGGTGTGTCCCCAATGAAACAATCATCAAATCATATTAACTATGCATTCCTTTCAACGTGTGTCATCTGCAGGTGTCATAAATCAAGCGCTGGTGTTTGGCTGAATGACTGAGATGTTGAATGTTTCTTTCTAACCAATTTCAAGCTTGGAATCGCTCATTCTAATCTGCATGGCGTATAATAGAAATTTAGTTTGAGGGATGCATTATTTTAATATGAAATACCCCACCAACTCTCTTCATAACTGTCTTTGAATAATCCTGTTTATCTTCAGTTTGCTTTCTCCCTTACTATGAATTTGAATTGCCATAGCGCCTCATTTAGAGTGAAATTTTCTTTAGTGTACACATTTTAATGACATTGGTGTTTTGAAATAGCGGTTCTTTCAATCTATGCGCGCACCTTCGTTTTTCTCTGTCTATGAATATCAACATCCCGATGTTTGAAATTTGCCATGACTTAGTCCTGCAGGTTAAAGTTGGTAGTTCTTAAATTCACAAGTTCAATTATTTGCAGGAATATCTATCATCAGCATTATCCTCATCAACATATCTTCTTCTCCACCATCCTTTTTGTTTTTTTTGATGAATAGTCCTGTTCTATAAAAAAAAAAATACTTAGAATACAATTCACAAAAAAGGGGTAAGGGGATACAAGATCACCTCGCGAGAGAGTTCAAGCGGCCTAAGCTGGAACTAAACACACAACATCAGTCGGAAAAAGCAACTATTCATGAAAAAGAAAAAAAAACATATATAGCAACCTCAGGCTGCCAAAGCAGTGGTAGCCGAGGGGGGAGGATCATCTTTGTCATTAAAACCCCAATCATTTTTGGGATTGGAGGGCGGGCTGGGCATAGACCAGCCGTCATCAAGAGCAACAGCAGTAGGGGGATCAGTGGCAGCCTCCGCATCTTTGACCTCAGGCCGCCGAGGAGAAATCGCCAGCGCTAGGCGGGGCCATTTGCCAGCATTATCTCGACAAGCGCCAGGAGGAGGAGGCGAGGACCAACCAAAGCCACCACAGGGTGGGGAGGCAGAGTGGCGCCTCCAGCTACTAGCCCCACCACTGGGAGAGCGGTGGCAGGAGGCTTGCGAGCACGAAGTGTGCGAGTGGTGGCCTGAGGAGTGGCGCCGTTGCCAGCGGCCACGAGGCGTTGAGGTGTCTGCCGAGGCATTTGGAGGTACTCGAGCCACAGTGCAAGAGGCATTGCCCCAGTGGTTGAGTAGCTCCTGCAGGTGAGCAACTTCCAGGGCAACTTTGTTAGCTTGCACCTGTATCTACATAATAACATTGTTACAAATACAAGCTTTAGTGTACACTGCAATGTTAACATCCAAAAAGCTATGTGTGAATAAAACAACATTTCTATCTTTCCACAGAGTAAACAAAATTTCCATCCTGAATGTATGCCAGATCTAGGAGTACTTTCTGAGAATTATGGGGGAATCACCTAGCAAGATCATGTGCCATGAAAATGGTTTGGGCCTAAAGGGCTTGAAAAAATTATGAAACCAGTGCTAGTAATTTTGCGCACGTTTACAAAACTAGAAAATATGCAAAAAAGACTGGCTGACTACAAAAGGGGCATTTGGGATCAGGAACCCCTATGTGCTTGAGTTGAGGCCCCAGGGGAAGACCTTGGAAGGCAAGGCACCAAGCAAAGTGGGCAATCTTGGGCTCAGTAATAGTGCACCAGATGGTATCAAAGCGTTTTCACCATTGAGAAAGCGAAGATTGCAAATGCCATCTCTTGTTGAGCGTGTCTACCATTGGAAGATGGGGCAAAAGTCATCAGTATCCTTTATTGGGCTTGTAGTTGGCAAAAGGAGTGTCAAGATACCACTTCCAGTCATGCCACCAAGGATGACCAGACTGAATTCCAACCTTGTGCACCAAATGTATAGGGATGGAGGAAAGCAATAGGTCAAAAGTTTGCCGATCTGCATGGACAAGGCGGTATTGAACCTGCATGTCTTCCCAGGTCCTGAAACTCATAGTGACTTTGGAAAAGAGATCTTTGACAGTTCTAATGCCACGTTTGAAAAAACGAAGAGCATTGGCATCTTGGGTCTTAGCAAGAGGGTTACCCTGAATGGCAAATAGGGGAGACCACCAAATATTCTATTGATTCAAGGAGAGACCATTACGAAAGTCATCCCCAGCCCAATGAAGCCAGGGCTTGATAGCCTCCCAAGCTTTCTAGATGCTCTTGATAAAAAATGAGCCCTGTATGACAACAGGATCACGCATGATGAGAAGGGTTTGAAAACCAATCCCCTTCCACGCAGATCTGTTGACAGGGAAGCCAGAAGAAATGCAATGGCGAACTAGAATCTTCCAAGCTTTGTTTCCAGTAATAGCTTGAATGATCCACTTGGCAAAAAGCGCAAGGCCTTGTTTGTGAGTGGAAAGTAGACCGAGGCCACCATATTCTTTAGGGAGGCAACAAAATTCTCAAGCGACTCTGTGAAATCCATGATGATCAGAACTAGAAGCCCAGAGGAAATCTCTGAGTAGGCGTTCCAACTTAAGATAGGAAGCTTTGGAAGGAGCCCAACAAGAAGAATAATAAACATGGGTGGCCACTAGAATCTTAGAACAAATCTAGAATTTACTAGCAAGAGAGAGCGGCTTGGTAATCTAGTAATCAAGTTTTTTCGCAATCTTAGCAAGGACAACATTCCAAAGCTTGAGAGGGGAAGCCTGAAAGGCAAAAGGGATGCCAAGAAAACGAAAAACTTCACCGTAAGTGACCCATTTCCACTCAAACTGGTTGAGCTAGTGTGGAGCTAGCGAAAAAGACTGGCGTTAACAGAGCATTTTATGCCATTGAATGGCAAAGCTAGAGGCTTGACAAAAAGTCTTCAGACAAGATAGCGCATTGTTGATGCTTTCCTCCTCTTCAAGAAGAGTAAGGAAGGAATCATCAGCAAAATGCCCATTGACAAGCTAGGAGGTAGAATTAGGCAAGGTAATGCCACGAACCAATCCTAAGGAAACAAAATGAGCAAGTAGGTACCCAAACCCTTCAACAGCAAGAACATAAAGCGTTGGGGCTAAAGGGCAACCTTGTCTGATGGAGTGAAAGAGCCCAAATGCCTCAGACTGCAAATTATTAATGGTAATGCAAGCATTAGCATCACCAAAAAGCATCTCCACGGATTGAATAAAGTTGGGACCAAATCCCAGGGCCTAGAGCATAGCTAGGATGAAGGGCCATTCAATGCAGTCATATGCTTTGGCAAAATCTATCTTCAGAAAGATAGCCTTTTGTTTGGACTTGCGAGCCCATTCCATCCCTTCCCAGACAACAATAATGTTATCAAGAATGTATCTGGATTTGATGAAGCCAGTTTGCTCAGGCCACACAATTAGAGGCAACATGTGCCTGATTTTGAGAGAGAGTGCCTTGGCAATTATCTTATAAGCCACATTCAGAAGGGTGATGGGCCTCCAATTGCATATGTCCTCCGGATCACCAGCCTTAGGTATGAATTTAATATTTCCTTTATTTATAATGGCTCCTAAGCTTTTAGAATGATATGCTTCAAGATAGACTCTGTGCAAATTAGGGCCAATTTGCTCCCAAAGGTGCTTGTAAAACTCATAGGGAAATCCAACACACCAAGGGGACTTGTCATCTACCATAGAAAAGGCAGCCTCTTTAAGATCGCTGAGGGAAAGAAGTTGCTCACAGAAAGCACGCTGCTCCCCCGCAAGGCGGTTGGGAGTAACAGAGATGCATTTTTGAAGAGCATCTTCCTAGGCAACCAAATTTCCCTGTGAAGCAAAGACGTTCTCATAATGATGAACGAACGCTTGCAGGATGTCGGGGAGACTGGACAGAACAGTCGTTCCCTGTTTGAGTTTTTGAATCCCAACTTTGGTATGACGGGCTCAGAGAGCATGCAAAAATTCCTTTGAGGCTTTGTCTCCAACCTTAACCAGTGGAGACAAGCCTTGAGTTGAGCTCCACGAGCAACATACTTGTCAGCAACTTGCTTGTTATGTCAAATCTTGGCAAGATGAACTTGCAGATCCGTATCAAAGGGGTTAAGAGTGAGAGCCTCAGAAGCTTTTCTGAGGGCAAGGTTGTTAGCTGCATAAGCCCTTTTTTCTGAAAATGGTGACTTGACGCCCATAGATGCGTAGGAATCGCGTAGTTCTGGCAATGGCATCATTCCACCATTGAATCCATCCCCTTTGAGAGTGCGGACGTGGCTCCAAATTCCAGACACATAGGATATGTGAGATGGTGGAAGCTTGCATCAACACTGACGTGTTGAGGTAAAACTGAGACTTAGCCACCTTGGGGACAGTTGTTTGCCAAGTAATGCCAAAATAAATAGGATAGTGGTCAGATAAAGTGACATTTGACAGGGGAATGACAGACAAATCTCGATCCTCAGAAAAGGAGAAAAAAGATTGTGTAAAGATCATGGCACGATCAAGACGTTTTAATATACGATTTGGGCCAGCTCGAAAGTTGGACCAAGTGTGCCAGACCCCACTACTCTAGCGGTGGTTAGTGTTGGGATCAAACAAGCCCAATTTATTACGCATGTGGTACTAGGTTGCTCTTTCCCCAGCTGTCCAACGAAAAGGCAGAATGCCTTCTTTGTCATATGCTACTTCAACCATATTGAAGTCCCCACACATGACCCAAGTAGCTGGAGGCAAATTGTCAGCCAGCCAGGCCCACAACTGGACTCTTTCAACAGCGTCATTAGAAGCATAAACATTAATGACTCCAAAAGAGTGATTGTTAATGGAAAGTAAAAGCCAAACAATTCTATGCGTAGGGTCAATACCGTGTGAAATAATAGCAGAATGAAGGCGAGGTGACAGGAGAGTAACTACACCACCTTTGCCAGCATCATGTTGCGAAGAAAACATAATGCCATCCGGCCAAATGACGCGACATGCAACATCAAGCATGAAACCAGAGATCTTTACTTCTTGTAAACACAAAAAACCCAAATTGCCAAGTCTATGATGGGTATCCCAGACATAGTACTTTCTGGTGAGGTCTGTAAGACCTCTAACATTCCATGAAAGGCAGTTCATGAGAACTCTTCCATGTCATCCTCGTCCTCGAGAGAGGAGTAGCTATTTTGCAAGAAGTAGGGGCCAGGTGAAAGTCAGATGGGAAATCCTTTGAACTTATAGCCTGTCGCTTTATCTCTGGTACCTCTGCACGTCCAGGAGAACTACGAGAACGCCGTGTTGGTGGTGGCACAATAGAAGAGACCGCAAGCGGGGTGCGAGCCCCGACTAAGGCAGAAGCCCTGGCGGCGGCCTTGATCCCCTGCGTATTAGCAAGGTTTGAAACTTGCGAACCCCCCAGAAGAGGAACTGTCGAAGTTGTCTGCGTCCCCATGCTAGCTGGTGTAGACCTTCCTATGGGAATAGGAGGAACAACGACAACTGCCGCGTAAGATTGTTTGGGCTGAAAAGGGGTCGAGGCAGCCTTGCCCTTGCGTCCAACAGTAACCCAATCTTCTTTTTTCCCTTCGGCTTGTTTGGCAGGCACATCTTTAGGCGCGGGTTTTACCCTGGAGGTAATTAAGGGGCAATCTCGAATCTTGTGTTTCGCCGATTGGCACCTATAGCAAGTGTTAAGAAGGTTCAGGTAAAGCACCTTCTGAGAGAAGGTCTGCGGCCCAATTTGAATTTCCACAGAATCACGAAGATCCTTGGAAAGATCAACTTCGATGCAAACGCAACGTTGAGGGCGAGCATTAAAGAATTTCTCAGGCTCCTTGGTGACAACCTTGCCAAGGGTTTGGGAAATGGACTCAATGAAATGCCAACATGGCAAGGGTAAACTTGGGAACTCAACCCACACAGGGACCCTAAGCTTTTTATCATCCGAGACAGTAAAGTCTCGGGAACATTTTTGGAAAACAAGCAGAGAAGAACGGACAAACCAAGGGCCGTTGGTGAAAACCACCTCTGCTTGTGACGGGTTGGCGAAATGAAATAAAAAAAAACCTTTGGTAAGGTTTTGCACGGCATCAAGGCAGACCCCATGAGGGGTCCAGATCTTGTTAACCCATTCTCTAAGCATAGCTTCAGGAGGAGTCCAACCCACAAAATATCCTATCAAGGTGTGGTGCTCTAACCAGTCACATGCAGCATCAAATTATTGCAAAGGAAGGATAATATCAAGATTACCTTGTGAAAGACCTTCGGGACAAACTGCGCGGGCGTTTGTTCGGAGGCGGCGCCATGGTAGTCCGAAGCAACAGCGTGCGCACCAGAAACAACTGGGTCACCGCTAGCCGGAGCTATGATAAAAAAGCCTAAAGACTCCCGTAGTAAATGCGGTTTGACAAGTGTTTCCTGGAGAAGGCAAGTTCAGACGAAGAGACGTACTCAAGAGAACTAAAAAATTGCATGAGGCAAGAAACCCTAGCAGAGCCAAAAAAACTCGGTTGCCCAATCTCTCATCTTTTCCTCCACCATCCTTTTAGTTCTGCATTATCTCTTGCTTTTGCTAAACGTCTATGAACATTTTTTAAATGGCTTTTTTTTTCTGACGTGTTAGCTTTAAATCTCAAGATGATCCTCTTGAAGTATGTTTTTTGATGAATGAATGAATGTTCTTTGATGAATGAATGAATGAAAGATTTTTAATGACGTGGCCATAAGCCTAAGGGACCCACATAATTCCTAGTTAGTTTGATGTGATTTCTCCACCCCATCTCTTTTGTTATGAATCTGCATAAGTAAAATGTCCCCCTTGATTAATCAATGAGGCTACATGGTAGATTTCTTTTTAGTATTTTGGGCTCTTTCATTAACCTCTTTTTGATATTTTTAATAGCACTTTTTAAATTGGGAGATCTTGAAAAGTTAAAAGGGTTTATGGAAAACAAGAGTTTTGTGAGCGCTTGAGTCCATGTCTTATGCAAGGCTTAGAAGGTGCGTTAAACAAGTGGCAAAATTTCTAATTGGTAGTTGCTCAAATTCATGGAGTAAATGGATAAGAATGAGTTAATTGTAGGTTAGATCTTGCAACCAATTATTGATTGTACAATGTAGGTTATGAAAAGTGTATAGAAAACTTTGGAAATATCAAATTAGTTTTAAAAATTATATTAATAAAGTTCATAAAGTTTTAAATATTTGATTTTAAATTATTTTTTCTAAGATCTGTTTTTTAAATGTACTAAGCTAAGAAATTTTGAATTTGTATTTATGCCATTTTGATATTTGTGTTTGAATTTTAAAAATTGACATAAACAGACTTTTCATATTTCATTTATATTGAATAAATTTCATAGTATTATGTAATTGAATAAAAATATCTTTAATTGAGTTAAGTTTTAATACAAGAATTTTTATTTTATTAAATGTTGTGTAATAATAATTGTAATTAAAATCAAATTTTAAATATAATATTTTACATTCATTTATTTGTTTTTACAAAATAAATAAGATAGATAAAAGTAAAAGTAAGATTAGTAAATATACATTATACTAATTTATATTTAAATATTAGAAATATATTATTAAATATTTTTTATTAATATAATTTTAAGATGACATATATCAGAGAAAAATATTTAAAATTTAATTTGCATTTATTCTATTATATATAGTACTTTAAATAGATAATTTCATATAAAGGGAATATTATACTTTCAAAACTAATAATAATGTATATATTAAAATGTATTATAAACTTATAAAATATTCATATTAAAAAAATACTATACTAAAATTTGAAGTACCTACAACTCGTTTCAATCATATAGTCTCACAAATTTAAATGAGCTTTAATACTCTAAAAGGACTTGTTTGGCAAGCAGAATAAGAATACAAGAATAGGAATACTTATTCCGGGTTTGTTATTCTAGGAATACAAAATTGGAATACGTATTCCTCTTCTCTATTTGGTTCACCCATAATTTGATAGGGAATATGTATAATCTCTGTTTGGTTGTGCAAAAGTAGAATTGAAATAAGATTATTTTTTATTGTTATTTAATATTTTTTTCATTATACATTTGAATGATTTGGATTACTTTTTTTTTTTTAAAGATTTTTTTTTTTTTTCAAATTTTCAATTATGGATTTATTTTAAAAATTAGACACAATCAATTGAAATAGAAATGAAACTAGTATAATTTATTCATCATTTTTATAGAATTAGTCACTACAATACGGTCATAAACAAGTTCCAAACAACAAAATAGTCAAATTGTTATTAAATATGTCCACCATTTCTATTCAAAATCATAAAATAAATCACAATGTTCAATAGTTGCTTTGACTTTTAACTGCATTTACGCATATAGTCCCAAAAGACTAGTAAGATTGAAACAATTATGATTCCCAACACACCTCGAAGAAACATGTTATCACTTTCTCGAACCTTGCAAAACTTGCAATCAATACTTTCATGTGCTACAAATTTAGCTACAGTAGATGTGGGCAGGACATCATCGACCCACTGAAAGAAATTACAACCACTATCCCTTTGCAATATGAAATCTAAATTAGTAATGTCCACAAAAATTAGTTGGTACAAAAAATGTAAATATACAACAAAAATTAGTAATAACCTTTCTTCCATTTGGACAACAAAAGAATTTACATTTTGGATTATTTGTTGTGTGCAAGGTCTTTAGTACTACATGGCCAAAGCCACAAATTTAAATCCATCAACCCTATATAAAATATGAACAAATACAAATAAAATGACACATTCGATTAGCAAGATATATTATTTAACATACATTCATTATAGAAGAATCCATTTATCTTACATCCACTCATTAATTGTAATAATTTTAACCTCAAAACTAAGTTGCATAAATCATTCTTCCTCATCAAACTTGACTGAAATAGAAAATTCACTAGAATTTTAAAGGAGATCTAGTATGAAAATAATCTCTCTAGGTAAAATTTAAAATGAAATACATACAAGATTTGGTCAACTACTTCCTCAGTGAAAGTGAGAGTACAGATAGAAAAGCTCTGTGATGACACTGAAAGCTATAGCTAAATAAAAAACACCACAACCCTGCAAAATAGATAAGTATTTGAGAGTTTCTTAGGTGGGTACAAACCACTCCTGCAG
This sequence comes from Cupressus sempervirens, assembly GCA_028749045.1. Lineage (NCBI taxonomy): Eukaryota > Viridiplantae > Streptophyta > Pinopsida > Cupressales > Cupressaceae > Cupressus > Cupressus sempervirens. The sequence goes on along the minus strand of CM053791.1, from coordinate 689,061,496 downwards.
TGTTTATGGATATCATTAAAATAAATAAAATATCTATTATTCTATAATAGAAACAGAAATGTGCAATTTACAAACCAATCCTGCATCGTTTATGGATATCATTAGTTAACATCATTTTCTTTGGTGTCTACAACATAACTTGATTTTTTAAAAAGAAATTGATATGCTGCAAACTAATGAGGAGTCTAATAACAACTAGTTACAGAGGAACCAAATAGTAATAAGAGCACAAAAATAAATCTAATTTTGCAAGAGTAACCCACATCTGGCACTAATCAGAACCAAAACTTTACTTTCTAAGTGAGAAAACAAAAACGAAATGCATGTTTACACTTCAAAAATAATACTCTTAGAAAATAAAAATGAAATGCATTTTTACATTTCAAAAACAATACTCTAGTTGTAATACACCTGAACAAAGTTAGGATTACAACCTTCACAAATCAACTCTTGCACAAGAAAGCTGTTGCAATACAACATATATTACAATAAATCCCTCCCTTAAACTAAGCCTAAATGTTGTGTACAACATGTATTACACAAACAACACACCCTTGAACTAAGGATATGGATCAGCATTAAATCCAACCATATAAATGTTGTTTTTCCCTCCTTACCATTCTAAGATACTGTGACTAAGTAAATCCTTTAGAATCACATACAATAGATGAAATGAAAGATTTGAGAGCCCCAAAGCAACTACTTGTCACCTTCTTCATGCTATATTTCTTTTGCTTTATCTCCTTAACCTCTAACTTGGTCTCTTCAGAAGACAAAATCTCTTGGACTTGTAGACATAAGCCTCTGCTACAAAAGCTATAGTGGATGCCATAAATAAGTAATCTCAATTAAGAGGTAAAACACTATCCAACTCTTCTTCTTTGGCTCTCCAAGATCATTGTACAAGCCTCACTATTTATAGCAATGCTTATACGTAATGGCTATATTTAACTGAAAAAGGAATGGAGAAGGAAAAACACGGGGACCAAACAAAAGTGAATTGATGCTGACAAATCAATGAGCATTACAGAACATAAGGTTGCCTATTGATGTGCTTTTTCTGTCTATGACTTACAAAAAGAACCATTTCCATTCTCCTCATATGCTCCTTGATTGTCACAATATCTGCAAAATGGGTTTATGAAAAAGCCTTACACACTTTTAAGAAAATGCTGTTGCCAAGTGTAAAACTAGATTCCACAACCTTTTCCAACATACTCCTAGCCTGTGCAAAATTGGGAGCATTCAAACTGGTTATGAACCTCCATCAAGACATAATTGAAGTATGCAAAGTGTGGAAGGATTGAGAAGTCAGTAGACATATTTGACGAAATGCCTCAAGGGACGTTTTCTCATGGAATACAATAATAGCAGGATATTTACAAAATGGGTTCATTGAAAAGGATATGGAAACCTTTAGTCAAATGCTCTCGACAGATATAATGCCAAACTTCACTACTTTTCCTAACATCCTAACAGTTTGTGCCAAAATGGAAGCATTAGATTTGGGTATGAACCTCCATCAAAGCATAATCAAAAGTGGGTTTCTATCAGAAATCGTAACTACAAATGCCCTGGTAAACATGTATGCAAAATGTGGAAGCATACTTAAAGCATGTGAAGTATTTAACAGAATGCCTCAAAGAGATGCCATATCTTGAAGTATCATGGTGGCGAGATATGCACAAAATGGGTTTTTTGAAAAGACCTGGGAAACATACAACCAAATGTTGTTGGTAGATGTAAAGTCAAACTACACAACCTTTGTCAGCATCTTACCTGCCTACTCAAAAATAGGAGCTTTAAAGAAAAGTATGAATATACATAATTCATAATCAAAAGTCGATTTTCTTTTGATGCTGCTGTTACCAATGCCTTGATAGGCATGTATGCAAAATGTGGAAACATTAACATGACCTGTGAACTATTTGACAAAATGCCTCAAAAATATGTCATCTAATGGAATGCCATAGTTACAAGATGTGCACAAAATGGATTTCGTAGTGAGGATATGCCACCTATATGCTCCTTGACTATCATAATAGTTAATTTGCATATTGCTTTGGATATAGAATGGTCCTAAGTTATAATTTTTTGTGTTTGAATCAAACAAAGTATTTGACAAAATCCATGTGCCCATAGTCTGTAGCCTTTCTTACTCAATGTAAACTACTATACTAAAATCTTTTTTCAGGTATGAGGATGTTACATGCTTCATGAATTATATTGTTTATTAATTCTATACTTCACCAGACAATGGAACTCACCAATCCAATTGAATTTTCCTATATTTTTGTTTTACATGTACTAGAGTATTAAGTGCAGTTTTCTTTTTCTATCTATTAACATTGAAGTTTCCACAAATTAAAAACCTTTCATAAGGACTGAAATTATCTTTATGGAAATTCTAAATCTCTAATAGTGCAATTACAGTATAGCCATCAACCAAAGCTTTAAAAGTTGAAGTTAATGGACAGAAATTCTGTAGCAATTATCATGTCTTTCTATATTCAACAAACATCATAAGAAAGGCGCCCCTCTTAATGGAATCCAAGTAAGAAAGAAAAGGCACAGTTCAATACAAAAGTATGAAAACATCTTTCGGCTTGAAAGAAAGAAAAAACTAACATTTAAATGTTTGTTTCGAATAAAACCATAACAACCCTCCAAATTTATATCTAATATAATCTTCCCTCGCTAAGTCATCCATCTCTAAGAACCAAATAGCTCTTATTGGTTCTTGCATAAAATTATTAGATGCGATAGTCATAGTCTCTTGACTGATTTCAGGGATGGCTTTCAAGGAAGCAAACAAATTTGCAACATCTTTCTTAGTATCCTCTTTATCAAATTTAATGATGTGTGACTTATTGATTCCCTCCCGTATCTTATGGATTTTTTCAGATATTACATCCAAAGAAGTGGCCATGCTTGCCTTCCACCTCTTTGGCCTCCTTGTCATTGGTGTGGAAGGATTGTTTCTAGTGGACTGATTTGACTAAAGGTAATTTTCATCTAAATCATCAGCAACATTCAGAGGCATATTAATTTCCTCATCATCACCTAGATCAACAACCTCATCAAAGAGGTTACCATCTTCAACATCTTGTGCCGTTGTAGCGACATTTCCTTCCTCCATGTCATTTCCCACAATGATCACTAGATCATTAAAATAGGTGAGTGGCTGCCTCCTATACACTTTTGCAATCCTGAATTCATTTCTCTACATGTTGGAAAAGTTAAATAATTAGATATTTTTTTGAAATTAGAACGGGACATGACTTTGAAGAGGACATTACCTTCAAAAGTTCATCCCATACGCTATCGTCGACATCCATGAGTTGAGTTGTCTCGTTCCAAGAAAACCCACTTGTATTTCAAAAATCTTTCATTACTCTATACACTGACTTCCATGTTTTCAACTTATTCTTAAAATTATCTCTTCCAAGATTCAACTTTAACTCTTCATTGAATCTCCTCTCTATTGTTGTCCACACACTTCTTTCCTAAAATCTCCTTCACCTTTCCTTCCTAGAGTAACTTGCTTAAGGAGCAAGTCTAGAAGTTTCCACTCCATATCTCTAGTCCACACCACTTTTGGACTTCAAGAAGAACTAGCAATGGGGGGAGCAATGGGGGTAGCAACAGGGGTAGAAATGGGGAGCATACAAACATCCTCATGTATGCTCGTTAATAGATTTGTGAAAGACATTTTCACATTTGAAATAAGCAGCTGTTATGTTGATGCAAAACTTGCAATAAGTAATGAGTTGTTAGTAATAATAAGTTGTTAGAGTGTGTAGTCCCAAAGACTTCTAAATGAAAGCATAACAATAATTGTGATTCACAATTAATAAATCACAGTTTTAAATCACTTAATCAACAATTTAAAGCATAACAATAATTCTAATTTGCAATTCATAAATCACAGTTTTAAATCACTCAATCAACAATTTGAAAGCATAACAGTAATTCTGATTCACAATTCCTAAATCACATTTTTAAATCACTTAATCAGTAGTTTATAACAATAATTCTAATTCGCAATTCCTAAATCATAGTTTTAAATCACTTAAGCAACAATTTAAAGCATAACAATAATTTCGATTTGCAATTCCTAAATCATAGTTTTAAATCACTTAATCAATAGTTTAAAGCATAACAATAATTCTGATTTGCAATTCCTAAATCATATTTTTAAATCACTTAATCAATAGTTTAAAGCATAACAATAATTCTGATTTGCAATTCATGAATCAACAGTCTATACAAAGTGTTAATTCGAGTATTGTAGCTGTTCAAAAGTGAGGAAAAAGTGTAAATGCGAGTAAAAAGAACAACTAATGTCGATACAAAATAACTAATGTTGAGATCTATCGTCCTCCCACATCCTTCCTGCTATTTCTTGATGTAAGCTTCCAGTCCCATAGACCCTCGTTGTGGTCTTTTGTTGGACATGAATAATATTATCTTATCTTGAAAATTTCCCCAATCATCTCTATCTCATTGAGTCATCCCATAAGTTTCAAGAATTGACACATTTATCCCATCACAATCATCATCCACTTCAATTTCCATAGTGGATGGAACACCATCCTCTATTGTAATGAAATTGTGTAGTATGCAACAGGCTAACATGATCTTTGTTTGACTCATGATACTGTAGGATGTCGCATGCCTCAAGATAGGAAAACATTGCTTCAAAATACCAAATGTGCACTCAATCACATTCCTAAGAGAGGAGTGTCGGTGGTTAAATAGCTCATGTGCACTATCGATTGGGTTTGCTTTGGAAAACTCTTTTAGGTGGTACTGCGTACACCGATATGGGGCAAGAAATCTAGGAACATTTGTATAGCCGACATCAACTAAATATAACTTTCCTATACAAAGGAAAAAATATATTATAGATTGCAAATTGCATAAAAATTATGGTTAACAATAATGACGATATAATCATTAAAATTATGATTTAATACACCTGGGGGAACTAATAGTGGATCTACTCTTGAAAGAGCCGAAGCAAGAACATGACTATCTGCATCTAACCCTTCCCAACTAGAAAGAACATATTGAAACTTGTAGTCAAATGAATAGACACCCATTACATTTTGTGACAGGTTGCCTTTTCTATCATAATATTTTGCTTGGTTTTCCACATCAACGGTAACTAGTATATGGGTTCCATCAATTGCTCCAATATAGTCCTAGTGTAAGAAATATTATTGTCATATATGTAGCAATAGACTCAACCAATAAAATACATGGCAATATGAGATTTACCTTAAAGTATGGATCAAAATAGTCCTTCCTTATAATTTCTAGAGGAGTATTTGGAGAAGGGGGCAAAAAGTAACTGGTATGGAGTGATATGATAGCCTTCAAGACGTTGTAGAAGTAGCAACTCACTATTTCTCCAGAGTGACCAAAGTTAAGGCCAATCTTACGATTCCTTAGATTGTGGCCAAGAGTATATAGGAACATAACTAGTTGTTCTTCCAATTTCATGTTTATTGTATCTTTAATGCTCCCTTTCTCCCTTAAAATATTGACAAGTTTGAAGAATGCTCCTCTACTCATGCATATTTGGTCATGGCAATCCGTCTCATTGGAATATGTAATACGTTTATAAAAAGGACAGACAACCCTTCTTCGCTTGCGTCTGTGTCTTCTAGCATCTTCTGATGCTATTACTTTGAATGTTGCTTGGGTTGCAAGCATAATGGAAAGTACATGCAAGAGCGTGATCTTCCTAACAATGCTTTCATAAACTTGTATATCATTAGTAGGATCCATCGAACACCCTATAACATTTTAATGTAGTTATTAATTCATTACTATAGAGTTATTACAAGGAAAAGAACAAATAAACTATCAATAATGTCAATTAGTTTCAGAATCAATTATGTCAGCCAACAAGTGTGAATCTACCATTACAAATACCATAGTCAACCATAACTTCTCCGATCTGTAAAGAGTTGAAGTATATGTGATTATGTTGGACATAATGCAGTGCTATGGAATGTAACATCAACATATTCAACTTGTTCATAGATACCCCTCTTAATACAGAAAGTCTGTATGAACAAGGTGAATGTGTTGAGCTTATTACAATCTATCAATACTACAAACATGCACTACAATATCATGTATTCTTCAACTGCAAATATTTTCTCACAACACACTGCAATGCTTTATTGGGTAAAATCTAGGAATGCTATTCTAGAACAGGGCTTATCAAATGTACTACCCATATAATAATAGAATAAAAAGCTTAGACTTTACTTGCATGCTACTAATGAAAGCCAACTAACCCTATGAAATTGGATAACTCCAAGCACCTATAACTTGCATGCTATTGGTTAAAACTAGATAACCCTATAAAAATGGTTAGCTCCTAACAGCTATCACTTGCATGCTACTAATGAAAGCTAACTACCCCTATGATACAACTGAGTACTTCTTTTGGATGAGCACGGTCCTTGACTTTTGTTGTGTTGGAGAAATGATAAGCTTATCTATAAGCAGTTCAAAGGTTTTACAATTTTAGTGATCATTTCGAGATGATTAAGTTTAGATATTGTAAAAGAGGAAGGGATGAATTCTCACTATCATTTGTGTACCAACTATGAATCCTTTAATTCCCAAAAAATATGTAGAGGTAAAGTCATCATGAATAAAGTTTTAGATCAAGGTCTTAAGTAGGAGTTTAACAATTTCTATTGTAAGATTTTGATTAGTGGCATACAATTTTTGATTAAGGAAAAAAGGTTTTGAAGGGTGCTTGAAACCCTTTACATCTCGTAAAATTTTCAATGGAACCCAAAAAAAGTACAGTCCAATGGTGAAATAGGTCAACAACCAAGTGTGACCAGGGTGACATCGCATAAAAACAATACTCATCACCCACCAAAACAGGTTTAAACTGGGCACTTTAAACCCCATGGTAACAAAGAGAGTAATATAGTAAGCCCCATACCATGTCAGACTACAAAGAACAAACAGACCATAAAAGCTAGGAGAACCAAAAGCGGAACAGCCACAACAATGACTCAAGCTTTCCCTTTCGGTCCCATTTTTTGAGAGCATAATGCCATATCAAAAGGAGTGGAGGGCTTGACCTTTTTACCTTTTATTGTGGTCCATCCATCCTCCACTAAATTGGTAGCCTTCTGCCACACAAAGTCAACATCCCCACCACCAGCCACCAAAACCCTCGCCGCCAGGGAATGAATTGCAGTAGAGACAGGAGCAACATAAACCTAAAGTGGGGCAACAACATCTGGCTTCAGAGCCCTAGGAGGGGCAGTAGGCGAAACGCCGAAGACAGTATTTACTAGAGGGAGAACAGAGGATGGCACCAAAAAAGGGTTAGTGGTCAAGCCATTCGAAATAGCAGGCAAGGACATCACCAAATTTTTTTGAGAAGAGTCACCCTCCCCAGTTGGGGGGGATTTATGAATCGCGTAGTTATCCTCTGAAACCCTCTTCCACCATGAAGGAGAATTCTTCGGTTTTGATTTTTCAGAGGAACATCAAGAAACAAGGTGGCCGGTCTTGTTTAATAGCCTGCAATGGAAGGGGATACCCTCATAATCAAGAAGCTAGATCCAAGAACCAATCAAAGAGTCCAAATTGATCTTTTTAGGGAGTCCCTTGGAGATGTCCATCTCAACCAAGATGCGAGCATATGTCATTCAGAACACATTGGAAGAAGCAGTGTCAACTAGTAAAAAGTTCCCTAGGTTATCCCCCACCGCCTGCAGGATTGAGTCCTGCCATAGGTGAAGGGGGAGATTCGGTAGCCTGACCCACAGAGGGACCTTATTAAAGGATTTTGTTGATGGATCAAAATTCGGAAACCAAGGTTTAGCCATCAAGGGAAACTTTTCCCCCCAAGAGAAACTACGACGTAGGATGGCATTTCTATCATCAGAAGAATCAAACGTCACAATGAAAAAACCCCTTGCCATAGGGTAAATCTGAGCAGTAGCCGAAATGAGGGGCTCCCAAACTCGACCAATCCATGCGTGCAGGTTTGAGAGAGAGGGCCAAAAACCCTTAAAACAAAAAAATAGCGGCATTGGAGGAGAGATCATCCGAATGAGAGGAAATGTCATCGATTGGTGGCATACAATTGTCACCACAACGATGGTTGATTAAGTTGGTATTTGTTGTGAATTGAATAAAAAAATTAAAAACAATCAAGGGGTAGTTGTTATATTGGCATCAAACCATAACATTGAACCCGTGAAGCTCACTTTACTCTAGATAAAGTTGACTCTTGCACTACTAACCCACTATAACTAAGTGATTACTTATATGTGTGGAGTTATTTTGAATATCTTAAATGGACTTTTAAGCTCGTGAGAATGGATGGATGGTCCTAACCAAGAGAACCTGGATAGGTGAAAAGGGGAGATTGGATATGTGAGTTGTCAAAAAAATTAAAGTGCCCAACAGAAAGTTATTGTATCTAATTATTACTATTTACCATAGCCAAATTGTTGAATGTGATTTCACACCTTGTCATAAGGTAAATATCGTGATATAATAAGGGTATTAAGAATCCTCCTTATGTATAAGCATGGATAGATATGAACTTAAAATGCGAAAAAATGCTAAAAATATTTATCAGTGATAAGTATGTTCATTCCAATACCTAAACTTATGTAGATACACCTCAACATAACAAAATATGATTAAAGATGGTTATGCATCAACTCATCTAGAAAATATTTAATATTAGTAAACCAACATGTCATGAGCTTGGAAATGGGATTGCATATGGTATGAGTCCATACAAATAATAACTCACAAGGAATAAAGAGTTGTGTTTATATTCTTTAGTGATAAAATATATTTTTTTGAATTAAAATTTTGTGAATGTTTGTTTAGTGGGACACTATGATGTGTTATAAGCTCACGTAGCAAGCAACATGATTATGAACATGGAATTTAAATTTAAACTAATGACTGTAAATTGAAAATACGAGACATGCTTGACTATGAAGACTGGTCTTTGATATGTGGTGCCCATGCCTTATCAATGGCATGTCACCACCAATACATTTGATCCATTATATTCCTATTGTTTGTGTCATGCTCATGTTCCACAACAATGAGAGGAGGAAAAATGAGATGAATATTTTACATTAAAGTTCGCTAAAACACCAAACACTGTAAAGCCCAAGAAATTTGCCAAATTGAGAATATGAAGCCAACATTTCTTTGCCATTACTCTACAAGAAAAACATGTGGACCAGAGCAAGTAGTTTGTTTAAGATAGGAATGGGCGAGGAGTTCTGAAGGCTGAAGTGGTTAGTTAGGTGATGCAAAAGTAGAGGGGAAGGGTTGTAGAGTTCAAAAATTTATAGTCTTGCTATAGGAAGAAGTAGAGGGTAAGGATTGTAGAGTTTAGAAATTATAGTTATACTTGCTATAGGAAAATGTTGCAATCTTATGGAACGCAATAATGGCTAAAGCTGGAAGGTAGAGAGGCTTACGTTGGTTTATACTTTATAATTGAAATTATAAGGCAATAGATTATCTTTACATCGGTCAAAATGTAGAATCATCATGTCTAGCTGACATTGTTGGCCAACAATATTGAACCTTATCAACTAAATAATGTTGTATTCTCATTATGTATTCCTTTGTTCCACTAGAATCATGAGTAGGTATCTGAGCCAATATTTCCTAGACTCATCTATTCATATTTGGTGTCAGATCTGATCTTTTGTACCAGGCTTAGATCATTGAAAGCGTTTAAAACATCTTAGTAACTCATAATGTAACAACTTCTTGTCATATTTGCATAAAGTGGATTGATGGGGGAAAGTTTGTATTGGATTGTAGATACCACACATCTCTTTTCAATCATTTGATCTCTTCCAAGAAAATAGTTGGCATATTAGGTCAAGGCTATTAACAATGACTATTCATAATCATGAGAAACTGGATTGTTAAAAGCCTCTCCAACATGATTTTGCGCCTATGCACTGAAAAAGTAGGTCATAATATGACAATGCATTAAAGATATAATGTGAAGTGCATCGTGCTAGCATCAAATATATTTGCATTCGGTTTTAATTTTTTTTGGAAAGATGGATAACCTACAGGTAAGTTTTCTTTGAACAAAATCAATATTCAGTAGTGAAAAACCATAAGTATTGGTATATGATTAAATTTAGATAGACAAGCTCTAGTCTTCAATTCAAATCCCAAATAATACAACCAAAATACTTGAAGATCTTGGTTTAGCTCAAATATAAATGCATTATATTCTAGAGACACATCTTCATATCCCAAAACACAAATAAGATGTGGAAAAAAATAGAATACAACACAAAAATGAGAAATAATACAAAGCGAAAGAACTTATGTGGCCTAAGTCTGCTGAACACTACCAGTCACGTGACTAGAGACTGTATAGCACCACACATTATAATCTCTCAAAATTCTTGACACCAACTCTTCCTCCATGGCCCCTACAATGTGATCCAAAATACCGTTTCCAACAGGAAGAAGAACAGACTCTGGCATCACTAAAAAGGGAAATGACAGATCCACATTTAATTGCATTCTGACCCACCCTCTAAAATAGTGAGCTTCCTTACTCTCCAATGGTGAAGGTGTGTCCTTATGAGCGATAAGTTCCCCTCAGAGAGAAAAATTAATATCCAAGTCATCATTCAGCCTTGGTAGGCCAACTAAATCCAAAACTAGCCCGTTCAAAGATAACTAGAGCAAATTTTTACTATGGAAAACCATGAAACAAAGAAAAAAATATGGTTTCTACTTTTAAAAAACTGGGTAAAAGATCTTATCATTGAGATGTAAATGATAGCTAGGGCATCACCTAGAAAGGGCTTGACCTAGAAAAGGCAGTGTAAACCCACAAAAGACCAGCTTGCAAAGAATGACAATATATCCAAATTTTATGGGCAACAATAAACAATGCACCTAAATTTATTGCACGAGAATTTACTTCCAAATGGCTTACACCCTGCACCACGTATATGTCTATGCCCCACCTTTGAATCTCTGCCTCTGCAATCGTTTTGGAACCCTAAAAAATAAATAGAATGAAAGATGCAAATATGAGAACACTGCAATGGGAGAACCTTGCAATCATACAAAATGACACCAATGATACAAATGGAAGATCGCAACCATACTTGAAAAAAATGGAGGATCGCAATACCAAATTCCTTTGCCTAATATGAAAGATTCATAATATTCATGGACACAAGCAACAAAGGTAAATTTGAGAACCACACAGACCCAAAATTTTATATTTTTAAACAAAGTAAATATGGAATAGGAATAACTATTCCTATTCCACCTATCTAGGTGGAATTACGTATGCCAAGTTTTTGGGCAAAATTGGAATACTTATTCCGATTGTATTCCTATTCACAATTGAAAGTTGTTGCACCCAAACAAAGAATAATGATGCATAAATGCCTATTCCGTCAGTATTCCCGTTGCAATAGTCGGAATTAGAATGGAATTAGTATTTTGAATTAGAATAGCATTGCGATGGGATTTGTTGCACATAGGGAAGTTTTGCTAACGTTTAATCTAGTATTTTTTCAATAATTTTTTTTACCTCTAAATTTGGCATGAATAGTAGTGGCAGAAATATGGTTCTCTTTAGAGTTGTGTTCATTCAACCATTTTAGTATGGAGAATTGGTTCGTGTCTGCAATTGACTGTGTAAATCATTCAACACAACACATCCATCAATTACTGCTTCAAACAATCCTACCAAGAGCATTTAATCCATTCCTATACTTTTACTGTCAGCCAACCCAATGCATTAAACACGTACCCATACAGTTGTTATTCAATGACATTTTTTACTTTTTAATTTCATTTATAAATGTTCTAGACCCCAGGAAAATTCATAGCCTCTAATCACAAAATTCAAAAATTTGCAAGGAAAAAAATTCCAACACAAACCTTAGAATATTACATATGGATTCCTGAAAAAATTAATTGTTGTGTGCTAATGGGAACATTAGTTAAATGTTGTTCAACCAAAATACCTATTTTAAATGTTTTGATTAATTTTAAAGGTTTTGATTAACTTTCGACTTGACCATCTGTTTTGAGAAATTCAAATTGTAGAGTGGAGCTAGTTTTGAAAATTTGGCTAATATGAGGAGAATTTGGGCAACAAACTTAAAAATAAATATTTATTCATAAAAATGAGACAAACATCAAATTAAATCATATGGAATTTTTATTTACTCACATTTTTCATGAGTATAATACACCTCTTAGCATAATTGTTTTTTAAGTTCATACTAAAACATAAATAAAATTAGAAACATTCATATCCTCTTATTTAAGAGTCACAAATATGTCAAATTTAATGGTTTGTATTTTAATAATATTTTTGCATCCATTTGTGAATATAAAATCTCTACACATAACGCTCAATTCAATTAACGAATTATCATTATTTGACAATTTTACTCGCATTCTTCACTCCATTATGTGAGTATTATATACCTCTTAGCATAATTATTGTAAACATTTACACAACCATTTTGACTACTAGAAACATTCATATTTTACACTTAACCATCACAAACATGTAAAATTTAATGGCTTGATTGACAACATACTTGCATCCATTTGTGAATACAATGCATAGGTAGGTAATTATCTAATTATCATTATTTGATGATTAATCATTTCTATTTAATTTTAGTATTCAATAAGTTATATTTCATCCAATAAATGTTCTCATATCCATTCAATGCATTAATGTATAATAATTATGATTTTAATAGGAATGTGTTTAACATTCAACCTAGGTTACTTTAGGGTTTGCTAAATCATTTTCGGGGAGAAAGTGATATGGGTACTAATAAAGCTCCTTGGTCAAAAGAATTTATATAGATAAATTGGCACTCCTTATGCCTCAAGCTACTTAGCATATGGCTCCTTTAAGTTTTCTTTTTGGGATGTGGTGGTGTTGTCCAATGATGAGGAATGAGGTATTTAAAAAAGTGCCACAACTTGTCAAAGTGTAGACCTATTTTAATAAAGTGGGAATAGTACTAGTGGAGAGTCATGAATGCTAGGAAAGTGCATCAAATTCTGCTTCTTTTAAAGGCCTCATCATTACCCCTACCAAGGGTCACTTTGAGATTCCCAATGTTTTGAGCATTCTTGCATTTTGTGGATTAAATTCAATAAGCACAATATTGTTGGGAGTTCTTTCAAGGTTTCTAGTAACCCTCTTTAAAATGTGTCGCCTTAGAGATCTTGAGATATGTATGAACCATTCTTGCATTTTGTGGATTGAATTCAATAAGCATAATAGTATAGGGAGGTCTTTCATGGTTTCCAGATCCCCTCTTTAGATGTGTCACCTTTAGAGATCTCAAGATATTACAATAGAATATAAAAGTAATGTGGGGGTTGAAGAGGTGGGGTCTTTGTTGAATATCACCTTGATTTTGTTTCTTTTGATTGTTAATAATGCTGGGTAGTTCTGGGGGCTCATTCAATGCTAATTATTTTAGGTTCAAATGCTAGTAGGTTGAGAAATATAGTTTTCTGCACTAATGTCCTTTAGACTCGTGGATGCTTCTACTTCCTAGGTGGGAATCCATACAACTTGGCAAAATCATCTAAAAATGAACTTTTGTTCATAAATGAATATCTTCAGCTTTTACAATTTCACTAACCTTTTGTCGCTTGAAATGTCCAACTCCCTGCTAAAGTGACATAATGTTCCTTTGCAATTCATTTAATTTAAAATATATCATGTTACTGGTATAGTTCTTCAATAATTTCATTCCATTAAGTAGTCTTCAATATCACAAAATATCCACTCCACACAACACCCCCCCCTCTTTAGGCTACCAATGCATAGTACTGATTAGAGAGCAATCCAGCTGCTTATATAAATGGACTTCTCGGCTACATTACATATTACAGATTCAAAATTCATCATGGTTGCAATTTAGTAATTTCCTCCTTACATTGCATCTACCATAACAGTAAATTGGGAATTTAACTGTTATTTTGGCTCAATGCAATGACATTAATTAGAAATTACCTGCTTGCTAGGAGCACATGAATTAGGATTTTTCATCTCAGTAGCTTATTTCACGTCGCTCAGCAAAAAACTTGCCTGTAGGTGACTCTGGAGGAAGTAAGACTGTCCATACTCCTGTATCTGCACCTTCATCGGCAGTTACAATACCTTCCCCACCAGTCATATCAGTCTTGACCCAGCCTGGACAGTAGCAATTGACATATATCTTTGAACCTGCAGGGTGATCTGAAAGCCTCCTTGAAAGCAAACGAGTATAGGAATTGAGAGCTACTTTTGAGACTGAATAGTCTGTAAAGTTTTGTGGCCATCCACCAGAGATCCACGTTCCTTCTTTCACTTGTTCCAAAAATCTTTCTACGGTATTATCAATCAGTTCTTCTGTCAGATGTTCCTCGTCTTCAAGTTGTTTCCTTTGCTGCTCGTCGCCAATTTTCTAAAAGGCAAATGGTTTGTTAAAATTTAGACACGTGTTTCTTAAATATCCATCAAATTTGAACAAAATCGTTTCAAGCATTTAAGACTCTAGAGGATTATCAGAAAATGCTAAGCAACAATTGCATAGTTGATTAGCTAAATACAGATGGAAAAATAGCTTTAGGAATATCATATTCATTTTTCATACATTCCGCCTTCCATTTATCCTGCCCAGTCGGGAGCCGACATTCAGAATTCGGGCACCAGATGCTGATGATCTCATTAGAGGAAGCATGGACTCTATCATCCGTTTGGAACCATAGTAATTTGTATATATCACAGTATGTGCATGCTCAACTGAATTGCTTGAGCCAGTATTAAAATTGACACCTGCATTATTCACCTGTGCATAATTTCCATGCATATGAGACTCTGGATAACTCCAAGGATCCAAACTTAAGAAGCAAGAAAAAAGATTAATACATGTTTCCAGTTCTTATTTTAGTGAGTTTATATAGTCCTCAAATTTCAATTACTACACATTCAAAACATCTATGAGTAAGAACAAAACCAACCTTCTGAGGGTAACACCAAAGAAAAGAATTCAAATAGCACCTAACATCTTCTTTCCAATAATAGGATTTACTACGGGTCATCACAAAGGTAGACTTAGCAAACTGAAAAGAATCTTGAAATTGCAGTATCAGTAAAGCTCTTTCTGATTAGCAGGCACTACCACTAAACTATGAAGATGGAGTACCAATCAATTATGGAAGAATGTGTTAAGGTTGAAACAATTTACACAAACGTAAGGGGTGATATTAGCAAGATTACTTTGTGTAGTCAAAACTAAAGAAATATACCATTCAATTAAAGGATCAATAATCAGCTAACCATGGTTCACAAATGAATTTGCTGCAGTGTCATAAAACAGATTCTCATCCAAGCCGTACCAGTACAAAAAAGGTAATAAGTATAAAGAGAAGGAACACATTCCTCCCAAAGAAACTGTTGCTTCTTTTAACTGATTACCTAAAACATCCTCAAGATTAGCCAACATTCTTATCAGTGGAGATTTTTCAACAGTGGCCAACTAACAAGAATCAACACTAAAGTTGAATTCTTTTGGTTTTGCAAGACCAAAGAGGATTTACCTATAATTTATAACAATGCCTAAGGATTTGATCCGTTTCACACTTTTCTGGTAATGTTGACATAAATGCTCCCAAATATGGATCAAGAATGCATCAATCCAAAGCAATTAGGCAAGATTTCTTGATATGATACATATGATAATCCTGACAACATATAGGCTTACTTCTAACATAAAGGAATTTCTTAAAAATAAAGGTGTTCAAAGGCTTTCTTTGTGTGTGATTCTGCCTGGTTGAGTTAGGCTTCTCTAATTGGTGCCTGTCCTGGGATACAAAGTCCAACCTAAAATATCATATAGAGTGGAAATACATCAACTAGGTTCAAATAAGGTTACCAATATTAATATCTTATATTAAAATTCACACTTGATTTCTATTTCAAGTTATGCTTATGAATCCACAATATTATGTTCCAACCATAAAATCTTGTTTAAAGCTATTTAATCTACTCCTTGAGAGTTGCAACAAACAAGGAATACACTATCCTCGTCGAAGAGGTGAAATCAACATAAATTTTTCATTATTTTCATGAAAATCAGAGTATAATATAAGGAGACAACATAATCAAAATTTATATATACATATTGTTCATTCTAATCAAATTTTGGTGTACGACAGTTTGCTTTGATAATTGTAGAACTCTTCTATATATTTGAACAAAAACTTTATCTCCTTTAAAATCCTTTCAAAATGCCCCTGATTTCCCTTTTATATGAACAAGGGAACAACGAGCTTCCAGCCATGTACACATGTAAGATACTCATTTGACAAACAATTACCAAAAGAATATGCCAAAAGGCATCTTTAAAGCACAAGATGACAAAATAAGGATTTTCCATTTATTACAGGAAGTAATTGGTAAAAAAAAACTTGATTAATATTATCAGAGATCAAATGATCAATATATACAAATGAATAGATGATGTTTCCTTAGGAAATAGTCGTCAAGAATAGAAACATTATATTCTAGCTCACAAATAACTAAATAAATATTAGAAAATAATAGTTACAATAGATTACCATTAAATAGATATAGAAATTGTCTCTTATCGTAATACCCTCCCTTAATGATTAATTTATCCACTACACCAAGCTGTCCTCTGAATTTGACAAACTTATTTGGAACAAGCGGCTTGGTGAGAAAGTTTGTAGTTTGATCCGCTGTAGGAACATATTGCAAGTCTATTGTCTCGTCTTCAACCAGCTATTGAATTTAGAGATAGTGAACATCCACATGCTTGGTTCTCTCATGGAAGACTAGATTTCGTGCTAACTTGATAATGCCTTCGTTATCAACAAACAAATTTGTTGGTTCTGCTAGTGACATCTGTATATCCCCAAGTATTCGACGAAACCAAATGACTTCTCAACCTGCCTTAACTGTCCCTTTGTATTGGACCTCTGTAGAGGAGAGAGAAACTACTTGCTACTTCTACCAGTCCATGTGATGACACTAGAACCCAAACTGAACACATCCAGAAGTTGACTTTTAATTGTCAACAGAACCTGCCCAATCTGAACTTGTGAACCCACCAAGTCTAGGATTAGGTCTCTAGGAGTAAATAAGTCCATAATTAGTAGTGCCCTTCACATAAAAAAGCACACATTTTGCTAACATCCAATGATCAGCCTTGGGAGCTGGCATAAGCATGAGATGTGGTTGACTGCAAAGCTGATAAGGTCTAGTAGTAGAGAGGTAGATAAAGTTGCCTACTAGTTGCCTATATGTAGTATCATCAACTGGAGGAGAATTAGATTGCTTGGTTGATAACTTCAGACCTTTCTCCATGGGTGTAGATGCAATCTTATAATCCTGCATACGAAAGATGTCTAATAGAGCCTTAACATAATTTGAGAAATGAAGATACTAGAAAACTGCTCCCAAACCTCAACACCTAGGCAATAATGCATGAGCCCAAGGTCACTCATATCAAAAGACTGGCATAAACTCTGTTTGATTCCTTGAATCAAACATGTTAAACTGCCAGTGATGATCAAATCATCCACATAAATGACCAGAAGGATGATCTTACTATCAATAGTCTTGATGTTCAAATTTGAGTTTGAAAAACTCCTCTGGAAGCCTTGGTCACTGAGGTACTTATCAATTTTCATGTAGCATGCCCTAGGGGCCTACTTCAAACCATAGAGAGCTTTCACTAGTCTAAGAACCTAGTGTTCTTTACCAACAACCTTGAACTAGGAGGCTGTCATGTAGATCACCATTCAAGATAACACTCTTGAAGTCCATTTGATGGACTTTTCAGAAAAACAATGTTGCCATGGCTAGGACTAATCTAATTGTGCTCATCTTTGGTATAGGAGCAACGGTCTCCTCATAATCAATACCCTAACACCGAGAAAAGGCCTTTGCAACTAAACGAGCTTTGTACTTATCCAAAATACCACCAGAATTTTATTTTATTTTGGAGACCCATTTGCAACCAATGGATTCCAGGGAAGATTAGAGAGGACCCAAGTGTGATTCTTCAACAAGCCTTGGTGTTCAGATTTCATGGCTTGTTCCCACTTTGGAATTCCTTTAGCCTTAGAGTATGTATGAGGTTCAAGCACACTGTGAACGTTGGCCATGAGAGCAAAATTGACTGTCTTCGTAGCTTTGCTCTTTTTCCGAGCAATTCTCCCATCGATGAGCTCATCATCTTGAAGATCAACAAATGTATTAGCCTGCCACTTAGGCTGGAGAGAAGGACCAACAATAGTATCAAGAGGTGCTCTATGATTAGGCTCCTCATTAGAAGAATTTGGATCAAAATCAAGTGAAGTATCTACATATCTAGGTGATCCTGTAGGAAAAGTCGGAGGTGTCTGCACATAAATCACTGGTATTATTGGAGCTACTGGAGATGTTGGAGCCTCCCACTAGGAGGACCTAATGGAAGTTGAACTATCAAATCATGAGCCTTCATAAGATGATCTATTGGATGAAGAATAGGAGAAACATTCATGAATGGTCCTCCTTGCTCATCAAAGACTATCACGACTGTAGGAAACAAGATGTCTTAGTGTCAATCAAGTGATAGGCTTTGTGAAGACTACTATATCCAACAAGCATCCAACTTAGTGCGTGATGCATTAGGATCCAAACATAGGCAAGAGAGCCAAAAACCTTTGAGTGACTTATTCTGGGCTTGCGACCTAATCAAGCCTCTTCCAGAGCCTTGCCTGTGACTACCACAATGGTTGACCTCTTCAAAAGGTAGATTGCAGTGTGAACTGCTTCTACCCAAAACTTCTTCGGAACATGTCTATGGTCGAGCATGGATCTAGCCATCTCAATGATTATTCCATTTTGATGTTCAACTACACCGTTCTTTTGCAGTGTGTGGGTTGTGGTTAACTGGTGCTTGATGCCATTAATATCAAAAAAGCTAGAGAGTTATTTAGAACAAACCACCCCCCCCCCCCCCTGCCCCCCCATTATCCATCCTAAGAGCAATAATAGAATTCTCAAACTCTTTCAACTAGAGGTTTGAAATTCTGGAATATAGTAAATGCTTCTGATTTCTTTTTAAGAAAATAGACCCACATCCTTCTATTGAAATCATCAACAAATAACATAAAATAATTGGACCCAAGAATTGAAGAAGTGGCCATAGAGTTGTATATATCGGCATGAACAAGCTGAAGTACTTGAGAAGCCCGCCATGAATCACTACTTTTGAAAGGTGTGAGCTATTGCTTCCTAGTCTAGCATGCATCACAAACTCCAAGTTGTTGAGTCTCACTCTTTGGCAATCCAAGGACAAGCTCTTCTCGAGCAAGTTGAGAGATAATGCACATTTAAGTACCCATACCGCTGATGCCAAAGTGAACAAACAAAAGACCGCAGAGCAACCATAGCTAAGTCCTAAGAATCACCAGAATCAACAATTCAGAAAGGACCATGATCCTCAAGGCCAACTGCAACAAGAGACTCTCCCCATCAGTGATAGTGCACTGGCGTGAGCTGAAGGTGACATCCAATTGTGGAGAGTGCCGCAGCAACTAACAGACTAAGAGTAGATTTAGTTCCATCCCTGGAACGTAGTATATATCAAGGAAAATGAGATTCCTCCTAACAAACCAAATCTGAATGTTGCCTTTTTCAACAACAATGTACTCTTCCTCTCCACCAAAAATAAGTGAATCTGAATAAGGTTGGTAGTCAGTGATCCAATCTCTACGGTAGGTGAAACGAAGAGAGGCTCTTGTATCAATATATTAGGCATACGACTTGACATGATTTGCAGGTCTTTTAGCCACAGAGGCATTAAAGGTAGATTCTGTTTGCTTAGTGTACTCTGCACTGTTCACTTTGGGCTGCAAACTAGATTGCTAAGAAAAGGCAGCTAAGCGTTTCTGACATTCAACCTTCATTTGACTATACTTGTGGCAGTAGTTGCACTGAATGTTCTTTTCCTTAGAGCCTTTTGATGCTGGAGCAGAGGACTTCTGCTGGGAAGATTGTTGTGAAGGAGACTTGCCCTAATCCTTCTGAAAGGATTTAGTAGAAAAGGCTTGCTCTGTGGAGGTGGAGCTGGAAATGCTACCGAACTGTTGTTTCCACCAATCTTGTTGAAGCAAAAGTGTGTAGAGATTTGTGAACTTGAGGTCAACACTAGTAGAAGTGATGCTGAGATTCTCGATAAAATGCTTGTAGGACTTGGGTAAACTTTTGAGAGTGATTACCACAATGTCATCTTCCTCCATCTTGTGTCCAATGGCAAGCAGCTAATCACAGATTTCCTGCATCCTATTTGTTGTGTGGTTTTCACACCATCACCCCATTGCAGATGGGGATCCCCTTTTTTGTCTTTATCTAGTAGTTGTCTTAGATGATTTTAGTTGGCAACATTTCAAGTCTCCAAGTCTGGGGTGTGTGTGAGTAAATTTCGGTCTCTGGTTTGTGTAAGCATTTTGGTGCCATCTTCACGAATTTTCGTAGCCAAGTCCAAATGGAAAGTGGAATTTTAGTCTAGGAGAGAAGGGTTTGCGTGTTTGATGAAACTTGTGAGAGGACCAGGTCTTGGGGAGATTTCGCATCTTCAAATTTTCCCTCTTGGGGAGATTTCGCTTCTTCAAAATTTTCCCTCTTGGGGAGATTTCACATCTTCGGAAATTTTTCTACCTCCTCATTTCTCCCAAAAATTTCAAGGCTCAAGCCTTTATTTGGTGGCAACTTAAGCATTGCCTTTATTCAATGGCAACTTAAGCATTGCAATTTTAGAACAATGAGGGGAGGGAATTAATAATCTTCTGAAATCTCCCTCTTGGGGAAATTTTGCATCTTCGCAAATCTCCCTCTTGGGGAAATTTCGCATCTTCGAAAATTTCCCCAGCCAACTACCATTCTTTGTTAATCGCCAAAACCATCCCACCTCTCAAAAAAAAGCAAAATAATTGAGAGAGAAAGTTATGAAAATTAGAAATAAAAAATAAAAATAATAATAATAAATGGTTTTGGATTGAGATGAGATTAAAATTTGCCTCAACGTTACAAAATGGTTGGTTTTAAATGGGATGAATTTTGTTCATTATCAATGTGAATTTTTTTTCAGATTTTTCTCCACAAGCTTAAAACTCTTCTCTTTTGTTTTGCAAGGTGAATTCGAGAAGTAGAAGGGATGAAGTGAAATTCATTCTTGGAACTTGGAAAATTGTAGCATTGTTGGTGCACATACCCTCCATCGTCATGCCAACAATAATTGGCAAGGTGAATTCAAGGAGAATCTAGAGGACAAGGTGAAGATCAAGGCCTAAAAACCTCAAGTGGATACTACAAGGAGATGGCTCAATCCCGAGGACTCAAGTGAGAAGGAAGGATTCAAGGTCAAGCTATCAACTCGCAAACTCAAGACAAAATCATGAAGAAATTCAGGAAAGCACAAATGATCTAGCCATATGAGGACATATCCAAGGAAAGTCAAGAGAGATCAAGTTCACGGGTTCACGAAGATGTAAGCAATTCAAGTCAATTTCATGAGGAATTCCAAAGGATGATGAGGTGGTAATTGTTTGCCTCTATTAGAAAATTTCGGTTTCAAGCACAGTCAAACAAATTGTACTAAGTGTCCCATTATCTCATTGGCTATCAAAATGATTGTAATTTTCTTATTGGCCCATGAATTGGTGACCTCAATGTAATTGGTTGTAAATTGGGCAACCCTAATTAGAGTTTGTGGGAAGAAATTTTGGCTCTTGATCTTGACTCGATCTTGGCCCTTCATTGTAATTGGACATCTATAAAAGGCCAAGGCCATCTCATTTGCCATTCATTAGATGAGAGGAAATTATCTTAGAGAGTGGAGGTAGTAGAGAGCTAGGAGATTAGAATGGGATAGCCAAGGGAGAGACTTGATCAAATTGTTGCTATAATACTCGTCAAAGTAATTTATAAATCATTGTTGGTTCTTGATGGTGAATTGCTTGTTATTGCTTTGTAGTATTGCATGGTTTCCTCAATCTTTCACTTGGGGTAGATTTATTTTCATGTTGAAGAAGTTTAGTTGAATGGAAGTTGTTGTGGATGTTTACTTGTTTGACTTGAACAAATCCGGGCCACTAGCCTCTTGTTGATAGTAAGGGTGCCTTATGTGGAAAGCCGATGAAAACACTCAACTTTAATTGATATTCAATCTTCGGTTTGCATCTAGATGATGGGATTGGGGAGAGGATATTGATGTGAAAATCATTCGTGTAATCCTTAGAAGCTTGCACTAGGTGGTTGGAGTCGCTGGTGAGATTACACCTAGTAGAGTCCAAGTCATCCACGATTCCTTGCATTCATAGGAGAAGTAGAGGTCAGAAGTTAAATGTTTAAGTTGGAGTTGAAGTGGAAAATTTGGAAAATCAAACTCCATTTTCATTGCACGTTATAGAACCAAATCTTTAGAAGTGCAATAGTTGATATCCATTGAATGAATAGCGTAAGTCCCTTTGTGATAACCAACATATCACATCACAAAATTGAGTTAAGTCCACGATTAAGAAGGAACCTTGAAGTCATTTCATGATCTTACTTTGCAAGCTTAGCATGAGAGATGACCTTATATAAAGAGAGGATTGAGTGTTCAGTGGTTCTCCTTGACACATTAAGTATCTAATTCTAAATGTTGTAGTGGAACAAAACTCACATCAACATAAATTGGTGCAAGGAGGGCATGAAAAAAGTTTAATCATGGAATTGTCAACAACTGAGTTTTCATGTTATATTTGAGATAAAAGATCTCTTCAAAAGTGAAAAAATAAAACATGAAAGTCAAATTTAAAATATCAAAAATTGAAAAGAAAAGGTTTCTCAATGGATAGGCAGTGGATGTTCTTCCAATTTGGTTCTACTATCGGTACAAAAAATTAGGGTCTTCGAAAAAAACCAGAACTGGTTCGAAAAAACTCAAAAATATGCATGAGCAATGGCGGATTTACAGATAAATCTTCCAATTGATTTGTAGAAAATAATTTTGAAAAATTTGCTTGGATAATTTCTATGGGAAATTATAAGTTTTTCGAAAAATTTAAAGTTTATGCTTTGATACCATGTTTCAAGAAGTAATCAGTAAAATGAACTTGATTAATATTAACAGAGATCAAATGAATAAACAATGCTTCCTTACGAAATAGTCGTCAAGAGCTAACAAATAACTAACTAAATATTAGAAAGATTCTAATATTTACAATAGATTACAATAGATAACTAGTAAATAGATATAGAAACTATCTCTTATAATACCATTAACTACAGTGATGTTGGACTTGGAGTTGTAGTAATCATTGCAATAAGGCTCAAAGTCCAAGGAAGATGCTCCACTCTCAAATCAAACTTTGGATTAATGCAAAATTGATGTAACCACACGGAAAGAGCATGTGACTACAAAAGGGTAATATGGCATAAAATTCTCCATTTGGGAATCGATTGAAGTGGAGATCAAATTTGCATTTGCACTTCATTTCATTTCAAAAGTTGGAGACACTCGTATATGTTGATCTAGCAAAAAATGGTCCTAAGGATGACTGGTTGAAGTGCAAATCAAATTGGCATTTGTTTCATTTGAACATAATTTCAAAATTTGTCCATGAAGAGCTGATGTGGCAGAATGGGTCCCAGTGCGCTGGTTGACTTGACATGCAACTCAAACTTGCTTACTTCATCAATTTACAAAGCAAAAATGCCATCCATTCTAGACAATCGACTCGGACAATATGTTTGTTGAAATTATCTCCTAACATTGTACTTATAACTGTTATTCTAATCATCGCACACTCAATCTTCAAAAGATAATTCAAGTGTTCATCTTTTCAAGACTATTCTCTTCCTGAGCATTGATGTCTACAAATACTGGAGCAAGAATGTTCTTTAAAGCAATCTTTGAGCTCTCCATCTTCTTCATGAAATGCAAACATGCGTGTTAAATCCCTTCATTATGGACTTTTCAAATAACAATTTTTACCTAAGAAATCAAATTTGTGGCATTGCACTTGGAGGGAGTTGCACATGAATGGTGGCATCATGACACCATCACACTTGGGCATGATCAAATAAATACTTATGTAGAATTCATTGAGATTGATAGATCGATTTGATGGTAAAGATCCAGAACTCAATTTCAAAGATTTGGCATAGCTAAGACAAACTGGATCGGTCAACCAGTATATTGCAGAATTTCAGAAACTCTTTGTTTTGGTCACGAACATTTTTGAAAGAAAACAGATAGTGCTTTTCGTGGATGGACTGACAGGACCACTGAAAGGTTGGGTAAAGCGGTTCAATCCTACCACCCTGTCACAAGCCATTAAGAAGGGATGGAGTATGGCATCATCATCTACATCATCCTCACGAAGTTAGTCACATTCCAAACTGCCGATGTTTTCGAGGGACAGAGATAATAAACCTCCACCCAAGAAGCCATCGTTGGACGAAGCCACTAGACAGAAGCTCCGAAAGAAGAAATTGTGTTTCAATTGCAAGGGACTTTGGGAGCCTGGCCACAGATGCCTCCGAAAAGGGAAGATCCATTACATTGAGGTCGTGTCCGATGATGAGGATGAACAGGAAGAAATACCTGCCGAAGACAACCAACATCACGACAAGACCAACATGGTTAGTTTGAACTGTCCGGAAAGAATTGCAGCTTTGGTACGGCGCGGAGGAACTATTGCCCTAACCGGTAGCCCAAGGTGCGCAGTGTTTCATGTACGGGAAACCCTTCAAGAACAATGGGTTATGGTGATGCTCGATAGCGGAGCTACTCTAAACTTCATAAACTCATCTCTGGTGAAGCGAAGAGGACTACCTATAGAGACACATGCAAGATTTTGGGTCAAAGTTGCCGGAGGGACTCTCCTACCCTGCACACACCTTGTTCCTCAGCTAAGTATCACAATGACAAATCACACGGTGACTGAAGATTTCTTCATAGTAGACCTTGATGACATGGAGGTTATTCTAAGCATACAGTGGATGGAAACACTGGATGAATACACTCAGAGTTTCAAACGAATGGATTTCACTTTTATTGTCGATGGAAAAAGGGTTGTTCTCCGTGGAATGGCAAATGAGAGTCTGAAAGAAGTTCTGCACATTGGATGGAGGCAATTTTTTGGCATGATGAAGTTGCTTGGGCCGCACATTGTTTTGTTCGACAAAACCTAGAAAAGGGCAATAGACACCTTCCCAGGATGATTTCCAGAAGATTTTGAGCGACCGCGATAAAGTTTTTATAGACATTCCTCCTAGCATACCACCGCATCGAGGGTTTGAACATACTATCGAGTTGGAAGCAGGAACCAAACCGGTCATAACCACATCGTACTGCCATCCCAAGAAATTCAAAGATGAGATCGAAAAGACGATTCAGCAACTGCTAGAGAAAGGATGGATCTGTCCCAGTTCTAGCCCTTTCGTGTTGTCAGTGGTATTGGTCAAAAAGAAGGGCGGGATGATGCACATGTGTGTGGACTACCGTGAGTTGAACAAAAAAATAATAAAGAATAGATACTCCATTCCGAGGATAGATAAGTTGCTGGATAAATTGCATGGCACAGTCTATTTTTCGAAAATAGATCTTCATTCCAGATACCATCAAATCCACATGAGGAAGGAATATGTGGAAAAGACAACTTTTCGTTGTCATTACGGGCATTATGAGTTCCTGGTCATGCCGCTCGGATTAACAAATGCACCTGCTACATTCCAATCGTGCATAAATCGCATCTTCAACAAACAATTGCATAAGTACTTATTGGTATTTTTTGATGATCTTATTTATAGCAGGACATGGCAAGAGCACCTGAAACATCTGGATGAAGTCCTAAGGATCATGAAGGAGCAGTCTTTGTTCACCAAGCAATCCAAGTGTGAATTTGGTATGACGTAAATATTGTACCTGGGACATGTCATCGGTAAATATGGAGTTCAAGTTCATTAGGAAAAGATTCAGGATATCCTTGATTGGCCTCTCCCAAAATCACTCACGGATTTGCAAGGGTTTTTCGGACTATGCAGTTTTTACTAGAGGTTCGTTAAAGGATTCTCTCAGCTCAGTGCACCCTTAACGAATTTGACAAGGAAGGAGTCCTTCCAGTGGAATGAAAGGCACAACTCACTTTTGATAAGTTGAAAGAGGCAATGAGAACTTCTCCCGTACTTGTATTACCTAAATTCACTTGACCGTTCATTCTGGAGTGTGACACATCCAGAGAAGGCATTGGCGCTGTATTGGTCCAGGATAGACACTCCATAGCTTATGAGAGCAAGAATCTTACAAAAACATAATGCTTATATTCCATCTACGACAAAGAAATGTTGGCCGTTGTACATGCACTAACCAAGTTTCGACAGTATTTGGTGGGTGCCAAGTTTGTCATCCGTATGGATCACAACAGTTTGAGATGTTTTCTAGAGCAACGAAACTTGAACAAAAGACAACAAAAATGGGTAAGCAAGGTTCAGGTTTGTGATTTTGACATTGAATATGCGAAAGGAAAGAACAATGTGGTTGCAGATGCCTTGTCCAGGAAACCCGCCATCTGCTCACTAAACCAGATCCCAACTGATTGGAAGGCACATTTGTTGGTAGAATATTCCAAAAACACATTTTCCTATGAGCTAATGGATGGCAACACCCAAGATGATCGGTACAAAGTGGTGGATGACAAAGAAACAAAGAAAGGAATGTGTAATGTCCCCATTTTAGCAAGTTCCTATAGCTTGGCAAAGTCAGTTCATCCTTGCAAACCTCATGAGTTGACAATGTGTTTGGAGGATCTCTGTTGAGTGACTTGCTATTTATAGGAAGTTAGTTTTGGGCCGATTACTATTTTTTACAGTGCAATTGAGGCACTAGGCGATTGGCACCTTCAGTGCTTGATTGGGTAAATTAATGGAGCTTTATATAACAAGTTGTTTATTAAGACTATCTTAATAAATGACTTTATCATTTAAATGTTATAATTTGATGTTATGTTGATGAAGCCTTTTAAATGAAAAAAGGGTCTCCATGAAGTATGAGCTTGGGAGTTATCTATTTAAAATTATTTAGTGAGCTTCTAATTGAAAAGTGTATTGATGAAGACAATTAGTATATAATAGGAAGCCGACAGTCTGCAACTAGGGTGTCATGTATGCCTCCCATACTTCATTTTTTGTGCCCTGTTTGTAGGTCATGAGATATCTAGATGTACGGCTTCCCTACGTATCTTTGGGGTTGATTGTCCTATGGTTTTTATGTTTTCTAGTCTTGCTTCTTATTTTTCCTTGGTTCCTTTTTTTGTGCTTGGTTTCTTTCCCTTCTTTGGCCCATGTGTGTTTGCTATTGCACTCATTATAATGTGCTGCTTGGACTCAGCTCGATGGAGTCTCAGGCCGGCTTGAGGATGGGAATGTCGCCTCATAATGAAAAGGAGAAGAATGCTAATGTCGCTTCTGGCAATGATGAAGGGATATGTAGTGATATGGGGAAAAATAAGCCCTTGTATAAGGTAGTGGTGGTTGAAGAATTGCAACCCAAATATTCTTAGTCAGTCGATTTCGAAGGTGCTTTTGAAAGGAAAGATGTGGGGTGTAGCGGAGGAGCCAACACCAATGGAGATAGATGAGGAACCCCAGATAACATAGAATGCAGTGGCCCAGAGTCTGGTTTGCAAGGTAAGAGCCCGTCACCTGGTGGTAATGTCCTCACCCTTTCTCCAAATGCTGACATAATTGAAGCCATTAAATTGGAACAGAATAGGTTTAAAAGTGTTAATATTTTTTCATTTGTATGGACTTGAAATTCTTACCAGCAAGAAAGTTCCTTGATGATTGGTTTAACAATGTTTGGGGTAAAAAGTTGGGAATAATGGTTAATTTCAGTCGTATGATTCAAAAAGGGCTCTTTGTGATCCTTTTCAAGAATCCTTCCATGTAAGAAAAAGTATTGAAGAAATGTCTTTGGAACGTAGGGCAAACTCTTTTTAGGGCTTTTCCATGGTCACCAAAAGGCAGTAGTGGCCAGAATGTTTCTAATGTCTCATCCGTTTGGATTGAACTTAGAGGTGTTCAGCCAGAATTCTAGCCCTTTATTCCTCAGATGCTCAAACCATTAGGCTCAACTCTTCAAGTCGAGGATTACTCTTCCTCATTTCAATGCGCAGGTTCTTCTTGCCCTTA
This sequence comes from Cupressus sempervirens, assembly GCA_028749045.1. NCBI lineage: Eukaryota > Viridiplantae > Streptophyta > Pinopsida > Cupressales > Cupressaceae > Cupressus > Cupressus sempervirens. Next base: position 689,033,196 of record CM053791.1, on the reverse strand, counting down.
AACCCAATTTAATTTTTCCTAATGAGATCTCCTTGAAAATTGATGAAGATGTTTTTGTTTGGGAAATTGTTAAATTAGGAGATATCGGTTCATGTTTTCATTGTAGATTAAATGACCATAACAGAAAAGATTGTCGGGCCTTGAAGAACATTCAGAAAGGTTTTAATATTGGCAATAACAGTAGTGATAGTATTGGTAAGAAGAAAGATGTCAATGTCTCTAAAGACAATAATGCTTCTATTCTAAGTTGCCGATTCGGGTTCGGGGACGGGTTCGGGTTCGGGGTTCGGTTCGTGGGTTCGGGCAATTTTTTTTTTCCCTATTTGGGTTCGTGGGTGGGTTCGTTAGTATATATATATATATATATATGCAAAAAAAATTATAAACTCATATAGTTGTAAAAGTAAAACTAAGTTATTCCATAGTATGAATATATCAATGTTACTTGATTATTGATCAATGCCAAATGTCAAAGATAAACATTAAATACTCACTCATTAATCTATGCTAATGTTGTAAATAAAATCATACATTGAATTACTAAAATTCAAAATGGAATTTCAAAACATAGACTACTTCATCAGATTGATAGATAATAAATTATGACTTAATAAAGTTTGAAACTGTGAAACATAGTGATAAATCATAAATGACTCAATGAGTCAATGACAAATGTTTAAACATAGTTTATCAAAGATGCAAATGCCCTTCAAGGGTCAAATGGGTCATCAAAATATGAGGGATCGATGGCTTCATCCTCATCTATATCATTGACATTTTCCACATCATTGGAACCCAAACCGGTTCCACTAGCCCCAGATGCAGCCACATCCTCCTCCTCGTCCTCCTCAACATCTAGCAAGGCAATTCTAGATATATCTTGGACAGTCATATCCAATTTAGAAGTCTCAGGTAGTACATCCCACAACTTCTCTGGTCCCTTCTTATATCCTGGATCCTTGCGTGATAAGAGGCGCCAGTTGTTGTGAATAAATACCAAGTCCTCTGCTTTCTTTAAACCCAACCGGTTACACTTCACTGAGTGGATAAAGGAGTATGTACTACAATTCCGCTCAGCAGCAGAAGAGCTTGCAACCTAGAGACACAACCAACAAATTTTAAAAAATTAGCTAAGTAATTTTACAATACAATAGGAATTTAAGAGTGCTAATTCGACAAGCTAAGTGGCCATAAGAAAAGGAAAAAAAAATTAAATACATACTTGTGACAAGATCTTAATGGCAAGAGGTTGGAGGTACATGTAACTTTCCCCATGTAAGTACCACCATCCAATGGCATCCAATTTACTTTGGTCATTGATTGCATCAGGCTCTGCATTTTTGCTTGAGACAAAATCAACAAACTCTCTCCTAACATTTGATGGCACATCAGGATCACTAAAGAGCCTGTTAAGTGCCCTCTTATACCCAGCAGCAACTTCAGGATCTCTATATGGTGCCACTCTAACAGGAATAGCAAGTATCTCACTGCTATAATATCTAGGAGAAAGTGCATATACCAAGAGGTGTAAAGGTGTAGTCATCTTGTTCCAACGATGTAGAACAATTTTCTCCACCTTAGTGTACAAGGTATCAGGATCCTGCTCTCTCCTTTGAATGAACTGGGATGTCAAATGATGTACATGTAAGTTATCTTGATGTAGTGTTAATAACTTAATTAAAATCAAAAATCAAAATCTCTCAATAAACAAGGATAAAGTATTGTATAAAAATTTAAACTTACTGATTTCATTCTTTCTAGCATAGAGTCCATGGCATCATATATGTTCCCCAAACAAGGCTCATCCGTGTCGGCATATCGAAGCATAGACATGATGGGCTCGGTGAGTTCTAATGCATATTCCACCCTATTCCAAAAATTATCACTCAAGATCAAATCCTTTACAGTTTTGGCCTTTTCTGTATCAGCTTGCTTCCATCCACCCCATTTGTTGCTAATAACCATTTGACCCAATGCCTCTTTCACCCTCACAAGTCGTCTAAGGACGATTGTGTGTGAAGCAAACCTTGTTTCAACAACCTATTACCATGTTAATTCAAATTGTAAGTTAATATGATAAGTTGATAACACAAAAATTTAAGAATATGTATTAAATTTTGTAAAGTATGACACAAAAATTAATATGATAAATGAAGCTAAATAAAGTTTAAAATTTACCTTCAATAATTCCAAGCGGGAGAAAGTTCTGAAAATTGCTTGTGACATATGGTGGTTTGTCACAAACATTTGGATCTGCTCACCCTCCTCATACACATTTTTCATCCATTCAATTTGGCTGCCCATTGTTTTCATCACCAAGTTCAAGGTGTGGACAGTGCATGGTGTCCAAAAGATATGCTCATATCGTGCTTCTACCAAAGCACCTGCAACCTTACAAACTTTAGCATTGTCCGTTATTACTTGGACAACATTGTCAACTCCCACGGACTCTATGGATTCAATGAGAAGTTGGGCAATAAAATTTGCATCCTTTACTTGCCCTTCACAATCAACCACCTTCAAAAACATTGCCCCCTTGGGGCAAACAGCAATCACATTTATTAATGGACGGTTTTTACAATCTTTCCATCCATCAGAGACAATGCTCACCCCCGTTTGGATCCAAGAATCTCTTATTGGTTTGAGGAGGTTTTCTACATTCTTTCTCTCCTTATGCAATATGGTGGTTCTCAACTTTTCATATCCAGGGGATTGGTAACCATGAGGTGCATCATTTATTGCTTTCACCATCTCTCTCCAATAAGGGGATCTCACTAGATTGAATGAAACACCATTTGTAATGAGGCAACGCCCAACCTTTATGTCAGCAATTTCTCTCTTGTCATTTTCAAATGCCATATCTAATGGGCCTCTCTTGCGGGATGCGGGTGTTTCTATTTCATCTTCATCCATAGATGGGGTAGGTAGGAAGGGATGTGGTTTACTAATTGTTTGAGAGGGTGGTGTTGGTGGTATTTGCTTTGACTTATCTTTTTTTGCCTTTGACACTAACCTATCAGCCTCTTCTTGTTCTTTTAACATGCCTGCTATTTGAGGAGCCGACAACCCTTTTTTACCTCCTTCTGGGGGCCTCTCACACATGGAAATCCCTTGACCTGGTGGACCTATTAAATGATGTTTAACCCGAAAATAGGAGCTTCTATATTGGTTTTGGCAAAAATTGCATTTCCATATATACCCTCCCCCACCAGCACATTGCTCAATTCTTGTTGTATACTTCCACAAAGGAGAGCCTTTATCAATTTTAAATCTTTGGGATCCCACCCCACCCACTGAACCTTGACTACTCATTCTTGGATTCTTGCAATCTATAAAAATAAATTAAAAAAAATATTTCAAAATTTATACAAAACTTGATAAAAATTTAGAACAATAAATATAAAAAATTTAAAAAAAGTAAAAACAAAGTGTTTAACAAACTATGAAAGAAGCAAAAGGAAGGATCAAATGCATACCTGGAACACTCAACACTGATTATTTGAAAGATTTGAGACTCCACAAACAATCTCTACAACCTTCTCTTCAAACTTGCAAAATGGCCACACCAAAATGAGAGAGCAAAATGACAAAGCAAATGAGAGATTAGATGAATGAAATGCATCTAATAGGCCTTACTTTAGGGTTTGGCAAAAAAAACAATAAAAAAAACATAATTTTATTGCTTTTTTGGGCCACTTTTTGGCCCCACCTGCCGCGGGTCTGCCCGAATTCACCCAGGTCTGCGACCGGTCCGGGCATGGTCCGCATTTTGGCCTGCGGGTCCTCCCGGGTCCGGACCGGTCGCGGACCCGGGCTCGGATCCGGACCCGAATGAATCCAGACCTGGACCCGAGCTCCAGGGTGCGAATCCGATAACTTAGCTTCTATTGAATAAGACGGTAATAACTTTGATAAACACCATACTGAAAATGAAACCATTGATACTCAAAATGACAAATTTGTCTCTATTGTCAACCCCCTCTTTGAGGTGGAGCATGAAGTCAAAGAGGCTAGGTGTGTTCCTCCTAGGGAGAATAGAGAAAATGTTTGTTGTTAGCCATAGTATATTAAAGTCCCAATGGAAAAAGTTAAAGAGGATGATGCCCCTAGGCTTAATGCCCAGCAAATTGCCCTGGGAAATACTCGGAATAGGGCATCTAAAACTAGACTAACTGCATGCAAGCCCTAAAGCCACTAAGGGATAACCTGAGAACATGTCTTCTAATAAGATTCCTGAACAAAAAATCTAAGGCCCAAAATGGCTTAGAGAATATTCAAGGTGAGTTTATTAAAGTGGTCAATCAGAAAAAGAAAAGGAAAACTTATGAGAGAACTACTAGTGCTAAAAATTGTGAAAGGGCTAACAAGATTAAGGGCAGTGAGATGCCAGAATGCTTTAATAAACTCTGCAAGAGTCAAAACCCTCCATCCTATTAATTATGAAGGTACACATCCACAATTGGAATGTTAGAGGCTTTGAAATGCCTGATAGAAAATATGTGGTGAGAAATTGGTGTAATAAACTTATTGATAAAGATATGGTTTGTTGGCAAGTTATTAAGGTCATTGGCTATCAAGCCTTTAACATCCTGAAATTCTTGTGGGATAGAGCCACTTGTTTGTACATTGAGCATGTTAGAGGTAAAGTGGGTCTTGCTACCCTGATTGGTCCTCAATGGGCTAATAAGATGATTAACCATGGGATGTCCCCCTGTCATAGAGCTTTATGGACCACTTTCAATTTTGATAGTAAACTGGTTAGGATCTGTAATTTTATGCTTCTAATAACTATAGGGAGAGAGCCCTCTTTTGGGATTAGTTGTCCATGAGTTTGCCTCATGCCTCATGGTCTTTCATTGGTGATTTCAATATGACTGGGGGAAAACAAGACAAAGTGGGAGGAAAGAAGATAGAATGGAAAGGCAGTGGATTTTTCTTTTGGGCTAAGTTCAAGAGGAGATTTTCTTTGATAGATCCTTTAGAAAATATGAAAGGGGCATTTGATAGTATATGGTTTACATGGTGCAATAACCAAGCCAATAAAAATAGAATTTATTCCAGGCTTGACAGGATTTATTTGAATTCAGAGGAACTCTGTCTTGTTCAGAATCTTGGTCACTCTCCCATCCAAGTTTTTCCAGCTAGTATTTCTGATCATTCACCTATTTCTGCTTCTATAGCCTTGAAAGACCATATTGGTAAGAACAATGATGTCAAAAAGAATAGATTGTTCAAACTGAATGTTTCCCTCCAAGATGAAGACACTATTGAAGCATTAAGAACAGTTTCTTGTCTTTCCAAATTTTGCAATTTAGAGTGTAACCCCATTCAAAAATGGGATGTGATGGCAGAGGGGTGGACAGAGATATTCCAAACTACTAGGACTATAGAAGCTAAAGACAGGGATTTCAAGAAATAATGGTGCCAAAGGAAATTGAATGATGTGGAAGGTGATCTCCAAAGAAAAGGAAATGATGACACACTTTAAATAGATCTTATGGAGACTAAAAATCAACTTAGAAACATACAACATTATAAGATTCAAGAGCAGAAAGTCAGAGACAAAGAAAAATGGTTAGGTGATGGGGACAAAGGTTCCAGATACTTCTTTAATATTATAAGGACCAAACAAATAAGAGAGGAAATTAGTGGCATTCAAGTGGATGGGGAATCTTCTAGTGATAACTATAAAATCTTGGAAACTTTTGTTAACTTCTATAAAGATCTTTTTCCTTCAGAGCATGGAGATGCTAATCAGAATGTGACGCACATGTGTGCTAAAGTTATTCCCAAAATGATCAATGGTAGGCAAGCTAGAAAGATAAGTCGAGATATATATTGAAGAAATTGATAGTACCATTGACTCTATGGCTAATGGTAAGACCCCAGGGATGGATGGTATGCCTGCTGAATTTTATAAAAAGAACAAAGATTAGATCTCTGAGGAACTTTTAAAGGTCTACCAATCCTTTGAAAGTGGCTCTCTCGGGAAAAACATTAAAAAAGGGGTCATTAAACTCCTCCCTAAAGATGGGGATAAGTTTCAGGTGAAGAACTGGAGACCAATTAATCTAATCTCTCATACAAGATCATTGCTAAGTTGTTGGCTAGAAGATTGACTGACATCTTAAATAGTATCATTTCAGTGACCAAACAAGATTCATTAGAGGGAGATATATCCTTGAGAATCTCATAACTAGTTGGGAAGCTATGCATTGGGCTAAAATGGATGGGCAAAATGTTGGTATGATTTTGTTAGATTTTGAAAAGGCCTATGATAGAATTGAATGGCCTTTTTTGATCAAAATGCTTGAAACTTTTGGATTCCCCAATATTTTTGCAAGTGGGGAAATATATTGTTCAAAGATTCTTCCACTGTCATTGAGGTGAATCGTGAGCTATTGGACCCTATTATGTTGGGAAGGTCTATTAGGAAGGGGTTCCCTCTTGCCCCTGCCCTTTTTGTTATAGCTGCTGATGCTCTTTATTACATTTTGATAGTTGTTGAGTTTGGTCCTCCAGTTAAAGGAATCTATTTTGATAGTTGTTGAGTTTGGTCCTCCAGTTAAAGGAATCACACAACCCAATATGGAGGAGCTCTATCTTGAACAATTTGCTGATGACAATGCACTTTTTGTAGAGCTCTTTGAAGAGAATTTTGATAATGTGATAAATAGGCTCTAGATATATTGTGTGGCTTCGGGAGCAAAGATTGCTCCTCATAAGTCTTTGTGATTGGGTGGACAGGTTCCCTGGCTAAGTGGATGGAAGACAGAAATTGGAAATGGTATGGCCCCAATTATGTGATGAAGTATCTTAGTGTACCTTTTGCTCAAGACCCCTCTTTGACTAAGATGTGGGAGTGGGTTTTCAAGAAGATTGAAAGAACACATATCAAATGGCACATTCACATGCTTTCCTTGGCTGGAAGGGTACAATTAGTTCAGAAAGTTCTTGCATCTCATGCATTGTACTATGCCTCTACTTGCCTTTTTCTATGTAACACACTAGTAAGCTCGAGAAAATTCTGAGAGAGATGTGGTCTGATGGTCTAGGCAATAGGAAGAGGCACTGTGCAAAGTGGGGTTGGTGTTGCTCCCCTAAAAATAAGGGAGGCCTTGGATTGAAAGATTTAAAAATTCAAGGAATCTCTTTAGTTGCCAAGTGGATTATTAAGTCACTAAGGGGGAATGAAACTTGGAAATCTTTTATTAAAAATAATATGTGCAGATCTCAAATTAAAAAGGGTAAGCAATGGAAGGAAATCCCTCTATATGACATGGTTTTTGGAAACTTTGATGTAAAAATCTTTGGATACAAGGCCTTTGCTTCTATTTGGAAGGCATGGTGTCAGGTCAGGCCCCTTCTCTACTCTAGACATGTTGTTGGTAAGAATCCTTCATTTGTTGTGGGAGATAGATCAATCTGGTGGGGCATTTACCTTAGAGATAAAGACTTTAGTCCTTAATGCTGCTCTGATAAAATCTGAAATAACAAAGACATTTCCCTAACTCATGATATTGTGGCTGACAATAGAATTCTCCCTTGGGAAGATCTGAGATCCAAATTTGACATCCCTGGTGCTCATAAGAAGACTTACACTCTTATTTTGAAAGCAGTTGGTATGTGGTTTCCTAGTAAGATTATCTCTTCTTCTGATTATTATAATCACATTAAGTGGAAAAATGGTAAGATGTTGAAGGATTTTTATTGCAAGCAAATTTATGAGATGTTGAAAGATGATGATAGTATCATTAATAGTATCGATCTCGCTTGGGGCTTTAACTGGCCCAGTAACAGGGGGCACACTATATTTGAGTTTCTTTGGCACTCTAGTGTGGAACCCAAGAAACAATGTTTTCATTGGATCTTGACGTTAAAAAAACTTGTTGTTGTGTCATTTCTTTCCCATGGTGGCAAGCAAATTGTTTCTTGTTCTATTTGTCATTGTACTGAAACTTTTGAACATCTTTTTTTAATTGCACTTGGGCGTCAAAGGTTTGGGCTTTGTTCTTTGGTAATGATCTTGTGTAGAATAGTACCCTTGGTCTCTCCTATTTTAATGCTATTGCTGGTTTTGTGGAGGCTTTTGATTTGCATCTTAATAAGTTATGGTTTGCTTTATCTGCTGAAATCTTGTGGTTCATTTGGAAGCAAAGGAATGAAGAGTTTTTCCAATCTAAGCATTGGGTTCTTACTGAATTTAATCATAAACACACCTTTATTCACATCATGTCACAGGTTTCTATTGGGAGGTTGGTGCCTCTATCTCCCCTAGGTGAAGGTATCGTTTAGCATAGATTGATGGATTTGTGACATGTGCTTAACCGCTTCCCGTGGATCCTTGTCTCTGGTTGTTGTAATGTTCATTGACAACTCAAGCTTTTGGTGTAACAGCAGCAATGATTCCAACAAGTGGTATCAGAGCACTGTGTTATGGATTCAAATCTCTCGGGGTCATCCTAAGGGAGGGATTGTTGGGATGTTGGTGCCTCTGTCCCCTCTAGGTGAAGGTACCATTCAGCATAGACCGATGGATTTGTGATATGTGCTTAACCGCCTCCCATGGATCCTTGTCTCTAGCTGTTGTAATGTTCATTGCCAGGTTGAGCTTTTGGTGTAATGGCAACAGTGATTTCAACAGTTTCAGCCATTATTGAAGTGTCAGAGGATCGATTCATCTCTTTGATCCAAGATGGTGCCATGATTATTTTTCAAAAAGACATCACAGAATTCACCTTCAATGAAGCAGGAATTGGGATGATCACCAATGAGAATGCAAAGAATGATGCTGAACACTCCAAGGAGATCCCCTCCAATGTTGATCCAGCTGTTGATAATGTAGAAAGCAGAGCTAACAGTGGCCTAATCATGCAGACTATTTGGAGAGGGATTCAAACTTGCAAGAGAGGACACATGTTAATAGCAGGATGCTGATATTGATGGATGGGCTTCAAATGAGTGAAATGACAGCAATGAAGGAGGATGGAGCTAACTGTTCAAAGTTCAAAGACAGTTTAAAGACAGAATTCAAAAAAATTGTCATCTACTAAACTGTTGTAGAGGTTATCCTACCTGTTGTACATGATTTGGTAGGACTTTTTTGCTTCAGTAGTTCACCCTTTTAAGGGTGCAGTCTTAGTTGTCAGGTAGCTTCTCCTTTACAGCACTCTATCATGTTCTCAGTTGACTCTATATTTTTAATAGAAAAAAAAGTGTATTGATGAAGGCTCTTTGATGAAAAGTGTGAGGAAGAAGCCAAGTTGTATTTTGTATTATAAAAGAGACTTCATGGAGAAAAAGATGTCCTTGGCTATTTATTTTAATATTTGGTGAAGTTGTTGAAGGTTTTCAACAAGGGTTTCTTGAGGACTGATTCCTCTCTGATTGCACTTTGAATCACTGAGATATTGTGGTGAATTGTGCTCTGGTTATCTGGTAACTAATTCTGATTTAACTGATCACAATTTTGGTGTTGTATACCAAAATTGTCCATTATTTGCTGCAAATCGATCAGAATAGCTGGATGTTTTATGTGCCTTCAAAATCTGTTTCAAAGTGTAGTTATTTGAAGGTCATTTGTCTGAGAAACTTGGCACACATAGGCCTGGTGTATTCTTCAACCTGGGCGGCTAGTATTTGGGGTTGTGTGAGACGTTTGCTGCCATAATATGGCATCATGAATCTCTGTTGTTTGACACCCTTAGTCTCTACTCATTGTGTGGTGACTGATAATGTCTAAAGACGTCATTGGAGGCTTGGTAAAGGCTGCAATTCACCTATATCAGGCAGCGTTTGAACAAGAAGGGCCTACGTTGGAAATCTGGAAACAATTCAGGTCTTGTTTGGGTGACTAGGTTGGTCCGCAAGAAATGTCACCCCTTGGTTTTCACATACCCAATGCGGTGTTGAATATTCAAACTTGCTGCAAGCAATTTGGCACCATATCTAATAGGTACTTTAACTATAATTTCAATTTATTTGAGAGTTGTCGTAATAATTTGCAAATACCATAATTGCAACCATTAGTGTGATGTCAGCATTGTTTACTTCTGCTTAATCAGTGTTCATTGTAAATTATTTGGTATTGAGATAAGGAGTTATAAGGTTGCACAACAAATATTTGATGAAATGCCAAGCTGTAGTTATATGTGTTTCAGCTCTATTGATTCACTAGTATGCATAGCAAGTGTTTGAAAAAATGCTTAGTGGTTGTAGGTGTATAAGGGAATGCATGGCAAGTGTTTGTCATTATGTCTATTGGCTGTAATAGTTAATTTCAGGGATCTAAATGTTTGCAAAAGGGTGGAAACAACTAGTATAACATTTCTATAACAACCTTGCATTGTCAAAGCATTCAATAACTTTATTTGCAGCCTACAAACTTAAAGAGCACCATTTGAAAAAAAAAGTACAATGAGATAAAACTTGCATGCAAAATGTTTGATGAAGTGTCAAACATTTGAATGGTAAAGTACATTGATGTTTGTCAAAGTTAGAACCAGCAAAGGTTTTTACAATGGTGTTAGGGCGGTTTTCTTCCATCCTTTGGGGTAGGAATTTTTTATTTATCTTGTTCCTGTTGTTGATATTTTGAGTGACCAACATTCTTGCACTTATGGACAAATACAAGGAATCTAATAATCTGGAACCAGTTAAATAACAGGGGTAGTCTCAGGAAGCAAATGAATGCCCTAATGAAAAGTATGGAAAAGCTTAAAAAAATCAGAAAAAGATGGAAGCAAGACTTTCAGGTCTGGTGAAAGTAGACTATGCAGCTAGGTATATGGTTTCCATGTTTAAGGTCTTCACTGAGAATGCAGGAAGACAAACTAGAATTTTTCACAGGTGAGACATCCAGAACTCCTCACCATGAGTTTTTTGCAGCAGGTCATCATGGTGAGATGATCATGTGCTTAGTGGAGCGGCCACTAGTCCTATCTACAATGATGATGTTAGAGATTCTAGACAAGGACATGTGGATGTGTCTGTTTCATTAGAGGACAGCAGCATTGCATCCCAGCAATTTGAGGATTCCAGAGTTAGTGCTTTGGAAAATGCTGAAGACATGCTAACTACCTTTGATGGAAGTCTTACATCAGTTGATAGTAGTGGGGATATGGGTAATACAGGATCTGATTTTCAAAATAGTAGTCCCTTATATGAGTATGTTGATGATGTTGCAAATAGTGCGAGTGCAGTAGATCCAATTATTACAATTGTTAGTTTAGACTCTCCTAATGAGGGGATTGTTTTAGAAAACCACGTGAAGGACATGAAAACTAACAGTTTTGATTTTTATGGTAGTTGTCATAGTGTTGAGTCAATGCAGAGGACAATAGTCTTCTTAGGTGGGACGAATGAGGGCATGGAGCTACCCAATTGTGACACTCATGATTTGAGTGTTACAGAGGAGTTTGGTGATTTAGATCTACATGATGACATTGACTCATGTATGCACATTGACTCATGTATACAACAACAGGTGATAGCAGAAGGGCCTTAGTTGGACAATATTGATACTAGTGACGTGGGGACCTCTGAAGTTCATGCGATGAGGACTCATGCTATAATAAGTTTGGTATATCATGTTAGATGTTTTGTGATGACTCAAATCTGGGTGCAGATACAAAGGTGGAATGTGGAGGTGGGATGCATCTAGATGCTCACCGGGAGCACATCCACCCCCTATGGTTGCCTTCGGACAAGCATCCACAATGCACTTGAAGGCATCCACAAGGGGTGGACGTGCTCCTTGTGAGCATTCAATCACATTCGAAGGCACTCATAGGGGGTGAATGCATCCCACCTCCACATCTCTGTCCGAACACACCCATATCAATAGGTAGGGGAGATGCACAAATGTGATACCTATAATCCTAACTCAATGTTGATTTTGTAGACTTAATTTTAAAGTTTAATTCAAATTTCAGTTGTTTGAGACTTGGTACCTATTGTACTCCTACTAGAAGAATGACCTAGAGGCATACACAGGGGGTGGATGCACTCACGTTGAGCATCCAAGCATTGAAGCGCATCTGGAGAGTATTTGGATGTTTGTTACATCCCCTATTTTGTTAATTTTGAATATGCTATTTAGGTGTTGAGATTTCAAGCAAATAAAAAATGGTTGGTTAAATTAGTTACTCATTTTTTATTTCATATGAAACGAAAATATTGGTTATTCGTTTAGTTTCATGTGAAACTGAAGATATTGGTTAATCATTATGCTATTACATGAATTGGAAATGGTTATTAGTTCTGATAACTAAATTGCATTTGAATGATGTGGAAATATGCTTTCACCATGTTATTTTCCTCTTGCAAGAGCGCGGTGAATTGGGCAAGGCATTACCAAAGAGGAAATAGGGCACGTGTGCACCAACCTGCCACCAAACTATTAGGTATTCGTCTAAACCACCATGATCAGGGGAAAGCAAGTTGGGACAAAACTAGACAATGCCAAGTGTCCTCATGAGCTAACTAGGTCATCAAATGCATATACATATTTATATCTCACATGAACAATTAAGAGAGAAGTAAAATTGTTACCTTGTATACCACTTGGAAAGTCTGCTCCATCCGTTGGTGAATTATGACCTATTATAGATAATATCCATGGCACCTAGGTATAATTGTACGCATTTCATTATAAATATCTATGTATGCGAATAACTTGGAGTAACATGTATGTGCATATGTGTACCTTAATATACCTGTACATTCATGTATTCAATTTTAATATATAACACATGTATGTGTGTGTAACATCACGTACAACTATACTTAGATAATATGAATATTATCTATATTATCTATAATAGGTTGGGTTTAGGCTAATTGCTAAAGAATTAAATTATCTCATAATCAAGTGGCCTCTTATATTCTTTTAATAATTCGGCCACCTTTATTATTCAAAGTATGTCAACAACTTCAAGCTCGTGCTCGCCACCTTTTCATGCATGTAACTCCTTGATCAAGTTTGAGTCCTGTCTAACTGAGCACCATTCTATAAAGAGGAAAATCACAACCACTCGGGGGCTTCCTAAAAACTCTTGCTTGCAATTCTTACCATTTTGCAATAGTTCATATTTTGGAAAATTATCTTTCTAGTGACAATGAACAGCGGCCATTAAAAATCAGACATTGGAGCTTGCGGCTGGGAGCAATAGAAATATGTCACATTCATTTTGCATTGCAGTTTTGTCAAGTCATAATCTTTAATATTTCCGTGCTACCACTGCTATTCAATACTAGATCAAATGTATGCATCTGTATCTTTGTTTCATTTCTAGATGGCCTGAGCGGACATAGATGTTCGTATAGCAAAATTTCAAAACTTATTGTGTAACGATATGCCAATCATGGGATGAGCCGTTGGGTGAGCTTGTTTTTGCAACTTCTATCTCTCATCATTTCTCTAAACACTTATGTGTGATAAAGACAAGACAATCATGGGAGAACACACACTTCCTATTATAGTGGCATCTTTCCATATGTCGTTGAGAGCATGAAAGTATACTCTATTGGATGTTAAGCGACTAGAAAAGTCCTATAAGTTATTTACTTGATTTCATTTAAGAAAGATCCTAAAAAGAATGTTGATATTCTCTTGCATAAATCAATTCAGCATATTGTACATTGGAAAAGTACATCAAGGATCATCAAGGATGGCCATGTAAGGCAGAGATGTGTGGTGTTATCTATGTAAGATGGGAGTTCAACACCCTACATGAAACAAAAATTTACATCAGAACCAGATTGAAAAATTGTAAATTGAAAATTATACCTAGTAGCTCATGGTGGGAAGTTGGGTAATGTCTTGTTTGTCAAGTTGAGCAGTGGGTGATCAAGCACACAGTATCCATGTAAATCCCTGGCCAGGGTAGGTTTAGTGGCAAATGATGTTGATATGATCACTAGAGGTTGGGATAACTTGCATTCAAATGGATAGGCTGTAAGGAGGGTTCCATGGTCTAGTTGGTTGTGTAGTTGACTCTCTAACACCATGATGCTCTGGTAGTAGGACAAGGTGGTGTACACATGCCTTATCCTGCACAGGGTAAGGTAATTCTCAATTGAGAATGAGTGTGGCATACACTAGGTCCATGGTTTTGTGGTTAAGCCTTTGACAATGCTTCTCCTCTCCACCAATGCCAAGATTTCTAGAAGATAGAATGGGCCTGCATCTCATAACCTAATGTGATTTGAACTTAGCTAGTATTTACATTTCCTTTCATGTCTTATAGTTATTTCAAGTTCAGCTAGAACTATATATGCAGTTATATTTACCTCTTTCAATTATCAAAAGTGAGTTAAATTTTTCAGTTAGTTAATGATCACTCTTTCGTGATATTTATTTTGTTTATTTGTAATTAAATATAGGAAGTAAATCTTCAATTGGTAGCTAAGTCATTTCATGTGAATATAGTTAATTTGTTATTAATGTTAATCCCATGCTTGTGATTATGTAGATAGCTTTTTTTTTGACAAAATAAAAGAAAATTAAGGGTTAGGAAAATTGGTTGTTACATATGGTATCAGAGCACTAGGTTCGACACTGAACCTTGGACTCCTCATTGTTTTCAAAACTGAAGTGTAATATTTGAATGGGAACAGGATGAGAACCCAAATGACACCTCAAAAGAAACCCTGTCACCCGGTTCATATCTTTTTAATTAAGAATATGCCCAAATTTGATTACTCATACTACTCCATACCCAAAGATGATGAAACATTAGCCCATGCCTTAAACAGGATCAGAAAGTAAAGAGTTAGGTGGACTTCTGCTAGGATGACAATTATGAGAAACAATTTCATCCAAATCTAGAATTCTAAACAAATTGATCCATTTATGATGTATCATGTTGTTAGCATGAATGTTGATGGTATTCCTTTGGGGGAGTATCCTAAGCATTGGTGAGCATGTGGTAGTAATGACATGTTGCATTCATGACTATGTTTGTTATTGAAGTAAACATAGCAATAAGTCTATGCAGACTGGCAGAGTAGCCGATAAAGATCAAGGTTGTATGGACAGAAGTTTGATGCTCCGATGACATGCGGATAAGGACATGTTCCACACTATGTCCTAATGACAAGGTTAAATGTGCGTAACATAAGTCGAAGGCATACAAAAGTTGTAAATGATTTTTAGAGACTAGTATAGAGACAGAGTAACTGTTAAGCAATTTCTGATGATTGCATCATATCTTCTAATAGAGATATAATTTGGAGATGCACAGTTAGATAGTAATAGAAGACATTTTGATAGTGACATCAGCAAATGTGCAAGCCCTAGTGTCACATGTGTGAGAAGTTGTATAGATTGTAGGCCGACAGTGCTATTGTAATTGTGAAATAATTAATTATCTTAATATAATTAATTGGGAAAGACTCAAGGCTGACTCAATGAATTATTTTGAAGATATGGTATAAAGGATTTCTTGTTTGTAAAGTGTGTAATTAACATATAGAATGCGAAGTAATCAAGGAAGTGTGAAAAGTAGCAAATGTTTGGTGAATGCGAGTAAGCGATCCAAGGGATTATTGGATGCAAAGTTTGTGATCTAGTATTAAGATTAGAAGGAGCAGAGATCCGGTTGACATGACAAAGAAAGAGGAAGGAACAGTACAGGTACAATTCTATTATTTTGCAAGGAATAATAAAGAGATCATTTGGATAGTGGGTCCATCTGCCTTCTACAAATCCTAACAGAGTTGGAGTCTCCTAACAGGGATTCAAAGTCTCCTAACAGGGACTGATATGTACTGAATGTTTTCATAGACTCCTAACAAGGTCCATCCTCTAACAAAGAATATTTATATTAGTACATCATCTTGTGGGTACCATCCCCACTAGGATTTTCCCTCTGATCAATGGTTTCCCTAGTTAAAATATCTAGCATTATTGTGCATGCGTATCTTGTGATTATATTGCTCCTATGGTTAAGATTTAATAAGGTTGATAATTGTGATAATAGTTGTAAAATAGATTCACCCCCCCCCCCCCCCCCTCAAATTATATTGGTGGACTATATATTCTAACACATGTACCTTGTATTGGGCAAAATAAGCCACAGGAAGGAAACGAACAAGGAACCAAGGGATAGTGTGTCCGATTTCCTTAAAAGAGCAATGTTAGAAAATAATTGTATTCATAGTAGTGGGTAATTTTTTTGTAAATAAATGCAATTGCAGCTGAAATAGAAAACTCATTGCTTTATTTGTTTGAGATTAAAAAAGAAAGTGATGAAAACTAATGAGATTGTGTACTTGCTCATTGTTTTTTTCTCTCCTCCTTTCAAAAATGATAAACATATATACATATACATATATATATATATATATATATATATATATATATATACATATATATATATATATATATATATATATATATATATATATATATATATATATAATGGATGAACCAACTAAATTTCAGGAAACTTAATCAAAAGCAATGGCAAATAGTGAAAACAACCACCACCATGTGCAAAATGAGATACTTAACACTGCAACCAGCATGGAGCAAATGGAAAAGAAGGTGAACGATTTAGTAACCCAACTTGGCAAAGGCATGAAGACATTCGGTCCTCACCACATCCTAGAGCCAAGCCAAAACCATCTTCTCGTAGTGAACAAGAAAACAGGACCCCTCCAACACAGTTGGAGATTAAAAGAAGTAGAGAGCCAATGAGTTATCTACTAACATTAAGAAAATCAAGCCCCCAAAGCTTTTAGGATCCAAGTCCAAGGATGTCGCTGAGGCATGGTTGAGCGAAATCCAGAAGTATTTTGACATTAGGAGCTTCTTTGAGTTCTCAAAGGTTGTTTAGGGAATCTATCAGCTTACTGGAGAAGCTGCTACCTAGTGGGAAAACAGTAAGATGGAATTAAATCTTAAAACCACTGACATCACTTGGGACAAGTTTGTCACTATCTTTAAGAACCGATGGTTACCCCAATCCTTCTATGATCCTAGGGTGTTATATTTCCAAAACCTCAAACAGGGGGACCTGACAGTGAACAAATACTGGGAAAGATTCACTTGATTTCTAAAGTATGTCCTTGCCTATCAGCAAGATGGGAATCTCAAGGTTAGAAGTTTGTCATGGGGTTGAATAATAGGATTGGGGGAGCCATAAATGTGCTAGTGCCCTGAACCATAGAGGAGGCCCTCAAAAAGGCCAGACAAGAACAAAAATCAACGAAGGATGATTCCATCCGAGATAATAAGACGAAAGCCAATTGAAGTTCTTCTAATTCCGAACAAGAGACACAAAAAGAAATTCAAGAACTTTGAGGCCAGCAAACCTGATTTCAAAGGGAACAATAGTAAGGATTTCATAGGCAATCCCAGTAGTAGAAATGGCAACAAAGGGAATGAGAAGGGACTAGCAAGTGGTTGTTTTATTTGTGCTAGAGACCACTATGCAAATTAGTGTCCTAGTAAGAGCACATCTAATCAACAAACACGTCCTCCCTTACCACCTCAACAAACCATCTTCCAACAGAGAATTCATGCAGCACTAGATAACCATCAAACAGAGCAGCACCTGGGCCCCATAGAAACCCCAAGTAAGATATATGGAAACCCCATCTCGATACTAATTGATACTAGAGCCATTGAGTGTTTTGTATCTCCAAAATTGTTAAGTAGATTTCCAAAAAGAACTGGATATATGGCAAACCCTTGGACTATTGAGTATGCAAACCAGTCAAAGGCTCGGGTACAACAATGTTTGTTTGAGGCTTAGGTAGACTTTCCAACCTTCTCGACTAAGGTTAACCTATAAGTAGCACCTTTGGGGTCCTATGATATTATTATGGGAATCAATTGGCTTAGTGATCATAAAGCAAAAGTGGATTGTCTTACAAAGAGAGTAGAATGCTTAGATGACAAAGGGAGTCCTGTGAACATTCAAAGAATACTACATAAAGTGAAAACACGTCAAATATCAGCCATGCAACTTAAAAGATGTAGAAGAAAAGGATATGAGATCTATACAGTAAAAATAGAAGATCTAACTGAGACTCAGGAAGAAGTTTACCAAGATGATTACATTCTAGAGGATGGGGAGATTAGGGAAGGAATGAAGGAATCTTTTGTGGAAAGCTACCCCTATCTTAGGAACTATCAAGATGTGTTTCCAGAGGAACTACCTAGCTTACCTCCTTCTAGAGTGTTTGATTTTACCATAGATTTGGTGTCGAGAGAACCCATATCTAGAGCACCTTATAGGATGACTACCACAGAATTGATGAAGTTTCAAGTGCAGTTGTAGGAACTATTAGATAAGAAACTCATCTTCCCTAGCGTGTTTCCTTGGGAAGCCCTAGTGTTTTTTTTTAAGAAAAAGGATGCAACTATTAGGTTGTGCATAGGTTATAAGATGCTCAACAAAGTCACCATCAAAAAAAGATATCCACTTCTTCAAATTAATGATTTATTTGATCGGATGAGAGAAGCGTCGATATTTTCTAAGATTGACCTTAGATCAAGTTATCACCAACTTAGGATCAAAGAGGAAGATATTAATAAAGCCCCATTTAGAACCCGTTACGGACATTATAAATTTACAATTTGACCCTTCTGGTTAACCAACGCCCCTACAACCTTTATGAATCTTATGAAAAGTGTATTCCAAGATTGTCTAGACAAGTTTGTATTGGTATTCATAGATGATATCCTTATCTATTTTTAGAATGAGGAAGAGCACCAAAAACATCTGGAAATAGTTCTTCAAAGGTTGTGTGAGCACAGGTTGTACAGGAAATTGTCTAAATGTTCTTTTTATCAATATTTAGGACATATTATCTCAGTAAAATGGAATTGTAGTAGATCTTGCCAAGATTAAGGTGATCAAGGAATGGAAGATACCTAGAAACGTATCATAAATTAGAAGCTTCATGGGTTAGCCAAGTTTTATAGGAAATTCGTTAGAGACTTCTCTCGGATAGCTCACCTCATGATTACCTTGCAATAGAGGGGGAAAAAGTTTGTTTGGTCAGAAAAGTGTCAAACAAGATTTGAGTATTTGAAGGAGAAGTTAACTACTGCATCGATACTCACAGTGCTAGATCCTAAGGGTCACTTTGTGGTTATTACCGACGCATCAAAAGAAGGATTGGAAGGTGTCCTGATGCAAGAAGATCAAGTTATTGCCTCTAAGTCGAGGAAGTTAAAGAGCTATAAAAAGAGTTCTGCACCCCATGATTTAGAATTGGCAGCCATCATTCATGCTCTTCAAATGTGGAGACACTACCTAATTGGGAAACCATTTGAACTCATATCAGACCATCACAAATTGAAGTATATATTCACTCAAGCCAGTCTTAATGCTTGTCAAAAGAGGTGATTAGAATTCTTAGCAGACTATGATTTTGAGATCAGCTATATCAAACGAAAGGAAAACCAAGTAGTTGACACCTTGAGTAGGCTAAGACAAATCTCGGCCATAATAACAAGAAATTTCGGAGTTATGTAACAAGTGCTTCAATGTCTACCGAGGGATGATTTCTATAATCAAGTGCGTCAAGCCCTCTGAAGAGATCCTTTTGATATCAGATACGAAGGTTTCCAGTTGGAAACATATGGACTTTTAAGGTATAAGAGAAGAATGTATATACCTAAGGATTCTGAAATCCAGAAAATGATTTTGAGGGAGATCCATGTCGCTCTTTACTCAGGACACCCTAGAGCATATAAAATGCTAGCTGATAAGGAACCATAATTATTTTGGAAGGGCATGAAGTAGGAAACAGTTGAGTTTGTTGCGGGTTGTCTCAAATATTAGAAGGTCAAAGCTAAGCACAGGTATCCAACTAGGTTGCTACACCCAAATGAAGTTCTAGAGTGAAAATGGCAAATAAATATTATGGATTTTATACAAGGGCTACCTATGACTAGGAAAAAGCATAACACTATTCTCGTAGTAGTGGATCGATTAACAAAGGTGGCTCATTTCATTATAGGAAATCTACTGACACAGCACCAAAAATTGCCCATAAATTCATAAAGGAAATCTTCAAACTTCATGGGCCCTAGAAAAGATTATTTTAGATTGGGACGCTAGAATGACATCTAGATTTTGGCAAACTCTGTTTTTTGCCTTGGGAACAAAATTCAATATCAGTTTAGCCTATCATCCAAAAACTGACAGGTAGACAAAAAGGATAAACTGGGTACTAGAAAGGATAAATCGGGTACTAGAAATCTCTTTTGGATGTATTGCAAAGACCAACAATATCGTTGGAAGATGTATCATCTCTTGATAGAATTTGATTATAATAACTCATATTAGTTTGCTATCAAGATGTTGAAGCTTTGTATGGACGAAAATGTGGTACTCCTGTAAGTTTGAACATGATAGAGGATCGAATAATTGTTGGTCTTGAGATACTCTTAGAAAAGGAAGAACACGTAGTTCAAATCCATTAAAGGTCAAAGGAGGCAAATGACCGTCAGAAGAGTTATGCAGATGCTAAAAGAACTCCCAGGGAATTTCAGGTGGGAGAAAAGGTTCACTTAGAAGTAAAACTCCAGAAGAGTGCTTTCAAATTTGGTAAAAAATGTCAAATTGGACCCAACATATGTGAGACCCTTTGAAAAATTGGAAGTTGTAAATCCTGTAGACTACAGAATTGCTCTACCTCCAACCCTTTCCCGAATGCATAATGTGTTTCATGTATCTTATCATAAGAAATATATAGCTAATGTTGAGCATGTTGTTGACTGGAATCTCTTGCAGGTACGAGATCCAGGGGTGGTGGAAATAGAACCACCCAAAATACTCGAGGTGCATAAGCTTTGCTTACGAAACCAAGATGTCATTGAGTGCAAGGTTCAACAAGACCAATATGCTGAGGAGAATGCTACTTGGGAAGATTATGATGAAATCTTTTCAAAAATTTCCACATCTTTTTCTAAAAACATGAGCTATAGATTGATACTATTACTTTGTGATTTAAATTGAGACATTGTGACATGATGCTACTTGAGACTATAGGGCAGTTTTTTATATAAGTGATTATGGATGTCTTCTTGTGTATTTAGTTGCAAATATTCCTCAAGGACAATGAAACACAAGGGGATGGTGGTATGTTACATCCCCTATTTTGTTAATTTTGAATATCTACAGCCATTGAGATTTCAACCAAATAAAAAATGGTTGGTTAAATTAGTTACTCATTTTTCATTTCATATGAAATAGAAATATTGGTTATTCATTATGTTTCATGTGAAATTCAAGATATTGGTTAATTGTTATGTTATTACATGAAGGAAATGGTTAGTTAATATGGTTATTAGTTATGATAATTAAATTGTATTTGAATGATGTAGAAATATGCTTTCACCATGTTCTTTTCCTCTTACAGGAGCACAACAAAGGGGGGGAAGCATTGGCAGAGAGGGAATAGGGCATTTGCACACCAACCTGCCACCGAACTATCAGGTTTTCGTCTAAACCACCATAGTCAAGGGGAAGTAGGCTAGGACATACTAGACAATGCCAAGTGTCCACCATAAGCTAACTAGGTCACCAAATGCATATACATATTTATATTTCACATAAACAATTGAAAGAGAAGTAAAATTGTTACCTTGTATAACATTTGGAAAGTCTACTCCATCTGTTGGCCAATTATGCCCCATTATAGATAATATCCATAATATCTAGGTATAATTGTACATATTTCATTATACATACATATGTATGTATACGGATAACTTGGAATAACATATATGTGCATACATGTACCTTAGCATGCTTGTACATACATGTGTACTCAATTTTAATATATAACGCATATGTATATGTGTAATATCACGTACAACTATACTTAGATAATATGAATATTATCTATAATAGGTTGGGTGTAGGCCAATTGCTAAAGAATTAAATTATCTCATAATCAAGTGACCTTTTATATTCTTTTAATTATTCAGCCACCTTTATTATTCAAAGTTTGTCAAGAACTTCAAGCTCATGTTCGCCACCTTGCATATCTTTTCATGCACGTAACTCCTTGATAGGGTTCAAGTCTAGTGTAACCGAGCACCATTCTATGAAGAGAAAAATCCTAGCCACTCGGTGTAATGAATTAACTTGCACAATCGAAGAAATAATATGAAATATTATATAAATACTTGATAATAATTGAGGGTAATAGGCCACTTCAAGGGGGCAACCTCCATATATCTCCAATGAGAACACACTTCACAATATGATGTTGAAATAAGATTCACAACCTCCTATATATACCTAATTATGCTTAGGTTGAATAGACACAACCCTACATAACACCTAGGCTGACCTACCCACCTAAATAATAATATAATAATGATAACATGACTTAATTAAGGATTAAGATAGCCACAAGTTAACTATTCATAACCCTATATACACCAATACTAAGGGCGTAGCATGCACCCTCTCTTGAAAGAAGCATTGTCCTCAATGCTAACCAATTACGGATTCTTTTAATGAACTCCTCATCCTCCCATGTGACCTCTTCAACTAGTAAGTTCTTCCATTGGATGAGATACTGAGTCAAGGTTATGTTCCTTAGCTTCTTTGTGCATGTTTGAAGAATGCACTCTAGTTCCAAAATTATTCTTCCGTCTTCTTCAAGTTCTAGTAGTACCGTTTGAGTAGGAATATTCTGCCCAATTACCTTCTTCAAACAAGAAACATGAAAAACTAGATGTATCTTAGTTGTTGGTAGCAACTCAAGCTTGTAAGCAACACTACCAATCTTTTGCATGATTTGGTATGTTCCATACTATCTTGGAGACAACTTATTATTCTCTTTTTGTTGCTTCATTGAGATTTGCTTATAAGGTTGCAATCTCAAAAAGACTCAGTCCCCAACTTCAAAATTTCTTTCACTACGAAGTTGGTCCGCTTCTTGTTCATTTGATTTTGTGCAATAGTTAAATTCTCCTTGAGTCCTAAAAGTACCTGTTGATGAAGCCAGTGGTCCTCTACTGCCTGGACTCTTGGTGACACCTTTAATGATGATGTGATGAAAGGAGGATGATATCCATAAGTGCCAAAAATGGAGACATTTTTGATGAGCTATGAAAAGAAGTATTGTACCACCATTCTGCAAGAGGTAGCCAATCTACCCATTGAGATTGTTTTTTTGAAGTGAAACAATGTAGATATCCTTCCAAACATTTATTAACAACCTCAGTTTGCCCATCTGATTGAGGATGGTATGAAGAACTATGAGCCAATTAAGTACCCAAACATGAGAATAAATCTTTTCAAAAGTGACCAGTAAAGATAGGATTATGATCACTAACAATAACCTTAGGTGTACCATGTAGCTTTTGGATATTCTCCAAGAAAACTTTTGCCACTATACTTGTAAAAGGATGTGATAAGGCAATGAAATGTGCATATTTAGTGAGGCGATCAACTTCTACCATGATGACATTATGACCTTTAGATTTGGGAAGCCCTGTGATGAAGTCCATGGATACCTCTTCCCAACGTTGTGTTGGAGCTCAAAATTGCCTTCTCATTTTGAGCGTCTATTTGAAATTTTGAATCAATTCAAGCCTTTGAATGCCCATAAATGAGTTTGTACTTGGTTGTACCTTTGAGGCCCCTAAGGTCTTTAATGTTTCTAACACCCTGCATTCAGCCTGTCTAAGTGTTTCATGAAGTTAAATTGTCATTCCAAGTCATTCCGTGAAGTCCTGTTTTGAGCATTTGCCAAATCTGCATTTTACCTCCAGTGTCAAACAGCGACAGGAGGCTATGTTTGCAATTGAATATCTCGCACCTAGTAATGTTTCATGACAAGCCGCTTTGAGAGTGTTTAGTGTCCATACTTGAGAGCCTATGTTTCAGATTTCGAGTCGTTTCGAGTCCGTTTGACTAGGTTTTGAATCCCTCAAAGTTGGTCAGTTATCAATGTCATGCTGATATGAAATGTTCAGAATTCTGGGAAGCCTTGTTTGACCTGTAATAACTTTTGACCAGTTCACTGAAATGCTAAATTTCCTTTTGCGTTGCTTTGTAGACGTTAGAGACTTGTTATGTTCTAATTTTTAAGTCTTGACGAATCCGTTTGATCAGTTTTCAAACGCAATTCCAAATGCAATTTGTAACTTTTCATTGGTGTCAGCATTTGCAGATTGATTGGAACCCCTGTTCGTGATGTTATATCTTGAAATCCGTGATTGCCTAGATCAAATGGATTGTACCACTATGTTGTCCTCTGAAAATACTTTAAGTGTGCCAGTTTGCAAGTCATGAAGAATCCATTTGCACACTTTTCCAGTTCCATTCCATTTGCAAAAATCGCTTTTCTGTCATTGTTTCCAGTTAGTAATTCCAAGTAGCCCACTTTGACCATTTGCCATTTTGCGTCCTGTTATTCGTCATGAGCCCAAATTGCAAATTCATACTCTCCTCATGACAGAGAACCAATGCCTCAGTTTTCGTCTTCCCAAGTGTCAGTTTACCCAGTTTTTGAAGCTAATTCTCAACCCAATTTAGTGTTTTCTGACTTGTTTACTTGCAGGCAGTTCTGAGTGGTCAACTTGGACAGCGAATATCTTTTGACCCTGAATTCGTCATGAGACGAGATTCAACAGGCTGAAAGTATGTAGAAAAGAGAATCAGTGGGTCAGATTTCAGAGCCCGATCAGGTGTTTGGGTTAGTTTTTAAGGCCAGTCAACGGACCTCTTGGTGCAAATTTGACAGTTGGCAGAAAATGATAAAATGAGTTTTTAATGACATATCAGTGGTCAAATTTGTTATGAATCAGTGCTAGATGGTTAATGGATCAGTTTGACAGTTCAGGTATTTGAAAACGAAAATTTTTTTAGCTGGACCCACTTTTGGGGCCTGACTAATTGCGTCAAATTGATCTAACTCCAAAGACTTGAAGATATTTTGAAAGAAGTATTTGGTGTTTTTGAGAGAGGGGACTTCAAGTCTTCTCCAAAATGGATGCATGCTTTTAAAATTGCCGTTAGTACCTATGATTTTATCTATGTTGAGAGGGCTTGCCAAGGGACATATAGCCATGCAACAGTGTATTGATGGAGGAGGAGTATTGCCTTTTCTCCATGCACTCGAGGATGTTTTTGGAGAAAATGAGATTGGTGCAAGAGCAGAGAATTTGCTAGACACCCTTTCAGATAAGGATAACAAAGGAGAACACAGGCAATTAAGAAGAACCGGCCTTCTATGATCCATCATCAGAATAAGAGAAAAATCAAAGAGTGTGATTTGAACTAATCAAATCCAAAAGCATTAATGATAGATGGAGATAGCTGTTAAAAAAATCGGCTGTGATAAGAAATGTGTTCATTTACATGGAGATGGATATTGAATGAATTAGTTAAAATAACAAATGTGTTCATTGCAAGGATTGTTAGAGTAAATGCACTATGAAGTTAATCCTGAAAATCTTATCTATCTATTCTCTAATTGTTCTTAACTTTTTTAAAGCTGTGCTTAACTCAGACAGAGCAGTGGTCAATACCCACGTTAAAGGGGAGGCGCCCATCTACAAAGACCACGCGAGGTCCATGCTGAATAAAAGCCACCATAAAAAGTGGTTAACACCATTGGAGCCACAGAGACCACTCATGCAAGTGAGTAAAGAAAAGCCGCACTCTAAAACAAAACAGCGCATCCTTGTTCGAAGAGAGGGCATGAAAATTAAGTGATAAGAAGGCACAAAGGAAGTTGCTAGGTCTAAAGAAGACACCGAATGAAAAGAACACCCAATGCGAAAGCATCAAAACAAGAGGAGAGCTGGCCTATAGATGGGGGCAATATACCAGAAAAGCTTGGTGAGATGGTTCAACTTACCCAGTTCATTTGGAACTGTTCCGCCGAAGTGGTTTTGATTTAAAGAAAGTATTTCTAGGCTTGAATAATTTCCCAAGGCGTTTGATTTGTTAAAGAGCTCGGAATGGTGCCTGATCAGCTGTTATTATAAAGATAAAGAGTCTGTAGACAACTGAGCATTCCCAATTCAGAGGGAATGGTGCTTGATAAGTTACTTCCACCCAATTTCAATTCAACCAAGGTGGACAATTTTTGAAAGGAGGAATGGTACCCATAAGACAAATTTCGCCCAAGTACAGATATTTCAAACTTGTGAGAAGACTGAGCTCAGGGGGAATGCTTCCATTCAATCGGTTATAGGAGAGTAGGAGATATAAACTGCGGCAATAGGAGAGAGCTGGTGGAATGGTTCCTTGCAATTGATTGTTTTGAAGCCACAATTCCCCTAAATTTAGAACCTGGCCGAGTTGAGGTGGAATGCCACCAACATGGTATTGAAGGAAAGATCTATGGATCGAAGAGAGGAGAGATTCCCCAACATAGGAGATATAGTACCGTCTAGACTTATATTATATAAATTGATGGTGCTGACAGAGTGAGAATTGGAATGATAGGTGATGCCGCTCCAATTGCAGAAACGGTGAAGCAAAGTCTAGTTAGGCAGAGAAGTGTCGTTCTTGGAAACAACGGCTTTGAATCGTAACAGCAGTTGTTGTTGTTGTCGTTGATTATGATGAGAAGAATGTCAAAGCGCAGAGCAAAAGCTAATAGAAATGCAATAATCCCACATTGCTTCTGTTCGGGAACTTATATTGTTTAAATACAAAGATACACGAACTTCTTAATGTCTTAAAGACTGAGTGCTTTTGGAAAGGCAAGCGATGTGTAATGGGATCCGCCATGAACAATGACAACTGGAGGCGACTTGTAAACAATTTTGAACATGCACATTCAGTAGGATGATGTCATCATATCTCAAACTCGCCTGAAAATTGAAGAATCCGGCTAGTCGCTACCTTGCTAGCTGAAAAACCTAGGGTTTTCTGGCTAGCGACATAGCGAGTTGTCGAAAAACCTCAGAATCCGACAAAACAACGATGGGTCCCTGTAGCGATGATGTGGCAAGCAAATCAACTCGAAAGGAGGAGATTTCGCCACGTGTCCTAATCGTGGGGTTGTCGCTACCTCGCCAAATGGAAGATGCACGAGAATTACCATAGCGACATAGCGAGCTTTGATGTGGCGACGACATGTGGTATGATGAGGTGGTGTAGTGACATGGCAAAGTTGGAAGACCAATGAAATGTTGACATGTGGCGCCCAGTTGGAGGACTGATGACTGTGCAAAAGGGAACCAATCAGAGTGCGACACGTGTCAAAGATGGTCAAACCAAGTTTGACCCGAGTGAAAAAGTGGAGGATAAATCAAAATTTTCAAAAATTATTTTTTAAATGTTTTTCCTCAAAGATCATGTGCAGGTTAGATTTTAAATAAAACTGGAGATTATTTGTATAGTCAAACTATAGAAAGAGGAATTAATTTTTTGCAATTTTAAATGGAAGCCATGAATGGAGACCTGAACTTCAGAGGGCCATAATAGGGACTTTTTTATCGAAAATGGTCGCTCTAATATACCACCAAAATCAGGAAGAGCTGAATTTTCCAAATATGAAGTCAGTTTGTGCACAGGTACTCACCAGCTCATGCTACAGATCATTTTGTGAAATTCGGGGCATTGACAGCAGTACAAGCAAATTTGATCATTGAGCATCAAAGTTGGTTACTGGGCAAATTTGAAAACTTTTTGAAGCCTGATTGTGGTAAAAGTAAGCTGGAATAGATTATCTTGCATTCTGAAGGCCAGTTAACTGATTTTTACTTTTTACTTTGAGTTTAAGTTGATATCAGAAATCAATTATCTTTTCTACCAAATTTTTGAGATATTTGATGCACTTGAAAGCCAGAATCATGGGGATTTGATAGGCAGTCACAGAGAGAAGGTAGAGAGAGGCTTTTTCATCTTCTTGGGAAGGAATTCTGAAGGGACACTTGTCAGTTATAAATTCAATCCGAGAATGGCTTCCTTCCTATATCCTTCTTCCTTCTTCTCTTTTGCAGTTGTTGGCAGTTTGCTCTGGGTAATGCCAGCAGGGTTCCAGTGTTTTACTGTTGAAACCAGGGATTGCAGATGGTTCTGCTTCCTGTCTATGGAGCTGTGCTCTAGCAGTGAAGGCCACACATCCACCTCTTGTGCAAATTTTCAGTTCATTCTCATGTTTTGTTTTCTGAGATAAATGGAGATTGATGCTAGATTATGTGAATTATTTCGAGTTTCATTTAGTATTACCAGTTCATGTATTCAGTCTTTCCATGGATGAATATAAAAAGGGATTTACAAGAATTATCTGAGTTTCCTTGTTCTGTCTCCTAATTCTTCATATGTCATTAACTTTGTGATTAAATGGATAAGGTTCATTTGATTTAAGGTAGCTTGGATGAGTTGTGTATCAGATCTGTTGTTGCTTCTGACTCAAGGAGTTAGGTAAATGCTTCAGTGTTCTGATAAGGTTTCTGGGTGTATGAAGGGGATATTGCATAAGAATGGGATTTGGGAATTTCAATTGATAAACTTGATTGTAA
Source organism: Cupressus sempervirens (assembly GCA_028749045.1). Lineage (NCBI taxonomy): Eukaryota > Viridiplantae > Streptophyta > Pinopsida > Cupressales > Cupressaceae > Cupressus > Cupressus sempervirens. The sequence continues at coordinate 689,004,728 of CM053791.1, read as the reverse complement.
TGCAAACAAGTTAGGTCATCCTGCTGGTAATGACTCTATGTTTCAATGGATAAGGCACTGATCACTAAATCAGATGCAAGCTGATATGTATGTCATTTGCACAATATCTTTTATTCAAATAAATTCATTTTTTCATGTCTTGTAGTGGGCTGAAAGGAATTAACCCTCACTCAACTTATGTGATTCATAGATGTACATTTAGCTACTATATATCTCTGTTATTGCATGAGTTATTAAGAGATATAAGGGGTTTTCGTCTGTAGTAAATAGGTTCAGATTTATGTTTTAAATGCACTGGTACCATATCTCAGAACCTCAAGGTTAACCCGCCTAGGTCTTGCAGAGCCTAAAGTGAAGAAGGGTCAAGCCTTATAGTTGGCCCAAGACTGCAGTCAAGTGCATTCATCATAGGATTTTGCTAGCCTTAGATGCATTTGTCTGGTGTCTTAGTTGTTTGTAAAACTGTTAAATCAGGAGCCAACACGTTGGCTAGGAATAGATAAAGGCTGCAAGAGACCTAGAGTGTTAATTGTTTCCCCCTTATTTCTTTGACAAACCAAACATTCAGCCACAAATTTTTGAACATCACCTTTTATCCCTTCCCAAAAAAAATCTTGCTTGACCTGATGATATGTCTTCAAAAATCCTGAATGACTAGTAATTGGGGACTCGTGTAGTTCTTTGAGAATCTTGTGTTTAAGAATCGAATTCTTGTAGAGATACAAGCGCTCTTTATACCAAAGAATAGCCCCCTTTAAACAAAACTTATCTGAACTACTAGGGTCACTTTTTATTTGTTGGATGAGATTACTTGTTGCAACATCATTTTGCCACTCTTCTTTGGCTTCTACCACGCAATTTTCTTGTAATATTGAAAGGGCACACAATAAGGCTTCATCTTTTTCATCCTTCCTAGAAAGTGCATTGGCCACAATCTTTTCCTTCCCTTTCTTGCCTACAATTTCAAAGTCATATCCCAACATCTTAGTGAACCATTTTTGTTGCTCTTCTAACGATAGTCTTTGTTCCAAAAAATATTTTAGGCTATCATGATCTGTCTTAAACTTGAAGTGTCAACCATTAAATAAGGCCTCCATTTTTTAAATGCATGGAGGATTGCTAGCATTTCCTTCTCGTAAATAGGTTTAAGTTGATTTTTACCCTTTAATTGACAAATCTCAAAAGCAATTGGTCGACCTTCTTGCATGAGAACTGCTCCTATCCCATTTCTAGAAGCATCACATTCCACAATAAATTCCTTGGTGAAGTCTGGAGTGGCAAGCACTGGAGTTGTACACATAGCCTTCTTCAATTGTTCAAATGATACATTAGCAGATTCATTCCAATGAAAATAATCCTTCTTCAATAGAGTGGTAACGGGTGCTGCTATACAACCATAATTCTTCACAAATCTTCTATAGTATCCTGTCAATCCCAAGAAACCCCTCAGCTTCTTAATAGTTTTTGGAATAGGTCATTCCCTGATAGCCTTAATTGTGTTAGGGTCCACCTTTACTCCATGTGAAACTATGTGTCCCAAATACTCCACCTCCTTAAGACCAAAAGCACATTTGGATGGCTTAGCATAGAGTTGATGATCTTCGAGTAATTGTAATGCTTGATCTACATGCTACAAATGTTCTTCCCAAGTCTTGCTATAAACGAATATATTATCAAAAAACACTAACACAAACTTTCTCAAGAACTTAAAAATGGAATTCATCAAACTTTGGAATGTAGATGGTGCATTGGTAAGACCAAATGGCATCACCAAAAATTCATAATGACCCTTATGAGTTTGAAATGTTGTCTTACAAATATCTTCCTCCTTAATCCGAATTTGGTGATAACTCGATCTAAGATCTGACTTGGTAAAATACATAGCTCCATTTAATTCATCTAGAAGATCATCGATGATTGAAATAAAAAACCTATCTGTAATGGATACGCCAAGTTTCATCCTTCTTACGCACCATTACAACAGGGGAGGAGTAAGCACTTTGGCTATGCTTGATACTTCCTGCCTCTAGCATTCCTCAACAATTTTTTCTCACTTTTTTGTATGTGTGGGTACCTATAAGGCTTGATGTTTGGTGGCTAGCTCTCTGGAACTAGTTGTATGAAATGGTCATGATCCCTCTTAGAAGGAAGTCCTTTAGGAATATCTCCAAGAATCACTGAGTGACGATCAATTATTGCTTGTAAATTTGGATGAGTAAGAACATTAGATTGAGAGACTTCTAATGAACATAGCTGGGCCACAAATCCATCCGCACCTTTCTTATGAAACTTTTGCATTTGATGAGAGCTTACCATCTGTGGGGATTTTTCCTTCAACCCCCTTAGCTCCACTATCTTTCCTTTTGATTGAAATAGCATGAATAGTTCTTGGAAGTTCATCTCAATTGTTCCCAATGTAGTAAGCCATTGTACTCCCAAAACAATATATGTTGCACCCATGGACATCGCATACATTGGGGTATCAAGTTGATAATCTCCCATGGATAATTTGATGTTATGGCACTTCCCTAAACAACTAATTGTGCCCCCATCTGCAATCAAACCTGAAACTGTGGGGCTGGATATATAAAACAATTTAGAAGAGTTGTCAACTTTTTGTTGATGAAATTATGAGTACTACCTAAGTCAATCAACACTGTTACTTTTTGCTTCTTTAAGAAAACCACTACCTTGAGAGTTTGTGGTGCACTGAAACCTGAAAGTGCATGACAAGAAATGATTGGTTGAGAATCATGTGATTCCTCACCTGACTCCCTATCCTCCTCTGATATGGGCTCATCCTCTTCTTCCTCAATTGGACCTTCAATATAGAACAATTTCTTTTTACTACATTTATGTCCTGGACTATATTTGCTATCACAATTGAAACACAACCCTTTTGCTCTTTTCTCCTTAATTTGTTGTGGAGTCAACCTAGTAGGTTGAGGAAGAGAAGGTGTTGAATATCCTTTTTCTCTTGTCACATTAGATCCTTGCTTTCTAGGAATCAAGAACTTCTCCTCTACCTTGTGTGCCAATATAAAAGACTCATTTATTGAGTTGGGACAAAACATGCGTACCTCATGTTGAATGTGATCCTTGAGACCACCCAAGAATAAATCATTCAAGTTCTCCTCTATAATTGTATCCATTCTTAAGGATAGATTTTGGAATTTTTGAATATAATCCTTAACTGATCCTATTTGTTGAAGCTTAGCAAGTTGGCTAAAGAAGTTTTCTGTCACACTATTGCTATATTGTGCTTGGAGTTCTTCTACGAGTACAAAGCCAACGATACCAAATGAGTTGATCTAGTTCTAGATAGAAGGAAGCCATCGTGACCTTTTGTCCATATGGGATTTGATGTACTTCAAAAAAATTCTCCATTTGATTTATCCATGTTAGAGGATCCTGGCCATCAAATTTGTGCGTATCCACCTTTGAAAAAAAATTCCTAGATCCTGTAGGAGTATTAAAATTTGTGTCATTATTAGTTGACTTGAAGGTTTCACCTTGATTGCTTGACAACTCCTTCCTTGTTTCATTCATCTAGGTGCTTAACATGCTTCGTATATTTGATATATCTCCTCGTAGGTCACACATATCCCTCTTAACCTCTTCCTTGAATGAACTTATTTCCTCATTGGGATTACTATCCTCTATTGTTTCCCAATCTTGATTACAAGATTTCCCTGGTGTAGCAGTATTCTTTTTACCTCTTGTTGGAGGCCCTGTCATGCTGGAAACCAATATTTTTTAAATAAATCACACAAATAAAATATAAATTCTCTGATTTTTTAATTTATTTTTCACTGTAACTTACTAGGGCCGAGATACCCTTACTCAGGAAAAATCCCAAAAATTGGCAAATATGCTGCCTTGAAAGCGAATTTTCCTAATTTTGTAATAACTTGCTTATTTTTGCTTCAATTTCTCCAGACTTTGAAATGTAGGCTTCTCTACCATGTATTCAAAAACCCAATACAAATTATGCTCCAATTCGGCAGGATGTGAGAGATATGTAGATCTCAATAAATTCTGTAGAAATAGTAATTCTGCAATAATTTGCTCAATTTTGCTCCAATTGCTCTAAATTTTGGACTATAGCTTCTTTAATATAGTCTTCAAAAACCCTTTAAAAATCTTTGAAAAATTTACTAAAATTTAGAAGTTATGCTCTTTCCAAAATTGCCCCAATGTTGAGAAAAAATCTTGCCTCTACGGTGCCAAGATCATGCTCTGATACCACTTGTAATGAATTAACTTGCACAATACAAGAAATAATATGAAATATTATATAAATACTTGATAATAACTGAGAGTAATAGGCCACTTCGAGAGGGCAACTTGCAAATATCTCCAATGAGAACTCACTTCATAATATGATGTTGAAATAAGATTCACAACCTCCTATATATACCTAATTATGCTTAGGTTGAATAGACACAACCCTACATAACACCTAGGCCAACCTATCTACCTAAATAATAATATAATAATGATAACATGACTTAATTAAAGATTAAGATAGCCACAAGTTGACTCTTCATAACCCTATATACACCAATATTAAGGGCGTAGCACTTGGGGGCTTGCTAAAAGTTTTTTCTTGCAATTCTTAACATTTTGTAATAGTTCATATTTTGGAGAATATTCATGCTAGTGACGTCGAACAAACAGCCATTAAAAATCAGACATTGGAGCTCGCAGCTGGGAGCAATAGAAATATATCACATTCATTTTGCATTGCAGTTCTATCAAGTCATAATATTTAAACTTTCGATGCCATTACTGCTATTCAATACTAGATGGAATGTATGCATTTGTATCTTTCTTTCACTACCGGATGGTCTGAGTGGACATAGATGTTCATATAGCAAAGTTTTGAAACTTATTGTGTACCGATATGCCAATCATGGGATGAGCCGTTAGCTCAAGTTTTTTTTGCAACTTCTTTCATCATTTCTTTAAACACTTATGCGCAATAAACACAAGGCAATCATGGGCGACCACACACTTCCTATTAAAGTGGCATCTTTACATGTCATTGGAGGCATGAAAGTATACCCTATTGGATGTTAAGCGACTAGAAAAGTATTATAATTTATTTGCTTGATTTTATTTAAGAAAGCTCTTAAAAAGAATATTGATATTAACTTTGCATAAATCAACCCAACATATTATACACTGGAAAATAACACCAAGGATCATCAAGGATGGACACGTAAGGCAGAGATGTGTGGTGTAATCTATGTAAGATGGTAGCTCAACACCTTGCATGAAATTGAAATTTACATAAGAACCAATTGAAAATTTGTAATCTAAAAACTAGACCTAGTAACTCATGGTGGGGAGTTGGGTAATGTCTTGTTTGTCAAGTCGAGCGGTGGGTGATCAGGCACGCAATGTCCATGTAAATCCCTAGAAGGGGTAGGTTTGGAGAAAAATGATGTTGCTATGATCACTAGAGGGTGGGACAACTCGCAGTCGGATGAGTAGGTTGTTAGGACGGTTCTACAGTCTAGTCGGCTATGTAGTTGACTCTCTAACACCAGGATGCTCATGTAGCAGGAGGAGATGGTGTACATGTGCCTTATTCGGTGCAGGGTAGGGCCATTCTGAGTTGAGAATGAATGGGGGATACACTAGGTCCATGGTTGGGTGGTTAAGCCTCTGTAATGCTTCTCTCAACCATGCCAAGACTTGCACAAGATAGAATGGGTCTACATCTCTTAGCCTAATGTGATTTGAACTTAGCTGGTATTTACATTTGCTTTCATGTCTTATTTCGAGTTATATATATATATATATATATATATATATATATATATATATGCAGTTACATTTACTTCTTTCAATTATATGAAGTGATAGTTAAATGTTTCAATTAGTTAATGATCACTCTTCTATAAAATTTATTTTGTTTATTTGTAATTAAATAAAGGAAGTTATTCTTCAGTTGGTAGTTAAGGCATTTCATGTGAATACAACTAGTTTTTTATAACCATTAATCCCAAGCTTGTGATTATGTAGATAGCTTATTTTTTATCGATAAAGTAAAAGGAAATTAAGAGTTGGGAAAATTGGTTGTTACAATGCTAGCACCCCCTTTTTATGAAATAACTTTAAAAAAGTGATATTTCACTTATAACATGTGCATTAAAAGAGTTTTTATAATTTTTTTCACAACACCCTAAAATGGCCCTTTATGAGGCCATGCATTGTTAAAACATTTCATTTTGTTTGCTATTTCTCTCTCTTTTCATTTGGTCTCCATTTTGTAATTTCAAAGGACTAGCGATTATTTTTGAAGAGGATCATTCGTTGGGTACTAGATAGGTTTGAAAAAGGGGATCTAAGCATTTAAGGTAAGCATTTAACCCTATTCTTGAGTCTTTTAATGAATTTTTTTGAGATTTTGATGATTATTTCAAGTTTGGGTGTAATTTTTTCAAGTTTTTTTTCCAATTTATTTTAAAATAAAGAAACAAGTTCACCTCTTTGTTCTAATATTTTTGTATCTTTATTTTGCACTTGCATGCTTGTTATTGGTCTTGGATGATAGTTGGCAGGCTTGTGTGGAATATATATTGGAATTGACCAAACCTATCATGACTATGCTTCGATTTGTTGATATAGATGCACCTTGTTTGGGGGATCTCTATGATGGCATGGACACAATGGTAGAGAAAGTAAAATTGCAAAGCAAAAATATTTGGATGACCCCCTAGAATGTGAAACCTCATCAATAAGGTAGAATCAATCAATCATCATCGTTGGAAAAAGATGACAACCCCCTTGCACCTCCTTGCATATGCCCTATCTCCAAGGTACCATAGAAAGACAATACTTTCTATGCCAAGGAGATTAGCACTATAAAGAGATGAAGAAGTTGCTAACGGGTACAAGTAAGCACTTACTAGACTCTTCCAAGATGAAAATACACATAAAGAAGTTAGGAAAGAATTTGGCTTGTTTGCCTCAAGAAAAAGTCATTGAAATTGTTAACATAGACATATATGATATGGCTTATTTGAATATTTTGTGATCTGAATTAAGAGTTCGGACTACAATACTTGGTGTTAAACCTGTGATATTATGATTTAATTGAAAATAGTAAAATTCAATAATAAATTTTGCAAGCCAAAAAGTGATCTATTCTATTAGAAATTGGAGTTTATGCAAACTCTGATGGATCCCAAGGGTCACTAGTATCCCTTCGACATGAAAAGGAAAAGTCCACATATTATTTAATTACAAAATAAACTCTAAAATCTACTAAAACTATGAAATTTTATATAAAAATTTACGTCTACTTGTAGAAGTCATAACTTTCTACCCATAGCTCGAAATCACTATCAACTTGGTTGGAAAGATCTCCAAGAGTTCTACATCAATGCCAAAAGGTCTAAGCGAAGCACTACACCTTCGTAGAGGTCCCGAACCCCTGAAATGCCCCGAAGACTTCTGAAAATGCAAAATACTAAAAAATAGAGAATACTGAAAATTTAGATTTTGGTAATTTCCCATTTCCACTTGTGCCACCATCTTTTGCATCATCCTGAACTGTGTCCTAATCATTGCAAACTATCGATTGGCATTTAATAGTTATCTTTGGCATTTTGAATTGATCAAGGATAAAGTATCATACTCTCAAATGATTTAATTTTGTATAAGAAATTTATAATATATATACATATAGGTACCCAAACGCATCCAACCCCCCCCCAAAAAGAAAATCACGTATCCACATACAGGGTTCTCAAACCCACATCTGCAACCAGATTCGAACCAGTAACATAGGTAATAGACAGCTATCTGTCTGTTTGATATTGCAACCTCTTATGGTATTTATGTGATTTTAGTTTAAGCTGCAATTTCTGGAAATGGTTGTAGAGTTTTTGCATCAACATTTCGGATCACACTCTGTGATCCATCATCAAGATTAGAAGAGAGCTCAAGGAGAAAACAATAAACAGATTCTAATAGTTCTAATCAATTGCAGAAGTAAAATAAAAAATGCATATCTCCTTTGATTCTAAGAGTCATTTTCAAATTCCAATAGCATCCGCACAAAAGCAACCAGATGAGATATAACCCAAATAGAATGAATCCAGATCTTACAATAATAAAGTTGCTTGAACACTTTTATATTCTGTTTAATTCCAGAATTCCTAGAATACAAAAGTCAAAGAACTATTCAGACATAAATAGAAAAGCTAGTCAGTAAATGAAATGTTGTCAGATAGAACATTACCAGGATATCAATGCCCCCAAAATTTTCTTCAATCCATTTTGCAAAAAGACTTACAGAATTTGTATCCACTATATCTAATTGATGGAATACCACATATAATCCTTGTTTCTGTAAAGATGCAGTGACTTCCTGTCCTTTTTCACTATCCCTTGAAGTGAGAACAACAGTGAGCCCATGCTTAGCAAGTTGTTGAACAATCTCAAGCCCAATACCTCTATTACTTCCAGTAACTACTGCCAGTGTATCTGTAGACCACCATCTGCCACAAAATTAATTAGTTAGCGACTTAGCATAAAGATGTAGAATCAATTGTTGGAGTAAGAACCAAGATACATACTCTCTAATACTCTTCTGTTACACTCCATTCAAAACAAATAATAAATGTCTGTATAGTCTATCTGGCATTTATCTCTTTAACTATGGTTGGATATTAATTATGATATACAAATCAACACAAGACATCAACTGTTCAAGTAGCTAACAATGATTATTACTTTTATAAGTTATGTGGCTTACCATATTGGTCAAATGGATGATCAGAATCCATAATAGCGACATTATACCAAAACAAGGATCCCAAAACTAGGCAGAGTCATTACAAGGCATATGTACATAAGTTATAATTTAAAGGAGGTTATTGACCTGGGGATAAAAGTGATCCAAAAACGCTTGAGATAGCCCTCCACTACCCCATTTGTCATGCTCATCAGCAGTGTGTAACGTTCCCATTATAAAAGAACACATTACTCAATCTATTGTTAGTGGGCCAATTAATTTAATATATCTCGGACCCATTTTAGTTTTGTTTCCGTATGTAAGTGTTGCCGCTGGCTATCTTTGTACACCCTCAGAAAGTTTTACCAACGGGTATTTAAGCACGGCTTGTAAGTAGTTGTTAGGCATGCAATTTGGATTATTTTCTCTATACTATGAATTCCTGTTGGAGTTCTCTATTGTTTGCCATTTTGGAAGTGAAAGATCTTCCCTATTTTGTTTGTCCGGTTTTGGTGGGATTCAACCCTCACCCTATTCTGTCGTCCGTAACACTTTGCTTGGATCTGGCAAGTCAGAGCACCATCTCTTTAATTGATGCATATATCTATATATGGAATTGTATTAAATCTCTCATTCTACTATGGTATAACATATTTGGTTAATATATTGGATTGGTATCAATTACAGTGCGTTACCCTAGTTCCAGAAGATCTCCAACTCCATCATTTCTCTCCAACAGCTCGCTGTACGGATACTCAGTGCTACCATACGGCTAGATTGGTCTACTGTACAGCCATCTTGGCCCACCGTACGACTTTTTCTCCCATCCCACACCTGTCCACCGTACTTCCTCCCAAAGATCGTACAACTTTCAACCAGCTGTGTACGGTTGGCCTGTCACCATCTCTCCATTTCATTAGAGACCATACGGCCCTTTCCTTGTGTCACCGTATGGCCTGTACCGTGCGCCCTCCTCATTATCCGTACTTTTCCAATTGACATTTGTACACCATCTCAACTCGATCATACTAGCCTCTAGATCACTGTATGTATCCCATCTGATTGCCAAATTCTCTGGAGAAAGATTGTTTGTGAATCGTGTACAAGGAACGGATCACTACACAGTGCCATTTTAATTGTTGTGTAGTTTTGTTCTCAACTTTTCTTTTAGTGTGACTTATAATATCCAATAAATCTCAGAGCAGTTTGTTCCAAGGACAATTTTATGTCCTGGGTAGGTGAGCTGGGTAATTTGTGATGCAAATGATATTAGCTTGGTGGCAAGAAATCCTAATATAACACGAATCCAGTTTTACTGCTAAAGTTTTGCACATGAACTTCATATGCAGTGAATGGAAAACAATGTTTTATCTCCCAAGACCACTTTCCTTGTCAGAGACCACAGGAACTTGTATTGCAGTGGAAACTCCATGTCAATCTTGGGGCTGAGAATCATATTTTTCTATGCCTTTCTGAATTCAATCTAATATCAGATTGATATTTAAATTTATCATGCATATCATTGACAAAATTCCTGCCAGGATTTATGAACTAATTGCGTATGAATTATACATGGATATTGTCGACAGTGGCACACATACTGATTTTCTAAAATAAAGCCATACCAGGAATATGACAGGCAAATGTGCTGAATTGGAGAATAATGTAAGCCATGATAACTTAAAGTCGAAATGCTCTTGCAAGCAGCTGAGATGGAGGGAAAAGAACACAAGTTTATTATCATCACCTTGATCTAGATCCATGAGAAAATGGTTTTGGTGATTATGCGGATGAAACAAGTGATTAGTAAACCAACAAATAATCAAAATATGAAAGCAGAATATTTTAGCAAATGTGTGTGCTACTTCTAGTCCCAATCAAGAATGAACAGATGCAAAAATTATTTAAAAATACTGCAGTAATGAACAAAAACAAATGTGACCAAAATAGGGTACATACATCAAACTAGTGTGCCAATAACTATGCAATTACCATCCTCTCTTAATGAAAAGAGATGAATGAATATTTGTTACTAACAAGAAGAGGAAGTTGTGATGGCTCATCCTAAACCTGAGCCAACGGAGCTTCCAACTGTCTTTGGTTTGTAAACCCTTATAGTTGGCACTTAATTCCTTGGCTAAAGAAGTTCCATGTGTGCAAATATGTGTAGGTGTGCAAGAAAATGTGAACTTGGTGGCATGTGATAAAGCACTAGTCCACGCAGGATCGTGCATGATATCACAAGATGAACAGTGTATGGAGTTATGTATGATGAAGCACAATGATACCATGTATTGCATACAAGGCACATATTGTGGATGAGAGCACAAAAGTTTCAAATATTGTGAAGGCATGCAATGTTCCAAATGGCTTGTTGAATTGTTCTCTAATCATTTTGCTCTCTTAAAAAGTAATGGTCCCCATCTAATCTTTAATGAGCTGTGGGAATTGAATGTGAAGTTGTGGAAGATTGATCAACTATGCTTCCTCTGTGTATTGCATTGCCTTGTCTACTTCAAACAAACAATGTAACCTTGGCAAGTGTATGTTGGGTTAATTTGGCTGATCTTATCTTACATGACTAAGCAAGTGCTCCAGGTTCAATTCTAATGGATATTGAGCTGATGCTTTCTCAAAACGTTGAGGAAATATGGCTTTCTAAGTTTCACATTGAATATTGGATGCACATCCAAGAGATTGAAAAAAAAAGGTATTCTCACCAATTGATTGTAGAATTGTGTATGGACCATAGTGTATAGCCTTTTTTGGTGTGGGCCCTTGAAGCATTCATTCTCAATATGCAACCAAACTTTCTCATTGATCTTGATAGAATGAAGCGTGAACTATTGAGTATGCATCATGCCACTCTTTGTATTTCTAATATTTGCACAAGAGAATTTTTTAGACTATTCGTGAATAATTCAATGAGTTAAACTATTTTGTTTGAGTCTTTAGAATGCACTTATTAGGGTTATAGATTCATGTTTATGCATCCAAGTCAAAGAAACAAGACTCGGACTTGGGAAGGGTGACCCAACTCATGGCTTGAAAGTCGACAAGACTCAACAAAGTGAAAATCCAAACAAATTAGAGATTTTTAAGGATTTAAAACTTGTTTCATAATAACCTTTATTAAATAAACCATTAAGACACAAAAATATCATCAATTACAAGCTAATTTGATCACATATACAAGTATCATAGATTACGTAGGTATAAACACAAGTTCTAGCTGAAGGAAATAACAAATACATTTTATGCAAAACTCTTGGAATATGAGATCCATGATATTAAATGTTCCAGAGATTTATCAAAATAAAAACTAGAAGCCTATGGCTTTGAGGAGCCTACATCCCTCCTACAAAGGCATCTAATTAGGTCCTACATGATTCAATAGCCATAGTCTCTACTTGTGACACCATGTCACGTTCGCCACCAACAACTATGCTCAAATCTTCTCATGCTCTATCCTCTTCCTTTTCCATGGCTACAACCTCTCTACCTAGGCGATCCAATCAAGATCCTCGTAACTAAAGACAAGAGCATGATCAGGGTGGAGTCATGGTCCAAAACTTGTCTTTTTCTATGATGGAGGTTGTAATGAACGAAGACTAGATCATTCAACCTATCCACAGATAGTTTATTGCACCTCTTAGAGTGTATGTACTCAAACATACTCCAATGGCAGTCACGACTAGGAGTGCTGCATAGATAGCTCAAAATGTGAATGATATCATTCTTCTCCTCCTATTTTGCAAATACAATGAAATGAGCTCGCTTCTAGAGTTGTAGAGGCAATATAGATTAAAAAAACAACTTAAAGAAATCACTTTCATGTGAATTTTATATTGTTGTGCATCGGGTGAGTCCAAGCATCTAGACTGGCCAAGTCCACACTAAGTCTATGAGTCTTGGATTCTTGTGAGTCTTCCCTAGGACTTAGATGAGCCCAAGTTTGGGCCTCTAGGGCTCGGCCAGGGTTACCTAGCTCGTCCAATCCAATTGAAAGTCAAACAATTAAAACAATTTTAAAACACAAACAAATATTAAGAAATGTAAAACTAAAGTTGCATTTATCGAGAATTTTTAGAAACATGACCAAGTTTAACATGAGTTTACCTAGACTAGTCCAAGACAAACACATAGTCTGCAAGTAGACTCTTGGATGTATCTCTATTTGTAACTTTGTACAAACAAATAATCCCCAGACCAAAACATCCTAGATTGAAAGGTCCACAATGAAGAATAAATAACATAGTCTAAAAGTATAGATGCATTTATGCTAGCCTAGAAAGAAAGTTCACTTTAAAGAAAACTTTGAGTTGCATGTGCTCGCAAAACACATTGTATCTCTAAATACAACCTATGCATGAATGAAAAATCATGCACAGGCTATCTATAGTTGGGGATCATGGGTGGGCTGATTTAAAAGGTAACCTTTGGATGCTAACACCCATATGGAAAAGTAACCCCCTAAATATCCTTATGGGTACTGCAAACTTCTAGCACCCCCCCTCCAAAGCCTAATTCCCACAGTCCATAATAACTACCACAATCCATAATACTAGAATTGATAAATTTGTGGATTAAACTATGTAATTTTTTCATCATTAATATTTGAGTTCTTGCTTCATGGCCCATCATTAGGATGAAATAGCTAGAGGGAAAAAACAATGAGAGGATAGTAATAGACTTTCCAGACTAAAATAGAAGTACAAAAAAAGTTTCTAGAATCTACAATGAAAGGGAAGAAAAAAGCTACCCTTGAAAAGAAATAAACAAAATTAAAAAACCACATACAAAGATGCCCAAAAGAGAACTCAAAAGGAGAAAATAGTCCAACTAGAAAACGAAAAGAAATAATCTATTTAAATATAATTAGATTGACTCCACAAAGAGATTAAAAAGGTTAGGTTAAAATCAATTAAAGGTAAGAAAGCTCAATACAATGATATTATATAAGATAATACAATTTCATAGAAATATAGCTATTCTTAAAAGCAAAATATATACAAGCAAGGACAAATAGTGTTTAGTTCCTACCAATGCAAAAAGCTGATTGAATGTTGATAATGTTAATTTTGTTCATAGAGAAAGATCAATGTGGCAATTATAACATATCAATTTGTTTTATTGACAAACATAAATGTAAGTTTCCATTAAGTAATTAAGTAGAAAGTTTACAATTGTAAAATAAATACCACATTTACATTGGTTGAGGAGAACAAAAACCTGTGGGTAAAATGTTGAAGACTTCTTATTGTTATTATTTTATTTATTTAACTGTGCATAGATTTTTTCAAAACAATATATTCCTACAAATGGGACAATACTAGATTTTTGGAGAAGATTCAATGTTTTAAAAAATTTGTATTGAATGCACAACCACCATACAATATTAGATTTTTGGAAAAGCCTAAAGTTTAGGGGAAAATATTTTCTTTGTAAAATAAAATAAATTTGGGAAAGTATTCTAAAATGACTCTTCATTTGTTTTATTTTATGACATGTCATGTCATGATAAGACAAAGATTCGAAAATAAATAATTGGAAAATTCAATATATATTAAAACTATGTAAATGAAAAAGTTGTACAAAAATAAAGAGCTATGATTGGACACAACTGATATAAAAAATCTTTCACGCATGACTGTTGAGTGAACTAGCCAATAGCATAAGAGATATATGTTTTCTTTAAATGAATAATTATTTTTTGGTGTAGAAACAATATAAAGGCACAGTAACATGAAATAATTCAAAACAATGATTGCTTCATAAAAAATAAGAAATAGAACCTAATGGATATTCTAGTATCCTGCTTGCAATAGGAACTAATAAATTGTTAGTAGTGACATGTAGTCATGTAAGTTGTGTTGTTTTGATCTCGCCATCAAGGTTCAAATCCCATTAGGGATGAGGCCCCTTATTTGTGGCCCCATCGGTTGATAGCTCCAAGTCAAAGCATTTACCCCTTGTTTTTTTTTAAAACATATATGTTAAATTAAAAAATTCTTCAAATTAAAAGAGAAAATAAAGATATATATACCTAATCATAAATGGCATCAAAACCAAGATAAACAATTCACTAATAAGAAGCAAAAAATAAACAAATAAGAAACCACATAAGAAGAGGCCCAAATGAAGAAAGAGGCCAGGCTCTCATCAGAGAGGTCTTGGGTTCAAACCTACACAAGCTAACATATAATTATAACTAATCTAATCTAATAATAATAATAACAATTAATGTAGGCTACAACCCATTACCTATTAAAAAAAAACAAAAAGAGGCCCAAATAAGAGAAAATAAATGAAGAAAAATTAAAACCACCAACTAGAACAACTTGGCTAAGAAAATCTAACTAAACAACACAAAGCTAACAAATATCAAAAAATAAAAAAGGTGCATAAAAATGCAAAGAGGTTTGAAGTTTAAACAAATTCAATTACAGGTGAATAGAATAATATAATAGTACTTTTAATATACAAATTATAAAACTAAGTACAAGAAAGACGATCTCAAATTATAAACATAATATATGAATATATTTATATTTAGAATAAATTTTATATTCATTTATGTTTATCTTCTTAAGTTAATAATTTTTAAAATTTTATATTTATAAATATGTTGTGTTAGAAAGACCCCCCTATATTACTTTAATAAATATGAATACAAATGAGACGATAAGAATGAGGGCAAAAGATTCTAACATAAGAGAACAAAAGACGAAAAGGGGAAACAAGTGGGTTAAAATATGAGAATGTGAGCGGGAAAGGTGGAGGGTAGGTGGTAGGGAAAAAGGGCAAGTAAAGAGAAACTAAAGCCCAGAAAACTTTTAAAAGGTAACAAGATCAAGTAGGGTTGGAGGTGTAAGGAAAATAAGGCAAAGGATGAACCAGCAAACCAAAAGGCTGACAAGATAAAGAGAAAGGGAAGGGGGAAATTGTTAGGAATAACAATCCACACAACACAAATGAGGGGGGGGGGGGAATCAATTGTGTTTATATTTATAAATATGCTTTCCAACCGAATCACCAATGAAGAATAAAGCAATGTAGAACAAGATATAAACTAACACCATAACACACAAGATTTTTGATCTCGAGGAAAACCCTCTTAGGGGAAAAACCTAGTAGGGACGATTCCATGAAACCATGCACTAGTATATAAGTGTCCTTGTTAGGAGACTGACCCTATTAGTAGTCACTACAACACATCTAGCATATAAGTCCTTGTTAAAACCCTTGTTAAAAGGTCACAAAAAGCTCAATACCTAAGCACATTACTCAAAGGAAGAAGGTTAAAGCCATCTTCAAGGACTCACCTGTGATGACCCCTTTTTAACCCCTTGACCTATAATTCAAAATTTGGGCATAAGTTAGGGAATCATCCAAAATTTAGCAAACCTATGACCATCATTGTCATTAAAGTGTTTGAGGGGATGAGCGTTTATTTAATTTACTTAGTTCATTTGGAAGATTTCTTTTTATAGTACACATAACTTTCTCTCTCCTTGTTACGATCATCTTGAGATGGTAGATTGACGGTGCAAAGGGTGCGTGAAACAGGCTACAAGCGGTTCCCTGGAGGATATCCGTCATGTGCCCAAATTTACTCCGCCTCTCCCTCCACCAACTCCCTATCTTAAGATTTCGTAATTCGGATGAGAAATAGAACCTATGAACTATAATGAGAATATGTTCCTTGAATGTATCCTTATATATTATACATGTGTCCCTTAATTCAATATATATATCTAGTTTTCATGTTTATATATTCACATCTATATATATGTAGATAGATGATATTTATTGTAATTGTAGAATTAATAATAGTCATTTTTGTTACCAAATGATAACAGTGGAGATAATAAAATTTAGATAATAATAAAATATTAATTCTTATAATGTTATTTTCAAGTATAAGAATATTTTTGATCTAATTTTATAATCACTTATAATAATATTTAGAAGTAGCCTTCACATTTGATGAGATCATAATAATACTTTAATAATATATATAACATATGTAATTATGATAGGAATACTTCAATACATTTATATACCTTTAATATCTTATGAGTGCATCTTATTATGATATATATTTTTCAATGAAAACCTATGTTCAAATATACTCATCTATATTAATAAATAGACGAGTATGGATAGAGAATAATGAGAGGTACCTTGCAAACAATGACATTTAAATAGTCCACATACATCCAAACGTAATTTTCATTGATTAATCTTCATGTATCCCAAGGTACCCACGTGGGCCATCTAATCAAAATTATTGTTTTCCAAATTGACCCTTCATAATATTTGAAGGATGGTAACATTACTGGTGTTATATGTGGACTTGGCCAATAAAAAGGGGCTGACCTCCATATTTACTATTTATTTATACACCCATTTCAAAATTCCTTCCTGATCATTTGGTTACACGTGGATTATATTTGCAAGGTAGAGTTAGATAATCTTAAGACATTTTTTCGTGCCTTATTTGTCCGGACAGTTGATTGCATTTATAGTACATGATTCAGTCCCTATGAATCATCGCATCTTTTAGGAGCCTTATATTTAGTTTAGTTAGTATATTTTAATTATAATATATATATATTTAAGATTGGCTAATTAGATTTAGCATAAATATATATATGTTATGCATTATATTAAATACTAATATGTTTATAATAATCAGATTATAATAATAATAGATTTATTATTATGAATAATATATTTATTTAGGAATTCTTCTATATTATTTTACTAATACAATTATTTATATTATATTATACTATTTTCATAGGACCATGATATATTAATTGTTATAATCTTATATTATATCAATTTGATAAATATATTTAATAATAAATTACAATATCTTTGTATTTATTTATTATTATTTTAATTGGTATTAATTATTAAGTTCAACCCTAGAAATGGGGAACATTACATCACCATCCAAAAGGAGAAGATTAAATCCACCTTCAAGGACTTAATGTTCAAAGCATGAACAGAGTTATGACAACTCAATTGCCCTTATAGTTCCATTGAAGTGCACAAGGAATAATCATAGATTCCACTCATAGCTTTATCAAAGCATCTGATCTACTTTCAGCTCTGCTCTAACCTTCCTCGCATCAATCACAACTTTGCATCCATTCACATACATTCCATTCGCATACATTAAAACAAAGGAATTACTTTTCTTTATACAAGTTACAAATATGAATTAGGTTGGCCTGTTAGGACTTCCCCAATGCATAAATCATCACATAAACCAATGCTAAGGGACACATGGTATGTAAGACAAGTGTATAGCAATTACAAATATTAAACCATGCACCACAATCCTTAATCTACACTTGTCAATCCATATCACATGCTACACCACCTAGTCGACTCCCAAACGCAAATATGCAATTGCCACATGCTAGCACTGACTACAGTATGACCCAATCAAGTCGCAAATGCCATAGTATACTCTGATCCAAGTCCTCTTCCATGCATGATGCTCACATACCATCATTCCAAATTGCAATCAACTTGTACTCAAAATACAACAACCATCTTAAGCCTATTTTCCTGTCACTGCTCTACAACTAATATTCACAAAAACAACTGTGACTTTCACAAATCAACACTTAGCAACCTTAGACATAAGGTCTACACTCACTCAACATGATATACCCAAACTTGCATAATCTAAAGTGTGTACACTGTCTGTACAACTCTATCCAACTCCCTATATCATCCAAAATCATTGTTTATTTGAAACAAACGACACATAACTAATACATATGTTGACATCAATGACAAAAAAAGAATGTCAACATCCCAAACAGCAACAATTCCAACCACTATCTAACAAAAACTACGAGGTACAAAGAAAGAGACAAACAAGAAAACTAGAGAAATTTTCTCTAGAAGTAGTTGTTTTCTATGACAAAGATTTGAGTCTCTTCTTGGGAAAGTGTTCAGCAAGGGATAATTCTAGGACCCATTCATGTCTTATGTTGACAAAATGCTCTTTAATTCTAGTGCCAATAGAACAACCTATTTCACCAATGTAGGGGAGTCCAAAAAAAAAATACAGTTTTGTAACATCTTGCATTGAGAAAGAGGTCCAAAGGATCTTTGGAGGAAGGGATGTAATTTCGAAAAAGTGCACATGGGCTTGAAGGTACAATGAAGGCCCTTTTTAAGAAGGATCTTGCAGATCTTGTTAGATAGGCCTTTGATGTTACATCCCAATTTTTGACCTAGCTTGAAATATAGCCGTTGAGGTTCGCATGAAGTCAGTTGGCAGCTTAATTTGTTATAATCTGGCGAAATGGTAAGATAGTTAGTCGTTATGATTTCAAGTGAAGATGACATGTTAGTTGATCGTTAATCACGAAATCATGGAATTAAGATGAAGGTTAACTGTTATGATTATTAAATTTAATTACGGAGAATTTCCTTGTAGGAAGCATGTCGAAGGGGTGGAAGCATTGTCAGAAAAGAATTAGGCAGGGCATCACCATCACTGGGCAGACGAGTAGACGACCTAGTGATTTGAAACAGGATACATCTGTGGAACTACATGAGTTATTTAAATAAATAATTTAAATAAAATAATTGAGTTAAAATATAAAACGTATCTTAAAGGATTTTAATTTATCTTTCGTTATATTGTTTTAATAATTATTTATAAACGTACATTTAAATATAAAATGATTTAGCACCATTATAATTTAATAATTAATTAAGTGATGATGCTTGTACATATTAGATTTTAATAATTATAATAAAACCTTTCATATTCTTTCTTTCTTTCTTTTCCTCCTCCTTTCTTTTTATTCTTTAAGTCGTTTTGAAATGGTTTCGTATGGTAATCTTGTAACTGAAGGTAGCCGTAGGTCTGGCCCAATCTATATTATGGATTCTTTATGGTTTTTCGGCATTCCTTTTCCATGCACTCTTCTTTGGCTTCCTATTCTTTTAGCATTCCAAGTTCCTTGTAGCTGTTTGTAGGGATTGAATCCAGTTCTTATTGTATATTCACCTTGAAACAAATCAATATCATTTCCGCAAGCCATTGTGCTAGATAGACGGGTTGATACAAGTGTGGGCTCTTCTCAGAATTTGGTGATAGAGAGAGTCACGTAAGATATTCTAACTTATGAAATTCGTTTATGCTTTCCTTTGGTTATATGACTGAAATCCTTGAGCTCGTTGAACAGTATGGGGTAGTAAAACCCGATTATATATAAATCTACCATACTTCAATACGAGTGTATCGTTTTCCTTTGTAGTTACGATTTGATGTATGCATAACCCTATCTTAATCATCTAAAGACTGTTGTGTTCTTAGTCTGCCGACTGCCTCTTACAATATCATGGCAATAATTTATATTTGAATAAGACGTCTTCCTTCATTTATTCGAATGTATGAAATATCTGATTTTCTTTTGAAAGCTATCTTCTCAAGTAAAATCAATTACATCTTGTTATAAATATTGTAACTGAGATTGAGTTAATGAACCCAAAACACCAAGGATTTCACCAAGCTAAGATGCCAGTATGTGGTGACGAAGGTGTAAAGCATGTTGTGAATAATAATCTGAAAGTACCAAGGAATCCCCGATTTGTTGGCCTGAAAATGGTGAGGATGTGTAGAGAAATCTGCAAAAACAAGAATGACAACAGAATAAATAAATAATGCACTAGCTCATGCATGTTCCATTCATAAAGAATGTTGTCAATTTTTGGGATCTTTAAAGAACATAATCATAGAATGTAAAATGATGGTTGTATGTAATCTTCTTGAATAATTGATAGAGCCGTCTACTCCGAGAATTTCGAATACC
This sequence comes from Cupressus sempervirens, assembly GCA_028749045.1. Taxonomy (NCBI): domain Eukaryota; kingdom Viridiplantae; phylum Streptophyta; class Pinopsida; order Cupressales; family Cupressaceae; genus Cupressus; species Cupressus sempervirens. Next base: position 688,984,121 of record CM053791.1, on the reverse strand, counting down.
TGGGACTCACCCAGCTGTGTAGCCAAGAAGATGGGTAATGAGATGTGAGAAAGGAATCATCAATAATATGAATCAGTATCAAATATGACATAACAACGTTTATCACTTAAAATATGAATAATTAATAGCTCATGCCTAATCCTATTATTGTGATCTCCTTTTGCCAAGTCGTATAGTGAGTTAATTATTAGGAAGTCCAGTAGATGGCAAGATGACCCCTACCAATTCTGGGTAGGGAGGGCCTTTCTCATCAGAGATTGTGTGGGGATAAGTTGTGGTCTAAGGTAGGGTGGTTAAGCCCTTGACAATGTTTCACCTCTTCCCAAGAATGTCAGACGTGCGTTAGACAGAGATAAGCTATGCATTCAATTGTTTATCGAAAACAGGTAATATTACTTTTATTTATGAGGTAAGATTAAATTGAGTTATTTCATTGTTACTGTTATTTTACACCTCTAGATATAAGAAATAGAATCATGGATTGTTTTCATTTATATGAATATTGAGAATAAGCATATTTCTAATCTTGAGATACTGTCACAGTTAAATAATCAGAAGGAAAGGAATCTGAAGCCCTAATTGATTGAGTGATGACTAGAACCCTAAATGATACAGTGCTATCGGAAGCCCTAATTAAAATCCGTGGTACCGGAAGCCTTAATTGAATCCGTAGTACTGGAAGCCCTAGCTGAATCCGTGGTAGCGGAAGCCCTAAATGAGATAGCGGATTCAGAAGCCCTAAATTAACTAAAGGTAATCATTGCCCTAATTGATATAGTGGTATGTGATGCCCTAATTTTATATAATGGTATTTAATGATAATTGTCATTTGATTTTGGTTTAAAAATATTGGATAGAAGTCATTTTTGTGATATTGTTATAGAGGTATTTGTGGACTAACCTGGGTGGCTGCAGATGCATCCCTAGTTGATTTCAATCTCAATTTTCCGAGGTATGTAGTTTTCAATTTCTGTAATAATTTCATTTGATGGTACTTCAAATTTTTAAGTTAAGAAATTTTGTCAAACTATTTTTAACGGTAAATCTTATTCACATGAACATGAATGATATAACTATCTTCCTATGAAACGAAGTAGTAACTGTATTCTTTGAGTATGTTATATGTTAATTTAGACCCGAGAAATCTGGATGTTACATTTGACATAAGGGAGAAAAGCAACGGGGAAGGTAAGAAAGAAGTGGAGGAAGTAACCCCATAGTTGGTGGAAGACCAAGATTAGGCATGCTTAATTTGAATAGTTGGGTGAGCTAGGAAAATTATTGGTCAATATTTTGATTAGCACAAATCGAAAAGGCTCTTGAGGCCACTAATTTGTAAACACCAACTTTTTGGGTTGGGTGGTAGTGAGAGGAGTGAAGGTAGAGGTTAGCATAGGTTGCTTTGTGAAATACCTGGTGAACTAAGGAGCCATCATCTCTTTTTATGAGCAAATTGTCAAAAGAGAGGAGTTGGTTATCAATAATTTTTTCATTAGCGCAAATAAAAAAGGCTCTAGAAGCCACTATTATGCGGACACCAAATTTTTGAGTTGGGTTGTGGTGAGAGGAGTGAAGGTAGAGGTTAGTATAGGTTGTTTTGTGAAATACTAGATGAACGAAGGAGCCATCATCTCTTTTTATGAGAAAAATGTCAAGAAAGAGGAGTTGGTTATCTGTTTTTACCAATTTGGTGAATAACATGCAAGGGGCTATGCTAATTAAGTATAGGAGGAACTACTTGAGTTTCTTCAAAATCATCAACATAGTGTTTTCATAACTTAAGCTTGAGGGAGAAGGAGGGCAGAGCCACTTCTTCAAAATGGTCTATGGAGATATTAGCAATGACAAGGGATAGAGATGAACACAGGGAAACACAAACCACTTGTTCCTGGACCACAACTTGGTAGGCGAAAGTGGATTGCAAACATAGCTCAACTATGTCACCAATCTCAAAGCTTGACTTTTGTCTAATAAGCTCTATAAAATCAGATATAAAGATCTTGGTGAACAGAGAGACAACATCAAAACTAGCTAAACAGTCAATTGCTTCAAGCTTCTTATAATTGATGAAACCAACAATATGAGCAGACTTCTTTATAGTATGGTTGTTGAAGATTGTAGTTGTGACAGAGATCTTTATCTTTGATTTTGCTATATGTTGAAAATGAGATAATACCTATATATTGTGTTTACAGTTGGAGAAGATATTTAAGATATTTATTTGAGATTAAATTATATGAAGAGACATGTGTCATGCTTCATGCGAAGAGGCATGCATTTGGACATATGAAGAGTCTCTCAATTCTTTATATATATTGTTTTCAGTGGAAAGTATTGTACTTGAATATTTTATTATCAATAAAAGTGATATTTTTGGGGTGTGGCTGGGTTTTTCCCTTTAAGTGGAAGGATTTTCCCAGGATAATCTCTTGCATCTCTTGTACCTAATTTTGTTCTTCCTTATTGTTGTTTATCTTTAATTCTGCACAAAACTCAACATGGTATCAGAGCCTAGTTAGATATCAGCATTTAAGGAAGTCTCTTCTCTCTAATCTATTGCAATTTTCTCAAGTATTTTTAGGGTATCTATAAGCGTTGATTATTTGCAGTTAAGATTTGTTCTACTTAATGATTGATTGGCATTGAGACATTTCCGATCTTTCTTATCGTGAGTTGATTTTATCATGTCTTTATTCTATTTCGAAGGCCTAGCTTGCATTTTTATCACCCACAGTTGAGATCTTGTCAATTTCCTTATTGAATATCTCCTCCTTTGTTGGGATAGAACATGTCATCGTATGCATAATATCTTGGCATCACGGTCTCTTACTTTTCAGGTGGCCTAATGTTAAAACCTTCATGTATTCATTGATATCAGTCATGATTGCTATCGTCTGTCTCCTTGTATTCCAGCATAAAGTTTTATTTTTTATGTTTCGTGTAGCCTTCTCTATATATGCTTTTGCAGGGTTGTTTCTTCAGAGAAATTGAATTTCCACTGAGCTTGAGGATTCATTCCCAACATATATGAGGTTTAGTAGAGAACACTCAAAAGCAAGAAGGGTATTGGACTGTGAATTTACTGCGAGACAAATCTTCTATACTACAATTCTAAAGGTTTTGTGTTTAATTTCATTTTCTTCCACAAACCCTATGGTTCAAAATTGGTGAATCAGCATATTCTTTCTTAGTCATCATGGTTCTTTTCGTCACTATTGAGTAGTCATCTAGTATCGTGTGTGTTGCTAGCTAGATTTCTCATCATCATTTTGTTTGCTCTAAATGGTTCAAAAAGGTTTTTTTTCCTCTCCGTCAACCATTCCTATATATGGTGTCGATTCTCTTGTTTTATGAAGTTGACAGTTTCCAGTCCATTTGTCTTCATTTAATATGAAGGATGGTTCATGTTCTAAACGTCTTGCTCTATTTTGTAACTGTCATCTTTACGTCTTGAGGCGTCGCTTTCACATCTCATCGAGTGAAAATTTGTTTTTTGGCCTGAGCAATTTCTTAGTATAAGGTCTATGCAGGTTATCGAAAAATATGTCAAATATCTTTTTGTTAGGAACGTCTGTAGACCAGCGTTGGTCATCAGAGGATTCCTTATGGTTCTATGCTTTCAGATATTATCATGACTGTACAAGAAAATAATTTTCCTTTCGGGAGTGCAGAAATTGTGACTGTACAAGAAAGTAATCTTCTTTCGAGAGTGTGTCGATTATAATCTGTATACAGTTTGAGATCAGATTTGTTGGGTGGATATTTTACAACCGACAGTTTTGGGTAAAAATCTAGTCATAAAATAGGATAACCAGCCAAAGCATGTGAGACAGAGTCTCTCCTACCTTAAAGGGAAGGCTCCCCCTTCTCACCATTCCTTGGATCAACTCAAGGTAAGCAAGAAGTTGAGAGATTTTGTAAAATGGGTGTTACCAATATCCTTTCTTCTTATCTTTCAAGAAAGAATCCACTTCCTCGTGGGGCGAGTAATGGGCAAGGTGAATCTCTAACTACACTTCTATCAAGAGTTGGAAACAGCGATACCAATAAACCTTCACTAACTCAAAGGCTAGCTGAAAATGTACCGGTTTGGCTCTAAGTCCGGTCATACTTCTATATGGAAAAATTTTACAATTAGGGCACAAAGACTCCTAAAAGTAAAAGTAACTTGACTCTTTTGCGAATTAAGAAGAAAATATAAGCTATAGACAAAGCTTCTAGCTATACACTTCCACAATTGCTCTTGGTCAAAGCTTTGGCTCCAATTGCTTCTTAACTCTTTTTTATTCAATTCACGAGACCATTGGCATCCAGATCAAATTTTTACCATTTGATCCCAATCATCGAGGATTTCCTTCAAGTTATCCGCTTCTTGAGTCAAAGAAGAAAATAAGTTTCGCTCCATTTCATTCATCTCTTTGACGCACCTAAGAACTACAAATGTCTATGTGATGGCTCGAACTCCTTCAGAAATGATTTCCTATATCCAAGACTTAGCAGCTTCAATCAGCTTTCTCTCCTTAGATGTTTGAGACATAACAACAATACTCCGAGAAGATTGTTGTCGAATGACTTCGTTCAGACAAGAGACCTCTTGTTTTAGTTGATTTTTCTTTTCCCAAAGCTCATGATTGCTCTTTGATACATTAATCAATGCATCTTGAGCATCTTGCAAACAACTCAAACATGATTGCTTTCCGATTTCAACCTTAGTGAACTTGTAATCAAAAACAAGTTCGTTCCTCGATAGGTTTATCTACCCTTGGCTCAACAACTTCAACAAATTTGGTTTTATTTGAATCAACTAAAATTCTGGAAACAATCTTTTCCTTCAAAGTTTTAGATTTGGTCTTCTTAACAGGGAGATTGTCTAGAGGAACAACCACTTTTCTCCTCTTCGTTGTTATTTTGCTCAACCATGCAAGCAGGTTGAAACCTTCATCCATAGAAGCAAATACAGTGGAGACCATTGGCATTGATCCTCATTGTATTTCTGTTGTAATAGAACAAGATTCAGTCTGCACAACTAAAGGCATAAGAACATGCTGAGAAGACTCAGTCATGAAAAGCTCAAAACCTGTCAAAGATGTATCAAGTTGGGAAACTTGACTATTGGTAAGAGTCAAAAAATCCTCAATCACATTTGCTAAATGTTTATATTGTTCATTTGTAGGAATGCGAGGAGCAGCAGAGGAAATAGGAAGAGTCATGGTATTAACTTCTGAGACTAGAATGGAAGGAGTAAAAACGGTGGAGAATGAATCCACTTCGTGCATAAAAGACTCTTCATGTATAAAAGATGTATAAGCTTGTGCAGGTTTTGAAGGAGATATGATCATGATTTCCCCTTCTTCATCTGAATCTCCTTTATCAAATTCTGTTTTCAATTCCTCTTCTGATTCTTTCACTGATTCTTGAATTGGTTCAAAGATTTGTGATAAGTTAGCTCCTTTTCCGCCCTTCAATTTGAATTTGAGGGAACCCTTAGCATCAAAAGATGAAGCACCATCTTTCCCTGTGATTTCTAGTTGTGACTTTCTGCAAGGAGGACCAAAACTTCCACAATCCAAGCCCATCTTAGGATTTACTCTTTTAAGGCCTTCACTTTTCAACTATTTGTTGTTGTTTGCTAAAATGGATTGAAATCTATCCATGATAGATGTACCTTCCTTTTGTTGCCACTGAATAAGAAAAGGACACTTCTTATCAAAGCTGACTTGATGAAATTCCAAATCAAGGATGTTGCAATCATCTTCAACTTGGAAATCTGAAGGGATCTCCAACATGTTAAGATCGATTATTTATTACAGGGTTAATCTGTAGTAGTCCAGCTTCATTATGTCAAGCTTTGTTCTCATATCAATCCAAATGTCCTTCATGCGATGAACATGAGTGTAAGCTCTTTTCATTTGAGAGGTCATCTCTCGGTAGTCAAAGTCAAATCTGGCCTTGAACTTCTTCAAGGCAATCAACTACAACTCTGCTTCCATGTTCTTTGCTTTACGCACAGAAATGATCAAATAGTTGCCAATAGCCAAAGGTTTAGCTGAGGTAATGCTGAAACCAGGCTTATGCATAGCATTCTGATCACTGTGCACGTCCATGAGCTATCTAGCTAACTCCATCAAAATAATTTGATCTGTGGAATACCTAGGTAAGGTATAGGACTCACCTTTGAAATATCCAACTCTCAAATATGTGAAAGTTGGAAACTAAATGAAAATACAGCTGTGTTGGTTCACCTTCTCCCATGCAGCATCAAATACTCTTTTGACAGATAAATGTTTATTGAACAAACACCAAAAATGCCCAAAGAAAGCATCTTGGACTCTTCTATAATGGAATTTGTTATTTGCCAAAGTGATTTGGTCATAGTAATCCCAAACTGAAATCTGAAGACGATCTCCCTTGGTAGAAAGACCAGAGAAAGATCCCATGGTAGCAACAATGTAAACAAGGTAAGAATTCATGTAAAAGGGCGCTCATGTTCCCACATTGCCTATCTGCTGGCAAAGTGCAGTACTAATAAGCTCTCCCCAAAAGATGTGTTCTTTATTCTCCATGATTTGAAACATGAACTTATACATCCATGGCTCGAAACCAGTAGAATCTTTAAGGCCACAAATTCTGTTGAGAAGGATGATGAGATCCTTATACTCTTGTTTAAAGTTAGACCGATGAACAATCTTTGGCCATCTGGAAAAGTTTTTTCTTTTATTGTCTAACTAATAAAGGTTGACATACTTCTGATAATCACCCTTTTGCCCATTCCAGCAAGCCAAAGATGATTCTGATGCCTCCATTTAAGAAACTATTTCAGAGATTTGATGAAGTGTTGTTACAGCATAAATCACATTCATCTTTGATGGTTATATGGATATTGAAAGATATAATGAATGTGATGCAGCAGTTATTTCATATATCCACATTAAAGATGTGTAAAATGATACATAATCTAATAAAATACTGAAAACTAGCTTGCTGGTAGGATTGGCATCTAATATGTTTCCTAAGTGCAACATATGATGATGTATTGAAGGCATATTGTGGCATCGATAGCCTGATTCAAACAGTATATATGACAGTTGACTATGAGAATGCATTACTAATAACTCTTTCATAGAGATGGTTCAGATTCTTCTTAGTGTATACAGACGTTCATATTTTATAAGAGAAGGGGTGGCCCGATTAAACAAGGTAAGCCATTTACAAATGATGAACCATATAAGGTATATGAAGATGACGGTAACATGATTTCCCACACAATGAAAGGATGGATTTGAACTTGTTATACACGGTGGCTTCTTCTACAAGTTAGTGATTTTGGGAGGAGCATACACAAGTGAAGAACCTCATGTTGCAGCATAACAGATTTTACTTACCACATCACCATGTATGACCCGAATAAGTCTTTTCAGGAGATTCAAGATTCACCATCATGGAATACTTGACTATTGTTATCATAAGAACATAATGATAAGTTAAATCTATGAGATTGATCAAAATCTAGAACACTGCTGTGAAATGCACCAATATAAAAACAAATGATAATCCCTATTAGCGATGAGGGAGTCATGCGAGTATGCCCTAAGGATTCACGAAGACATGAAGTCACGAATAAGTGTGATGGTCAATTTTTTAAGCATGCGTTGATACCAAAAACCAGTATTACGTTGCTGCCAAATGTCTAGTATACAGAATACATGTCAGGAAAAGACGAATATGATTCATGGAAACCCATTGAGCATCAAAAGCCTAAGGAAGACGTTGTTTGGCAAATAATGGATACATCGCCTAGAACAATTCCTCATCACATGGTCGCCGAAGTCATGGTATCGAGCAATAAAAACAACAAAAATAAAATTCGAAGTCTGACTCAAGGATAATATTAAGGCATGTCGAGTTTCATGAGCTGTCGTGAAAGACCAATGAGATTAATGAATTAATTATCTCATTCCATATTGTTAATATTTATGACTTAAGTTGTTTGCTAAAAAATAGTTGCATTTGTTCATGAATGAAAAGGCACATCTCTCTATTTTGAAATATATAAAAGGAAGTTGCTTTATTTGTAAGATATGTTCAAAAATAAAACATATTCTCAAGGAAGAATATTTTATATCTTCTTGAAAGGAGGAAAAATGAGTCTCAATATGGCATTGTAATATGAATTCTATTATATTATTTTTTTAATAAAATAATATATCTTTTTTTATTTTTAAATGGGATGGAGATTTAAATTGCAGATGAATCGTCCTTTGTAATTTTTTTTTTGGAATTCTGTATACAATTTAAATGTCGGATAAGTGGACATGGTCATTTAGCATTTTAAATTCAATTATTACAGATATTGTGAAATATTAAATTGTTTTCATATCTGTGTCCAGTTTGTCTCCCTACCAGAGGAGTAAAAATTCAATCTGGACTATTTTAAGATTGCGTAGTATTTGGTCTATCCCATCTTGATGATTTAATTGTTAGCAATACAAGTGCGTAAAATATTATAAAGTTGTACGTAAAAATTCACTGAAGTTGACTCTATTGCCCGGATGAGTAGAGGCATTGGTCTTTCGATTATTGAAGTCAAAAAATCTATATATTCCTTCTACAAGCATCAGATCCATTATTAAAACCTTATACAATTCATTCAATTCAAACACTCAACATTCAATTTCATTTTAATAGAGTTCGAGGACCTTGCTAGCCGGAGAACTCCAAAGCTTAAATTCGCTTTAGAAAAGCTCTAAACCAAGTGATCAGGTTCGAGGAGAAGGTCTACCCGCCTAGGTGTAGCGGAGCCTGAAGTGCAGGGAAATCGAGAAGTATTCCCATTCGTTGGCCAAAACTGATTGAGAAGCCCTATCGGAGAAGTGGCAGGCTCTTGGATTTCCAATTTGCAATTTCGGGAACCAACAATTTGGAAACTCTACTAGGGAACCATCCATTAGATATTTCGGAAGTTTACCTACTTTGATTTACAAAAAATCTTGAGAACTTTTACTTGTCCCATTCGAGTCTACCAACAGATTGGCGACTCTACTGGGGAGAGTTGCTCACAATAGATCATTGTGAAGTTACCCAGAGTGTCAAATTTTGTAGATCAAAATCAAAAAATAGTTGTAACAGTTTGATTGGAAGCATACTCTACTAGAAGTGAGAACCTGGAAGATCAACACATTCCTCGAAAGAGGTGGCGACTCTATTCAATAAAATTTTAGTTGGTAACTTTGTTGAAGGAGAAGATCCGGAAGGAAGTGATTTGATCGTGTACTATGGAATATACATACTATGATTAGGAGGCGAATCTATGTTACACCATGGAGGAAGTAGACATACACCCACTTGATGCCTTTTTCAAAAAGATATGAAGGCGAGACATTGGCACATTTGTTTATAAGAATGGTGGATATTTTTAGGAAAGTACTTTCAGACATCATGCCTTCACACAAGGAATTGATAAGAAAGTTTCGTGAGTTGGGAATCTCGCCAAAAAATCCTGATTTGATGCTTCTCTTCCAAATATTGGATGAAAGTCCGAGTTATATATCTCCTTTGGATGCATATTTAAATTTAGAAAAGCAAGAAGATGAATCTGCAACACAATTCTTTATGAGAATGTTTAATGCTTATCAAGAAACACCTTCAGAATACATACCTCTATCATCTGATCTTCTCTACAGGATGTGGGAATTAGGCCTCTTATATGATTATCAGTTTCTTAACTTTCCCAAACTTATGGATAATGAACTAGTTGCAGAGGAGAATGAATTCAAGACTGAAGTAACATATGAGTCTAATAATATTTCAGATTTAAATAGAGATGAAAATTTTGAGCATTCTGAAGGAGAATCAGCCCATGATGATACTTATATGCCTACAGGTGACAGTGCATGTGAAAATGACGAAAAGGATTCTCTAAGCATAGAGAAAATTTCAGCCTTGTTAGATTTGGAATATCAGAAACATATTGAAAGAAATGGTCTGAATTTTTTCTCAATTCACCATGCTAAGCAAGGTGATGGATCAATGCATTCTCAAGAGGTATTGGAAGAAAGAGATAATCATTCTGAGGAATCATATAGTAAGGTTGAAGTAGAACATCATATGGTGTATGAACAAGAGGAAATTTTAGAAGATAATGTTGATGAAGACATTAGTCTTGTTGATGACACATTTGCTGATCCAGATGAAAGCCCTCATGATAGTATGGCTGAATTCTCTATATTCTTGAACCCATTGTTCAAAGAAGAAGTAATAGAAGACCGGTCTGAATTCACTATATTCTCAAATCCATTGTTTGAGGAGGATTTTCTTTGCCATCAAGTCCATCAGCATCATGATGAAGATAGTAGGCCCGGTTTTGAAGTTGATGAAACTCGTGAAGTGTATTCAGAAGGTGAAACATCTTTGAGTTCATCCTATGAGCAAGAGGTACATCAAACATGTGAAGGTGAGGTGAAATCAGCCATGTAGAATGGGGAGGATGTGTTGAATAGTTCTGAAAACTTTCTATGTGTCACATCTGATGGAATTCTTGATAAAGGATAAGTGGTGTTTCCTAGACGTGAGGAGAAACATCTTGAAGATGGGTCAGATTGTGTGCAAAGGGACAATCAGGCAAAAAGAAAAATTCTAATGGTACAAGGGATCTTCCATTCAGCAAAGACAACAAAGCACCTGATAATTTCTTAAAAGCTAAACAAAAGTTGGATACCAAGGACTTCATTGATGAAATGGAGCCGATGAATGTTCTTCATGAGGATGGCATAGCTACTACAAGTTTGATGTTTCAGCAGCAAACTGAAATGATGAAAGGAAAGCATATCATGATCAGAATCAAGTGTTCGATAGAGGAAAGAATGAATGTTTATTTTTGGGGGGCTTAGGGCCAACCAAATTCACCGTGCATCATGTAAAGCATGGATGCTTGGTCTGCTCCTCTAGAGATAGCTAGAATCTCATTATGCTCCCCAACAAGAGCCACTAATGAAGCTTCGATTTTTCGTAAAAACCAAAGCCTCCATTTAAGAAACTATTTCGAAGATTTGATGAAGTGTTGTTACAACAACATAAATCACATTCTTCTTTGATGGGTATATGGATACTGAAAGATATAATGAATGTGATGCAGCAGTTATTTCATCTATCCACATAAAAAGACGTGTAAAATGATACATACTCTAATATAATACTGAAAACTAGCTTGTTGGTAGGATTGGCATCTTATATGTTTCCTAAGTGCAACATATGATGATGTAGTGAAGGTATATTGTGGAATCGATAGCCTAATTCAAACAGTATATATGATAGTTGACTATGAGAATGCATTACTGATAACTCTTTGATAGAGATGGTTCAGATTCTTCTCAGTGTATACAGACATTCATATTTTATAAAAGAAGGGATGGCCCGATTAAACAAGGTAAGCCATTTACAAATGAGGAACCATATCAGGTATATGAAGATGACAGTAACATGATTTCCCACACAATGAAAGGATGGATTTGAACTTGTTAAGCACAGTGGCTTCTTCTACGAGCTAATAATTCTAGGAGGAGCATACACAAGTGAAGAACCTCATGTTCCAGCATAATAGATTTTACTTACCACATCACCATGTATGACCCGAATAAGTATTTTCAAGAGATTCAACGTTCACCATCATGGAATACTCGACTACTATTATCATAGAACATAATGATAAGTTAAATCTATGAGATCAATCAAAATCTAGAACATTGTTGTGAAATGCACCAACATAAAAACAAATGATAATCCCTATTAGCGACGAGGGAGTCACGTGAGTATGTCCTAAGGATTCATGAAGACATGAAGTCATGAATAAGTGTGATGGTCGATTTTTTAAGCATGCGTTGATACCAAAAACCGATATTACATTGCCACCAAATGTCTGGTATACAAAATAAATGTTAGGAAAAGACAAATATGATTCATGGAAACCCATTGAGCATCAAAAGCCTGAGGAAGACATTGTTTGGCAAATAATGGATACATTGCCTAGAACAATTCCTCATTAGGTCACCGAAGTCATGGTATTGGGCAATAAAAACAATAGAAATAAAATTCGAAGTCTGACTCAAGGATAATATTAAGGCATGTCGAATTTCATGAGCTACCGTGAAAGACCAATGAGATTAATGAATTAATTATCTCATTCCATATTGTTAATGTTTATGACTTAAGTTGTTTACTAAAAAATAGTTGCATCTGTTCATGAACGAAAAGGCACATCTTTCTATTTTGAAATATATAAAAGGAAGTTGCCTTATTTGTAAAATATGTTAAAAAAAAAACAATATTCTCAAGTTGGAATATTTTATATCTACTTGTAAGGAGGAAAAATGAGTCTCAATATGGCTTCGTAATATGAATTCTATTATTTTATTTTTATAATAAAATAAAATATCTTTTGTTTATTTTTAAATGGCATGAAGATTTAAACTGTAGATGAATTGTCCTTCGTAATTATTTTTTTGGAATTCTGTATACAATTTAAATGTCGGATAAGTGGACATGGTCATTTAGAATTTTAAATTCAATCATCACAAATATTGTGAAATATTAAATTGTTTCCGTATCTGTGTACAGTTTGTCTCCCTACCAGAGGAGTTAAAATTCAATCTGGACTATTTTAAGATTGCGTGATATTTGGTTTGTCGCATCTTGATAATTTAATTGTTAGCAATACAAGTGCGTAAAATATTATAAAGTTGTACATGAAAATTCACTGAAGTTGACTCTATTGCACGGATGAGCAGAGGCATTGGTCTTTCGATTATTGAAGTTAGAAAATCTATATATTCCTTCTACAAGCATCAAATCCATTATTAAAACCTTATACAATTCATTCAATTCAAACACTGAGCATTCAGTTTCATTTTAATCGAGTTTGAAGACCTTGCCAACTAGAGAACTCCAAAGCTTAAATTCGTTTTAGAAAAGCTCTGAACCAAGTGATCAAGTTCGAGGAGAAGGTCTACTTGCCTAGGTGTAGCAAAGCCTAAAGTGCAAGGGAATCGAGAAGTATTCCCGTTTGTTGGCCAAAATTGATTGAGAAGTCCTATCGGAGAAGTGGCAGGCTCTTGGATTTCCAATCTTTGGTTTTAGGAACCAACAGATTCTTTGGTCAAATCTGCACATTCTGCTTTATGTGGAACCTTGAAGATTTGTTCAATGACTTCAGGATCAACGCTAATAATAACCTTGTCGTCAGCGTCTTTGATAGTCTTCCTCTTTAGAGTAAACCGTCGTGCACATCCAAAAACAAAATCAGGTTCTATGGCTGCCATAGGAAATGTAGAGACCAAGTGAATGTTGCTTCTCTTGATACGCTTCATTTCATGACTAGCTGGAGCTTCAACTCTTTGTAGAAAATCAGCCACGTCCACATGACCAATCTTTGTGTCCATCACGTTATACATAATAGATATGACTGATGAAGGAGATGCATGAGCTAATTCTTATTAATAGTGATATTTCATTTTGTCTTTAGATTTTGACGGTGTGGACATTTCTTGTGCTTGTACAGCAACACCAAAATCCCAAAACATAAATACATCATCAGATAGAATCGCCATACAAGTTGATTTGTGATCAACAAAGATTTGGAAACAAATTGGAGACTTGGTAGATCCAACGAAATGATCTCAAAGAAATCATATGCATATGCAATGGATGGAAATGAAATGAACAGAACGCGGAATGAAGTGTTATGAAGGTGGAAAATATGGAAGATGAAATGAAACGAAATGAAATGAGAATATATGAAGGTGGAAATGCATGTGGATGCGTGCAAATGAAGATTGTTGATTTCACACGTGACTTAGGGTTTTCAAGGCATTATTGCATGAAAAATGAGTGCATGTAAGTGCAACATGTAATGGGAAATGAAAGGTGAGATGAGATGCGAATGCGGAAGGAGGATGCACTTCACATGTAAGTGTGAATGGAGGATGAGATGAAAAGCACGAAAAGATGTGGAAATATGCATTTGCTCATGGAGGTGCAAATTGTCATGTCCCCACTCTAGCTCAGTCTAACAGAGACATGTGAGTCAGCTTATTATGGGGTCTTGTAGGTTGACAGGGTTGGATAGAGACCCAGTATGGTTATTCAGTGTTGGGGACTTGGTTTTCTAGTGGGTATTGATCAGTTGGGTGACGTTCCTTGTTTTTAGGAGGCAGTTCCTACATTTATGGGGTTCATTCCTACTTTTTAGGAGGTATGATCATGCCCAGGGCTGGGTTTCCATGAGATGACCCTTTGGGTTCAGTTTCAGAGGGATAGGGCTTGTTTCCTAAATTTTAGGAGCATCCCTAGATTTTAGGGATGAGACTGCCAGTGGATCCTTGATTTTCGACTTCAGTCACAGACAGGTGACAGGATGATTTTATGGTTTGTGATGTCAGTTGGGCAGTTTATGGCTATTTGGGTTATATTTTAAATATTTCCTAAGTTAGCGTTTAATATTTAAATAAGGCTAAGTTAATAGCCATTTTGGAGTAATAAGGGAATTTTGGCCTCATCTGGATGCGTATCCCATGTTATGATAGCTCGTTGGAAAGGTCTTGAAATTCTCTAAATCTTCCTCTTTGGTCTCAGGGCAATTTGGTGAGCGGATTTATTACTATGGTAGAAAAGGTCATTTTCTAGTGACATGGTCACTTTAAAATAAGATTTAATTCATTTTTATAGCCAACGCCAATTGGGGGTCACTTTAGGGTTCGAATTGCTTTGCAAGGGGTTATAAGGAGATGGGTGCCATTTCGCATGATTATGCATATTTTTCAAACACTTCTTTTCAGATTTGCTCTGCTTGAGCGATTTGCATTCTGGGACACAAACCCCAGGGTAATTGCTGGCTGGGACGTAACCCTCAGCAGCATTGGGTATTGGTTTGTCAGTAGTTTCAACAGTATTCAGGAGGAAGGTAGACGCCACTTCAGCTTGGGCCTATAGTTTGTTTTGTTGGGCATGTTCTTTGGCGTATGGGAGGTGAATTCTAACAGTTGTACACTGCCATTTCTTGCAGCCGTACTCTGTCATTTGCAGCACTTGGATACATAGAAAAATCGGTTACTCAGCAGCATAATCTTGCATCTTATCAGCCCGTTTTCATCAGCCAGTTGTGGCATCATTGTTAGAGGAAATGTACTGGATCTTTTATTTGGTTCTTTACTTCAGAGATCTGCCTGGTACGATTTGTATCAACTCTGACTTTACTGCATATTGTTATTTATTTTCAGACTCTTTTCTTGCCATTTGTTACTTCTCATTTCTATGTGGAATAATCATCAAAAACACAAAAACAAACAAACTCTTCTGCATTTCCGTCTAGTTCTACAAGAAAACATTAATAAACAGGAAAAAACAAATATAAAATAAATCTACAGCAAATTTGCAGCAGAGATCCATCAGGGATCTTTCAGTGGTATCAGAGCTTACATCCTGCCAGCCTGTAGGGTTTGTGAGAAATTGTCACAACAAATTTTGGCATCTGGGTATTGGATAAAAGTTTTTGATAAATCATTTCAGCATCTGGGTAGTCACTAGTTGGTGGATTGAATACAAATCTATGCATCCTGGTGGAGAAATACACAGATTCTACGAGCGCAGGAGAAACCAGTGGCAAGCAAAGGCCGCCAGAGACACACAGATACCAGCTATGGGTGAGGCACAGGGTGCTGCTGGCGACGGCATGCCTACAGAGGCAGAAGAAAGAGAGATGGTGCGGACCCTATTCACTACTCAGCCCAGGATCGCTCAGGCTCTAGACAGGTTATAGGATACCTTGGAGCGTTTGGAGATGGGTGGACACAGAGGCAGGCAAAGTAGATCAGTTTCAGTGGCTGGTAGTCAGCGCAGCCATCAGTCCCATTCTTCAGTTGGGAGCTCCCTTCATTCCAGTAGGAGGCATCGCCATCGTACGCCTACTACGAATAGGCCATTGCTTCCCCAATTCATACCAGGTGAATGGCCAGCACAGGTGGAACCACCAGAAGTGGGGTTTCAGGAGTCAGTTTTGACGGCCACAGCTGAGCGGAGAGCTCTACCTCCTGAGGTTAGGGATGTCTTCCCTCTTCCCCAGTATTGTGCACAGCGTAGAGATACAACCAGGTTCAGGGGAGATCGTGGTAATAGACTACCACAACAGCAGCAAAATTATGACCTCAATAGAGCTACTGGGAAGATTACATTGGCCCCATATAATGGCTCAGGAGACACTAGTGCACGAGCTTGGGTCCACAAGCTGGACATATACCTTTCATTGAGGCCCATGCCTGAGCGTGAGGCTATTCAGTTTGTTGTGTTGCATTTAGAGGGGATTGCCTATGATTGGTGGCACCATGGATTGGTCACCCAGTATCACGCCTTAGTTCACTCCTATGCTGAGTTCACCGAGCGACTCATTGCACGATTTGACCGTAAGGATACAGAACTTTATTACAGGGAGTTGGCTCACCTTAAACAAACTAGTCATGCAGAAGCCTATATTAATGAGTTCCAGCATATTGCACTTATGGTACCAGATATGCCCCAGAAATGTAGCGTGATGTTGTTCATTGAGGGTTTGCAGGATAGACTAAAAGGATTGGTACGTGCTTTCCAACTAGCTACTCTTAAGGAGGCTATTGATGTGACATTGAGATTGGATACTGTTCCCACTTCTTATCAGGCGGATAAGAAACCATTTAGAGATTCACGACCTGCACAGAAGGCCAATATGACACAGAACAAAGGAGGGACCTCATCTAAAACTCCTTGGATGAATCAGGAGACGAGGAATGAATTGAGGAGGAAAAAGTTGTGTTTTTCCTGCAAAGAACCATGGGAACCAGGATACCGTTGCATGGGTAAAGGAAAGGTTCATTTGATTGAGGTGACTTCTGAGTTAGGAGATGAGGAGGTTCCTGATATTGATATTGAGGATAATACAGAGGATGTTGAGCATTTTCCGACACAGTTGGAGTTAGACACCGCTGAGCCTGTGGCATCAACTAAAGTAGCTATGGCTACCCTCTCTAGTTATCCTAAGTTTCATGCCTTCCGGTTGAAAGGTACACTTAAGGGTAAGCGGATCACCAGTTTGGTAGACACAGGTGCTACGCATAACTTTATTGATCAAAAATTAGTTGAGAGGCGTGGCTTACAGTACGAGGAGTTTGGTGGTTTTGGAGTGAAGGTGGCTGATGGTGCCATTTTGGGTTGTACCAAGCGGATTCCACAGCTTAGTATTAAGATGGGAGATTATACTTTGATTGATGACTTCTATGTGCTTCCCATAGAAGATTATGATGCGGTTTTGGGCATGCAGTGGTTACAAGGTATTGGGCGTTACATTATTGATCACCACCGTATGCAGTTAGAGTTTCTTTCTGGCGGGCAGAAGGTGATTTTGAGGGCAGCGTCAGATGGTGGACCCAAGGAGGTGACTTCTCGCAGGGTGGAGACCATCCTTAGGCATAATGATGTGCTTTGGGCTACACACTGTTTGGTTAAATCCAAAACACCCATATCTCAGGATGGCCGTGTATTTCATGTGGACATTCAGTCAGTGATGGATCGTCACAGTAGAGTGTTTGGTGATATACCTCCTGGAGTGCCACCAGATAGAGGGTTTGAGCATGGTATAGAGTTGAAGGATGGAGCGAAACTAGTGATTACTACCCCATACCGTCATCCTAGAGCCTATAAGGATGAAATTGAGAAGACTATTCATGAGCTATTGGACATGGGTTTCATTCGACCTAGTTCCAGCCCCTTTGCTTCTTCTATAGTGCTTGTTAAGAAGAAGGATGGGACTCTACGGATGTGTGAGATTATGGAGGGATTGATAGTGGATGACAGATACAGTGTGGTAGATGATATTATCTACTATAAAGACAGGGCTTACCTTGTTCCGGGTTCTCAGTTGAAGGAACAAATTTTGCATGCTCTCCATGATATTCCTACAGCCGGACACCCAGGATATGGTAAGACTTACAGGGCAGTACGTGAGAGATTCTCTTGGAAGGGTCTCAAAGATGATGTTTTACACCATGTCCGTGAGTATATGACTTGTCAGCAGAACAAGTCCGAGCATACCTACCCAGCGAGATTATTGCAGCCCTTGCCTATACCGGAACAGAAGTGGACAGGGATCTCCATGGATTTCATTACAGGTCTTCCTCGGGTTCAAGGGAAAGATTGCATCTATGTTGTTGTGGATAGGCTAACGAAGTATGCCCACTTCTTTCCCATTGCATTAGATTTTACAGCATCGCAGGTGGCTGAGTTGTTCTTCAAGGAGGTGTTTAGACTTCATGGTCTTCCCAAGACCATTGTGAGTGATAGTGACAGCAAATTCATGAGTTCCTTCTGGCAGGAACTTTTTACACTAGCTGGTACTTTGTTAACACCTAATACTAGTTACCACCCTCAAACGAATGGGTAGACAGAAAAGTTAACAAATGGGTTGAGGGATATTTGCGTAACTATGTGTCAGAGCAGCAAAAAGCATGGGTGCGTTGGCTGCACTTGGGCGACAATTGTTATATTACTACGCACCATATGTCCATTGGCATGACGCCTTTCAAAGCTCTCTATGGATATGAGGCATTATCTTTCACTGATTTGGCATTTGGTGACAGTAGAGTTCCCTTGGCTCAGGATTGGTTACAAGAGAACCAGGATGTCATGAGATCTCTTAGGGAGAATTTGCAGCATGCCCAAAATCAGCAAAAGATGTACGCTGACAGGCACAGGATTGAGAGGGCATTTGAGGTGGATGATATGGTCTTTCTGCGTTTACAACCATATCGGCAAAGCACCCTAAAAAGGGGGGGAGCTGAGAAGCTCAAACCACGTTTTTATGGTCCATACAGGATACTCAGGCGAGTGGGAGAGGTTGCATATGAGGTTGAGTTACCACATGGCAGCAAAGTTCATAATGTATTTCATGTATCTTGCCTGAAAAAGGCCCTTGGACAGCATATTATAGTTTCACCTGAATTACCTCCTATGGATGAGGAAGGTAAATTGATTTTGGTCCCTGATGAGATTCTTGAGGTGAGGGAACGGCGGCTGAGAAGTCGGGTGATTCGAGAGCATTTGGTTCGATGGAGAGATCTTCCCATAGAGGATGCCACCTGGGAGGGTGAGAGCATTTTACAACATCCTGCATTACAGTTGCTTGTCGGCAAGCATCTCCGAGAGGGGAGGACTGTCATGTCCCCACTCTAGCTCAGTCTAACAGAGACATGTGAGTCAGCTTATTATGGGGTCTTGTAGGCTAACAGGGTTGGATAGAGACCCAATATGGTTATTCAGTGCTGGGGACTTGGTTTTCTGGTGGGTATTGATCAGTTGGGTGACGTTCCTTGTTTTTAGGAGGCAATTCCCACATTTATGGGGTTCATTCCTACTTTTTAGGAGGTATGATCATGCCCAGGGCTGGGTTTCCATGAGATGACCCCTTGGGTTCAGTTTCAGAGGGATAGGGCTTGTTTCCTAAATTTTAGGAGCATCCCTAGATTTTAGGGATGAGACTGCCAGTGGATCCTTGATTTTCGACTTCAGTCACAGACAGGTGATAGGATGATTTTATGGTTTGTGATGTCAGTTGGGCAATTTGTGGCTATTTGGGTTATATTTTTAATATTTCCTAAGTTAGCGTTTAATATTTAAATAAGGCTAAGTTAATAGCCATTTTGGAGTAATAAGGGAATTTTGGCCTCATCTGGATGCGTATCCCATGTTATGATAGCTCGTTGGAAAGGTCTTGAAATTCTCTAAATCTTCCTCTTTGGTCTCAGGGCAATTTGGTGAGCGGATTTATTACTATGGTAGAAAAGGTCATTTTCTAGTGACATGGTCACTTTAAAATAAGATTTAATTCATTTTTATAGCCAACGCCAATTGGGGGTCACTTTAGGGTTCGAATTGCTTTGCAAGGGGTTATAAGGAGATGGGCGCCATTTCGCATGATTATGCATATTTTTCAAACACTTCTTTTCAGATTTGCTCTGCTTGAGCGATTTGCATTCTGGGACGCAAACCCCAGGGTAATTGTTGGCTGGGACGTAACCCTCAGCGGCATTGGGTATTGGTTTGTCAGTAGTTTCAACAGTATTCAGGAGGAAGGTAGACGCCACTTCAGCTTGGGCCTACAGTTTGTTTTGTTGGGCATGTTCTTTGGCGTATGGGAGGTGAATTCTAACAGTCGTACACTGCCATTTCTTGCAGCCGTACTTGCAGCCGTACTCTGTCATTTGCAGCACTTGGATACATAGAAAAATCGGTTACTCAGCAACAGAATCTTGCATCTTATCAGCCCGTTTTCATCAGCCAGTTGTGGCGTCATTGTTAGAGGAAATGTATTGGATCTTTTATTTGGTTCTTTAATTCAGAGATCTGCCTGGTATGATTTGTATCAACTCTGACTTTACTGCATATTGTTATTTATTTTCAGACTCTTTTCTTGCCATTTGTTACTTCTCATTTCTATGTGGAATAATCATCAAAAACACAAAAACAAACAAACTCTTCTGCATTTCCGTCTAGTTCTACAAGAAAACATTAATAAACAGGAAAAAACAAATATAAAATAAATCTACAGCAAATTTGCAGAAGAGATCCATCAGGGATCTTTCACAAATGCATATGGAGGAATGAAAATGGAAAATGGAAGTGGGATGAGTTTTATAGTTACTTTTGGTGAAAAAGGGGAAGTCAAAGTACATGGGAGATGAAAATGACATCTTTTTGACTTTTCAAAAAGTGACTTTTAATCAAAATCGGACCTTTTGAATGCAATTACACATAAAGTATTTCGTGTAATCATGTCGTGTGAATGGATGTGAAAAGTGAGATGAGTGGAAATGAAAGCAGAAAATGAGATTACATGCATGTGTAGATAGTGAATGAGATGGAAAACATGTAATTGCATTTGTTGAATGAGAGGTGAGGTGTTGTAAGATGGAAACGGAATGTGGACCGTGATGATGCTTTCGCATGAAGAGAAGCAACAACAAGTTCTTGGGGAAGAACTTGTGACTTCTCCAAAGTGGAGAAAACCAGCAAGCAAACACAAAACACAAAAACACAAAGAAGAAGAACGTACCTTTGGAAAGTGACTCAAACATGCCAATATGCAATACACTTCAATACTCGAATTCAAAATTGGGACTTGGAAAAGAACCAAAAACATGAAAATGAATAATTTCTTCATTTTTAAAGGAAAATGCACTTTCCATGACAAAGATTTCAACAAGTGGCAATCATCAAGCAATTACGTGCATAAAATCAGCAAGATAAGCATGAATTAAATAGCAAGAAAGAAAGAGTCCACTTACATGAAGATTAAGTGCCAAAAATGAAGGAGAAAGATGCTCCAAAGTTGAAAAATTCTCCAAAAACATTTGAATATTTCAACCTTTTACAAATTCGAATTGAAGAGGGCAGAAAACAAGGAAAAGTTGTTGAAAGATGCGAAAACGTGCCCTAAGATTGCTCCAAAATCCAACATTTTTGAGATGCTCATGCTTGGGACATTTTTGGTAAAAGAACATTTTTCACCATGAAGCAAGATCAAATCGGTTTGGTGTTTAAACACCAAAATATGCACCAAGATGCCATGCAAACACCAAATAAAGCCAAATCAATTTGGAATGGAGCAAAAACATGGACCAAAAATAGAGTTATTTGCTGATTTTTTCAAAAACATGCCCTAGTTTGGAGCTTCCAAAAACGTTTTTTAGCTTGTTGGATCCATTTTGAATGCAAGAAAACTCATTGCCCATCAAAAATGCCTCAAATGGAAAAGATTTCATATAAATCCATCAAGAAAATCTCCACTTATGATCAAAATCGGGTTCTTGGAGGGCAAAAACATGGAGTTCCTCAAAATCGGAGTTTCTGGAGGCCATAACATATATTAAAACATGTCTTAGTATAAAATCAGACCTTTTGGGTCAAGAACATATACTAAAATGTCCATACAAGTAAAATCGCACTTTTTGGAGGAGGATGCATGTTTTAAAATATGCATACAAGCAAAATTGGACCTTTTGGAGGAGGATGCATTTTTAAAAATACATCTCACTTTTTAGATGTAAAGGCATAAAAACTTCACTTTTGATGTAGTAGCATCAAAAAGGTCCACTTATGATAGCCTTTTGATGTAATGACATCAAAAAGGTCCACCAAAATGAACTTTATATGCAGTAACATGTAAAATGTCAACTTTTGCTGGATTTTACATTTAATTGCATATAAAATGTCCACTTTTGATGCCTTTAAGTCATTTAATTCACTTAAATTTATAAAAATGTTACTAAATGAGTCATAAACAATACTTATCTATCATATTTAAAAATATAACATATAAACATCATTCAAAAAGTAACATTTAAATAAGCATTTGATTTAAAAACCAAAAATTAAACTGAAACTATATAGTTATATAGTTACTTTAACTGAAAAATTAAAAAGTAAGTAAACTTAAAATTATAACATAAAGTGCACTATAGTCACTTTAAGTTAAAAAAATTTAAAGTTAAAGTAACTTAAAAACATAACAAAAGTGAATATAAGTTATATTTATCAAAACGTGAAAGTCAAATTAAAAATATAACATTATATTTTTAATTCGTGTTGTTGCACCAAAAAGCTCCACTTTTGAGGCACTAAAACGGGCATATCTCATGACTGACAACTCTGATTGAGCTCTAGATTAGAGCGAATCGAAGGGAAAAGCGAAAGGCATGACATGAGCATAACCAAAAGACTAAAAACCAACAAATGCAAACTCAAAAGCAAAGAATAGATGATAAAGTCTTCAAAAATCAAGCAAAGGCTCGACAGAAAACAAAACGAAAAAGACTTGACGAAAGCCTTCAGTAAAATGATTTGATATACGAATTGAAATAGATCGATCGATCAACATTAAGCAATTGACTATCAAATTCAAGCTTAGAGAAACGTGAAACTAGCTTGAAAAAGTTTTGTGCTGTTACCAACATTTTTTAGTGACAAAATGTAGGACAACAAGGTTTATTTTGGTTTTTCTATGAGAAATAAAAGAGTGCATATGTCTATTGAGTTTAGGTGATACTGTGTTAAAATTTTATATAAAATTTAATATTGTTCAGCGTGTGGAGGTTTTGTAGAAACCTTGATCTTGTCTAGTGTGTGTAGAGGTTTTTGTATAAACCTTGATCTTGTTCAGCCTCATGAAATCATATTGGTGAAGTTTGGTATCAATCTGGCAAAGATTATTTTATTCATAATCCTAGGTATCTTGTCCCAAGCCATCATGGAAGTCCATAGTTGTTCCAGAGTCGTTGGATATGTGTTCTACAGAGTAAATTGGTGTGGTCAAATACAATGCATGAAGTCTCTGAGATTGAGAGAACAACTTGGCCTTTTGTTCATCCTATTCAGCATTTGTTCATGGCATCCACGTCTTTCTTTGTACAACGATTATTCATTACGTTTGATCACACACACACACACGATTATTCATTACGCTTGATCACTCACTCACTCACTCACACACACACACACACATATTGGAGTACACCAGATTAGTGGGATACTTGTTGTCATTTGCAGATTTCTGTATATGCTCTGATGGGACAGAACTGGCCTGAATCAATAATTTATAAGATAAGTTTTATTGTGCTTTGCATATGAGCAATGTTTCAAGATTTTCTATTTTGCTTAAAGAAATAATTATTCTATGATTATTCATTTGAGTATAGATTGTAAATTTTGTTATATTACTAGAATAATGTATGATTTCAGCATTGATCTCTATATTTCTCTTTATGACAGGTTGATTCTATTGAGAATCAATGAGATTATTACATACAAAGTCATGCAGACTATGAAAATGAACATGTTCATGAATGCTGACTGCAGTCATAGGACTGATGAAACATATCTTCGTTTAAGGAGAAAGTTCATATACTGGAAATGATATCCAGAGGGAGGCAATTCAGCTTTGAAGGGAGAGAAAGATGTCTAATTCTTTGCAAGCTTATTGG
The DNA here is from genome assembly GCA_028749045.1 of Cupressus sempervirens. Taxonomy (NCBI): domain Eukaryota; kingdom Viridiplantae; phylum Streptophyta; class Pinopsida; order Cupressales; family Cupressaceae; genus Cupressus; species Cupressus sempervirens. The sequence continues at coordinate 688,960,074 of CM053791.1, read as the reverse complement.
AATCAGCTATCTTTTGTGGTAATCAAAGTTGTCTCTGCTGAGAGGGAGCCTCTATTGAGAGAGGATCTCAGTCTTTCTTATTTATGTTACCAAAACGGATTCTTCTTTGGGAGAAATATAAGGTGAAAGCCCTCATTCCACCCTCTTCGACTAGATATGGACCCCCCTCTGCAAGTAGGCATGGTGGGAATGTAATCTTTTCTGGGAAAAGTCAGAGGTGAAAGCCCTTGTACCACCCACTGCAAGTAAGCCTGGTAGAAATGCATTCTTCTATGGAAGAAGTCTGAGGTGAAAGGTCTTGTTCCACCCTCTACGAATAGCAATGGTGGAAGTCATGTGTGTGACTCCATGACTTCAATTTTATGTGCTTATGAAGTAACTATGGTGAACTGTGTTATGCTGAGATAACAAGTTTTATGTGATGTGAATTGATCATTGATACCTTTGGTTGCAGCTATGTGTACCTACCATACTAAAGATCTCTCTCTTGCTAAGAGGGAGTGTTGAAGACTGTAGCTACGATAGAGATCTTTATCTTTTTGATTTCGCTATATATTGAAAATGGGATAGTACCTATATATTCTGTTAACAATTGGAGAAGACATTTTTAAGATATTTATTTGAGATAACTTTAAATGAAGAGACATGTGTCATGTGTCATTCGAAGATGCATGCATTTGGAATAATAATAAAATTTGTTCTTAGAAATTGAAGAGACCTTCAATTGTGAGATGAAGAGTCTCTCAATTCTTTATATATATTGTTTTCAGTGGAGAGTATTGTACTTGGACATTTTATTAATGATAAAAGTGATATTTTCATGGTGTGGCCGGGTTTTTCCCTTCAAGTGGAAGGGTCTTCCCAAGATAATCTCTGGTGTCTCTTGTACGTATTTTTTGTTCTTTCTTATTGTTGTTTATTTTTAATTTTGGGCAAAACTCAACACTAGTTATAATCACCAACTAGGGGGAGATTAGCTTAGCTAGATGGACAGCAAGATTTAGATTCAAGAATCAATAGTATCCTCTATGGGCCTGAGGACAATGCCCACCTTATGGATTTTTGAGAGCCCATAATGTGAGGGGTCACCTCCTTGGAGAGAAACAACTTCTTCTTGGTGGTATCATTGTAATGTCCCCTTTCTAGCATTCATAGCATGATGTTGTCGTTAGCCTATTTCCCCACAGTCCCGTAGGCTAACTAGGACATTAAAGGGGCTTAGAGGCCATTTGGCCTAGACAGTTTCAGTTGCAGGTCTTTCTGAGGGGTTCTGAGGCAACTTTGGGCATACTTACTATTTATAGTAAGTCATCTTGGACATGGCCGGACATTCAGTCACAGTGGTATGTCAATGGTAATTGTTTAAAATTGACAGGAAGACTTATTTATCATTGATAAGATTTGTTATGCATTGATAAAGCCATTTTATAAAGTTAAATTTAAATATTTAACTTTATTAATGCATAGACTATAGTTTGTGGGAAATATTTAAATTAAAAGAATTCCCTTTATTTTTATAACACATTGGAGACATAAGGTACATAAAGGGAGTTATGTTTTATCCCACATTGAGAAAACAAAGGATTGAGCTCTTGTGAGAACACTATAAAAGAAATGGAAGAGTTTTTTTTTGTATGCTTGGATGAAGATTAATGTTATGTTGTTGGATATCTGATTATCGGGCTTGGAGGACGGAATCCCTCTTTGCTAGCATTCTCTTCGCTGTTGGAAGACACAGTCAGGAGCATCAAGGGTGTTTTCACTTCAGAAAACACATTGGGTTTCATTTGGGGCGTTTGCATAAAGAAATTTACAAGGGTTTGAGGTGCAGATCTGAAGTTAGTTATTGCTATAGTGCCGCATGAACAGTATTTTGCTACAGTCAGCATGAACAGTATTTTGCTACAGTACGGCGTGAACAGTGTTGGTATCAAGTTTACTTGTTTTTCCGGCTGATTAGAAGTTTGGAGGGCTGGCCGACTACATCTGCAAAATACTACGGCAACTAATTCCAGGTTTCTTCTGTCAAATTTTGATATTTTGCATAATAATTGTTGAATACAAGTCTGAATAGTTGTTGCAGCCTTTAAGGCAGCTGTAAGTGCACATCTACATTTAAAAATCACCCTTTATTAGCAGATTGAAAGAGTTTCCAGATTTTTCATATACTATTGAATGTGTGCCAAGTGTTTGTGAAAATGTTATGATGTGTATTATGCATTTTAATGTCACTTCATAGTTGTTCGTAAATCTACTCATTGGAAAGCAATTTATTGAGGAAATCAGCTTTACGAGTTTGCATACAAAGTGTTTGACAATATTCCTTAAGTTAAATTTCTGCAAGTCAAAGTTCAAATTAGGGGAGGATATTACAGTGGTATCAAAGCTATAAGTCCTGCCATCCTGTGGAGGTCTTATAGGAAATTTGGAACTGGCGGATAGAGGGGAAAGTGTTTGATGAAATGTCAAAACACTAAAATCAGAGCATTTATGTTTGAGCATGCGACAGGGGCCTTATAATTTCCGCAATACCAAAGCAAGACAAAATAGGAGTTCAGACCTGCAAAGCAAACAGTCTAGTTCATCCGTACAGGGGGGTATAGAATCCAGTCATACAGACACAGCGGAGGTATTCTTTGATCAAGACAGCAATATGGGTGACCGAGATGACAGGAATACAAGATTAGGTGGAGGCGGGAATGCCGGTCCAGAGCCTAGAGAGGAAAGATTCTTACAGTTATTAGAGACCTTGGTACAGGGTCAGCGAGTAGCAGAACAAAGGGCACAGGAACAGAATCAGAGATTGGATCTTATGATGCAGATGATGGCTCGTCAAATGGGGTTGAATGCTAACATGGGTGGAGGAAATAATCAGAATGGTAACAATCAGAATGGAAATGATCAGGATGGGACACATAATGGAGATGAACAAGTTGGGAACAATTTTGGTCATGCACCCCAGCGAGCTAGGACAGTGAGTTCAAGGCCCATGATTCCTACATTTCCTCCTAGAGCTCCAGAGCAGCTCGTACCAGAGCCCCAGATTACTAATACAAAGGACAGTTGAGGAGAGATTGGGAAGCCGGAGGGCCAGATTTTGCTGCTGCAATTACCTTTAGGGAGTATATGGATGTGCGGATGAAACATATGCCACGTGGACATGACAGGAACCAGAGCTATGAGCTACGGAAGAAAGTAGGGAGACTTGAGTTACCATATTATGATGGCTCAGGAAAGTCTACAGCAAGAGCTTGGGTTCAAAAGCTTGACACATACTTTCAATTGAACCCTATGCCCGAGGAAGAAGCTATTAAGTACGCAACAATTCATCTGGATGGGTTAGCACACGAGTGGTGGCATCATGGTATGGTCACTATGGGACATGCACACATTACCTCATATGTAGAGTTTACAGAGAGGCTGATTGAACGTTTTGATAGGAAGGATCCAGAACTCCATTTCAAGGAGTTAGCTCAGCTTAAACAGTGGGGATCATTGGAAACATACATTTCAGAGTTTCGAAAACTTGCAGTGTTAGTAACAGATGTATCTGAACAGAGGATACTAGTTCTATTTATGGATGGGTTAGCTGATCCGTTGAGAGGGTGGATTAAAGCTCTCAACCCTCCCACTTTGCAGGAAGCCATTAAGAAAGCTCGTGACATGGATTCCTCTTCATCTTCAAAAAATAAATTCCAGGCAAAGAGTTTCCCTTCAAGGAAAGATAAGGATAGGAAACCTTTTCATAAAGAGGTTCAACCAACTAAGGAGGAAAGTAAGAGGTTGGACAATGAGACACTTAATGATCTCAGGAAGAAAAAGCTTTGTTTTCATTGCAGGGAGCCTTGGGATTTGTCACATAAGTGTCCATTGAAAGCAAAAGCTAAGCAGATGGAGTACTTTTCAGCCGAAGAGTCAGTAGATGGAGATTCAGAGCAGTCATCTGAATCAGATGGAGATGATGATAGTTCTTCACAGGAGGAAGCACGCGGTGATAGCACGATAGCTTAGTTGTCAAGTATACAGGAGGCTGTCACTTTCAGAGTTAGGGGAACCTTGGATGGACAGAGAGTTGTGGCACTCATTGATACAGGGGCGACACATAACTTCATTGATGAGAAGTTTGTGACACGCAGAGGGCTACATACAGAGGAGCATAGGGGATTTAAGGTGATGGTTGCCGATGGCTTCAAAATTGAATGTACTAAGAAAATCTCCAACTTGCAGCTTCGTTTGGGAGATTATGACATGACAGGAGATTTCTTTGTGGTCAACATTGGTGATCAGGATATGGTGCTTGGGATGAACTGGATGAAGTCTCTGGTAGAGTTTACATTTAACCTTGAGAAAATGGAAATGAAGTTTGAGGCAAATGGTAAGAAGATAGTGCTCAGAGGTTTGTCAGATGGGAGACTTCGAGTGGTGTCACTCAAGCGGATGCAGAGTTTCTTTAGACATGATCAGGTGCAGTGGGCAGCAGAGTTTAGAGTAATGCCTGAGATGACAGAGCAGCATAAACTAGAGTATCCACCTGATGTACAAAAAATAATAACCAAACATACTAAGGTGTTTGGTGAGATACCTCCAGGGAGACCCCCGGATAGGGGAATCGAGCATGTTATTGAATTAGAGGAAGGGGCTAAGCCAATTATCATCACACCTTACCGCCATCCGAAGAGATGTAAGGATGAAATAGAAAAGGCAATTAAGGAGTTGATTGACATGGGGCACATATGCCCAAGCAAAAGTCCTTTCGCTTCTTCAGTAGTATTGGTGAAGAAGAAGGATGGTACAATGAGGATGTGCATTGATTATAGGGAGCTAAACAAGAAGACAATCAAGAACCGATACCCTATCCTGCGCATCGATGAGCTTATTGATGAATTGCATGGTGCATGCTACTTCTCCAAGATTGATTTGAGATCCGGCTACCATCAAATACGGGTTAGAGAGGTGGATGTGGAGAAGACAGCTTTTAGATGCCACTATGGACATTTTGAGTTCTTAGTCATGCCTTTTGGGTTGACAAATGCCCCTGCCACTTTCCAGTCCTGTATGAATAGAGTGTTCAGAGATCAGTTGAGGAAGTTTGTGTTGATATTTTTTGATGATATACTGATATACAGTCGTACTTGGGAGGAACATTTGAAGCATATTGATACAGTGCTCAGTATTCTAGAGAGGGAGTCATTATATGCCAAGATGAGTAAATGTGAGTTTGGGATGACAGAGTTGCTCTATCTAGGGCATATTATCAGTGCAGGAAGTGTTCGGGTTGACCCAGACAAGATCAAGGCCATTCTGGATTGGCCACCACCGAGGAACACTTCACAACTCAAGGGATTTCTCGGGCTTTGTGGGTTCTACCGCAGATTTGTGAAGGGATTTTCACAGATAGCAGCACCACTTACAGATTTGACACGGAAAGATAGTTTCAAGTGGTCAGAGAGGGCTCAGGATTGTTTTGACAGGTTTAAGGAGCTGATGAGTACATGTCCTATTTTAGCCATTCCAGATTTCACCAGGCCTTTTGAGCTGCAGTGTGATGCCTCGGGAGAGGGCATAGGAGCTGTTCTCATGCAAGACAAACATCCCATCGCATATGAGAGTAGAAAATTACGAGGTGTGGAGAGAACCTACAGCATCTACGACAAAGAGATGCTAGCAATCATGCACGCACTAGCTAAGTTCAAGCAATACTTAGTGGGAAGCCAATTCACAGTAAAAACAAATCATAATAGCTTGAAACATTTCCTTGGACAGAAGGACCTTAATGACAGGCAACAGAAATGGGTGAGTAAATTACAGGCCTATGATTTCGACATAGCCTATGTCAAAGGGAAGAAAAATATTGTTGCAGATGCTTTATCTAGAAGGCCTCATTTGCTTGCTGTTGGGATAGTCATGGATGATTGGAGAGAGATGATCTTGGCAGAATATGCTAAGGATAGTTGGGCATCTAGCATTATTGAGGGAGCTATTCAAGATAGTCGATACACTGTCGTAAATGATCTGATCATCTACAAGGAAAGGATTTATTTAGTACCCGGGTCTGCTATGAAGCAGAAGATTTTGAGGGCATTTCATGATTCACCAATGGCAGGACATCCCGGATTCTTTAAGACATATCGGCAGGTGAGAGAGCGCTTCACTTGGAAAGGACTCAAATCAGAGGTGCTTCAGTTTGTTAGGGAATGCCCTGTGTGTCAGCAGAACAAACAGGAACATTCTTTTCCGAGTGGTTTACTACAGCCCCTACCCATACCAGAGAAGAAGTGGGATAGCATTTCCATGGATTTTATCACAGGCCTCCCCAAGGCACAGAGTCGGGATTGTATTTTTGTTGTGGTAGACAGATTGACGAAATTTGCACATTTCTTTGCAATTTCGTCTACATATTCAGCAGCACAAACAGCAGAACTATTTTTTCGATAGGTATTCAGACTACATGGGATACCACGGAGCATAGTCAGTGACAGAGACAGCAGATTTATGAGCCACTTTCGACAGGAGTTGTTCAGGTTATGTGGAACAGAGCTCACTCCGAGTACCAGCTACCACCCCCAAACTGATGGGCAAACAGAGATAGTCAACAAATGGGTTGAGGGGTACCTTCGAAACTACATTGCAGGAGACCAGAAGGCTTGGGTGAAGTGGCTACATCTAGGGGAGTACTGCTATAATACCTCTTTCCATATGTCTATTCAAATGTCCCCTTTTATGGCACTGTACGGGTATGATGCTCCTAATTTTTTGGATTTGTTATTTGGGGACAGCAGGGTGCCTAAGGCCAAGGATACTTTGCAGGAGTGTCAGGACATTATGCGATCTTTGAAGGAAAATTTGCAAAAGGCACAAAATCAGCAGAAGCAATATGCTGATCAGCACAGGGTTGAGAGGTCTTTTGAGGTGGGAGATATGGTGTACCTCATGTTACAGCCGTATAGACAGTCCTCTCTCAAGAAGAGTGGAGCAGAGAAATTGAAACCACGATACTATGGACCGTTCAAAGTAATCAGGAGAGTGGGTGAAGTAGCTTATGAGTTGGAGTTGCCTGCAGACAGTAAAGTGCATAATGTGTTCCATGTGTCACGCCTTAAGAAGGCATTGGGTCACAATGTGGTGCCCTCAGTGGTATTGCCACCTCTTGATGATGAGGGAAAGCTTATCTTGGTTCCCGAGGCCATACTTGACTCCAGGGAGAGGGTGCTTCGCAAGAGGACTATCAGGGAGTATCTAGTGAAGTGGAGGAACCTACCTGTTGAGGATGCTACTTGGGAAAATGAGCAGATATTGCAGCATCCAGAGCTGAAATTGCTTGAGGACAAGCAATTTTGGGAAGGGCGGACTGTAATGTCCCCTTTCTAGCATTCATAGCATGATGTTGTCGTTAGCCTATTTCCCCACAGTCCCGTAGGCTAACTAGGACATTAAAGGGGCTTAGAGGCCATTTGGCCTAGACAGTTTCAGTTGCAGGTCTTTCTGAGGGGTTCTGAGGCAACTTTGGGCATACTTACTATTTATAGTAAGTCATCTTAGACATGGCCGGACATTCAGTCACGGTGGTATGTCGATCGTAATTGTTTAAAATTGACAGGAAGACTTATTTATCATTGATACGATTTGTTATGCATTGATAAAGCCATTTTATAAAGTTAAATTTAAATATTTAACTTTATTAATGCATAGACTATAGTTTGTGGGAAATATTTAAATTAAAAGAATTCCCTTTATTTTTATAACACATTGGAGACATAAGGTACATAAAGGGAGTTATGTTTTATCCCACATTGAGAAAACGAAGGATTGAGCTCTTGTGAGAACACTATAAAAGAAATGGAAGAGTTTTTTTTTGTATGCTTGGATGAAGATTAATGTTATGTTGCTGGATATCTGATTATCGGGCTTGGAGGACGGAATCCCTCTTTGCTAGCATTCTCTTCGCTGTTGGAAGACACAGTCAAGAGGATCAAGGGTGTTTTCACTTCAAGAAACACATTGGGTTTCATTTGGGGCGTTTGCATAAAGAAATTTACAAGGGTTTGAGGTGCAGATCTGAAGTTAGTTATTGCTATAGTGCCGCATGAACAGTATTTTGCTACAGTCGGCATGAACAGTATTTTGCTACAGTACGACGTGAACAGTGTTGGTATCAAGTTTACTTGTTTTTCCGGCTGATTAGAAGTTTGGAGGGCTGGCCGACTACATTTGCAAAATACTACAGCAACTAATTCCAGGTTTCTTCTGTCAAATTTTGATATTTTGAATAATAATTGTTGAATACAAGTCTGAATAGTTGTTGCAGCCTTTAAGGCAGCTGTAAGTGCACATCTACATTTAAAAATCACCCTTTATTAGCAGATTGAAAGAGTTTCCAGATTTTTCATATACTATTGAATGTGTGCCAAGTGTTTGTGAAAATTTTATGATGTGTATTATGCATTTTAATGTCACTTCATAGTTGTTCGTAAATCTACTCATTGGAAAGCAATTTATTGAGGAAATCAGCTTTATGAGTTTGCATACAAAGTGTTTGACAATATTCCTTAAGTTAAATTTCTGCAAGTCAAAGTTCAAATCAGGGGAGGATATTACAATCATCAAAAGAAGAAAGGGAGATGGTTATTTTTGCTTCTAATTGATTTTAACTTAAACCTTCTTAATTTTTCTTCATTTAGTCACTTAATTTAATTTGTAAAATTTAAAAAGATTATTTCTTTAAGTTTTCTAGCTGTTGGTCTTTTTCAATCTATTGTTTTCTCTTCTGGGCATCTTTATCTGTGGTTTTTGAATTATTTGTAATTCCTTTTTAAGGAAGTATTTGTCGTCCCTTACTTTCTAGGTTATGGAATCCTTTGCCTGCTTCTATTTAGTCTTCTCAGTCTGCTACCATCTTCTTATTTTTCTGCTCTCTAGCTATTTCATCCTGATGATAGATCAAATCATCAAAGTATGATTTGAATTTGCAACACACAGTTTAGTCCAGAAATCTTCAAATCTAACTCCATTTCTTCTTGACTTTCTATTTTAAAAGATTTGTGTGACCTTGTATACAGAGAAGGAGGACTTCTAATCATCATAAAATGCAGAACGCAAGATTAGGTGTAAAAATCAATAGCAAATTTCAGTAACATCAATACTCGCCGGAATCCCAAGCTCATTGAGGCATTCTGCATGAATTGTAATGTGCACGAAGAATGACATAGATGTTGAATCTCCTCTCCATAGCAAGTTGGTGAAATAAGGACTAATATCCTAAAAGGTATGATAGGTCATAGGGTATATACAATGAAGAAGATATCTCAGTAGGATCATAGCCTTTTTATTTCTTTACAGAGTGTTGAGCGTGCATGCAATGAAGCACTACTTTGGCTATCACCTATTGATAATTGTAATGTGGAAGCTGGATGTTACCAATCTAAAATTATGTCACTATTCTACACACAAACACAATCGTTACAATAGACTGTTCTTAATTTCAAGAATATTAAACCAAATCATCATTATTGGATCATTAATAAAGTAGAAAAAAACAGCATACTATTTACTCAATACTTGTTGGTACTCCACGAGTAGGTCCATTGGCAGATTTTAGTTTAAACCTCAACTCAATTATGGACTCTCGAACCTGATAAATTAAGAGGTTGGAGGCCCAAGGGCACAAAAATTAAACAAAATTTAATGTAAATAGTTAAACAAATGGAAGCTGCAATATTGGTACGGAAACATTCAGAAAAAACAAAAGGAAACACAAAATGATACACCAGCTTGTAACTGCTTCATACTAAATTTCAAGTGCACGTTGAAATAGAAAGCCGTTTGGATTTAACCCATCTCGAAAACATAATTAAAAGATACATGCAGAAAACAAACGTTTCTGCATTCATTTGTACCGTGAATTTTCTGAAATTGGTTGAAATTGAAATCAAAAGGATGTAACAGAAAATTAATAACCTGTCCGCTTCAGAGTATGGTATAGCACGGGCTTCGGCTATCTCCTTATATCTTTTCTCTCTCCGTTCCCTGGATCGATTTTGTTTTCCCATGATTGCCTTCTATTCAAATTGAGCCAGTGTACTCTAGTAGGACAGCTTTAAACGGATCATTTTGCTTTTTATGTCTACTAATAGAGCTCTAAAAGAGAGATGAAAATAACAAACTGATTTATTTAATATTAAATAAAAAGTCTATAATTATTAGATTTTATTTTTGAATCATGGGACTGCTGCCGTGAGCCCATGTCTACCTCGGATTGAAACTATTTTGAGGTGTTCTCGTGGTGGAGCAAGGTTTTCTAGTGGGTGTATGAATTATCCTAAATGGATTAGGCCTTCGTTTCTATAGGCAAGGGAGCAATGTTCTGGGTAGAGCAATGGTTTATTAAGGTTTTCAAAGTTCTGATTTGTTTTTCTTTGTCAAATTGTATACTTTAGTATGAGACATGTAAATTTGGAAACTATTTTTTATTTTTTCTCGTAATGTTTTAAAATTAGTTAAATAGTTGATTTTTTTTTGGTTGTTTTTTTTTTTTTTAATGTAAAAATGGGAAGAAAAGTAGAGGGCCACATTTGTTGCAACTGTAATCTGGTGGTTGGTGGAATAAATATTTGTGGGGTAAATTTGATGTTTCGAGAATGGTTTTGTTGTTTTATTGCTAGGTTTATCTTTTGCATAACTTAGTGCCCATTATGTTAGTTTTTTGGTTAGTTGTTAAAGTAGTCTATGTGTTGTTTTTTTGTTGTTTACTAGTTCAAAAAATATTTGTGGTGGTTTGAATTATTTTAAATCATATACGAGTTGTAATAGACATTTAACTTATTTATTTCAATGGTCATTATTTATTTATCTATTGAAAGAATGTGCTGAAATTATTTGAGGCAATAATCGAGTTAGATGAAAGAGAGGGTTTTAAGGTAATATGATGATGTTGTTGTTTTTCCCTTGTTGCTTGGTTTATCTATCTCAAATATCAGTGTTCAAAGTATTTATTTTTATTGCCTAGTTTGGGTGAGTTTAAGAAACTATAGAATTTATTTGTGTATTTGATAGGGTTTTGCTTTTATAAAACTTAGAAAGAGGTATTTGTTGAGCACAATTGATGAGTCATTTTTGTATAACTTTTCTTTTTCAAAACTATCAAAATTCTTTGTTGGTTCTAATTTTTTATATATTGTGAGTTGAACATGTTTAAGAAATTATAAATTTAATTTGTGTGTTTTACATGTTTTGGGTTTAAAAAAATTATACAAGAGATATTTGGTTAGCACAATTTTTGAGTCATATTTTGTAATTCTTATATTTTTCAAATGCAATAAAAAGTATTTGTTTGCTTTGATTTTTCTTATATCGTGAGTCAGATATGTTTAAGCAGTTATAAAATTAGTCTAGATCTTTCATAGGTTTTGGGTATCTATAAACTTTACATGAGGTATTTGTTTAGTAGCATCGCTTGGTAGTATTTTCTTAAAAAATTCTTCTTCAAATGTATAAAAAGTATTTGTTCATTATATTTTTCTTTATATGATGTATACACATCTAATATGGTCAACTAGTATAGCTTTTTCTATAATATGGACAATATGTGAAATTGGGAGAGAAAAAAGGGCTCCATGTATATTATGGTAGGAATACATTTTAAAGGTTATGCATTATTTTATTATGGAATTTGATAGGTCAAAATATTGCATGCGTCAAATATTTTTTAGTAGTCATAAAATTAGTATGTGACTTTTACAGGTTTTGGGTTTTATAAAGCTCAACAAAAGGTATGTGTTGAGCAAAATCATTGATTTGTATTTTGTAAAACTTTTTATTTTGAAATATATGTAATGTGTTTATTGGTTTCCATTTTTCTTATGTTCTAAGTCCAAAATACTTTTGTACTTGTAAAATAATTTTGCATCTTTTAGAGGTTTTGAGTTTCAAAAAAAATTGCAAGAGATGTTTGATAAACAAAATTGTTTTATTGTATTTTGTAATACTTTTTTTTTTTTTGGATCGGTAAGAGGCCAAAGCCAAGATTAATTATTATGTATTATTATTAATTATTATTTTATTAAGCATGGGTAGATTCAAACCCAAGACCTCTTTGATAAGAGGCTCACAATTTACCATTGTGTTGTAGGCTCTTGCCTTGTAATACTTTTTACTTTTCAAATGTATCAAAATTATTAATTTATTATGATTTTTAATTCAATCCATGAAAGAAAGAAAATAGTGCAAAAATATACTTTAAAAAATGCATAAATCAATAAAAAAGAAGGCTTAATTAGGGGGGAGGACCCTACTTATACAAAGTTTGCAATACATTTAGTGGGATGTGCACTATTTTATTTATGGGATTTATAGATGGGAATATAGCGTCATGATTGCACATAGCAAGCAATGTCTTAGAAATAGGGTTTTTGTAAGAATTGTACAAAACAGATTTGGTGAGAGGATCTTAAAGATTTTGAGTAAGTTACAATTGCTAGTTGTAAAACAATTTCTATGACTTTTTCTTAAATTCCTCAACATGTGCTTAAATGAGTGATTTGAAATAGGGTATTGACATTTAGCCCCTAAAAAATATAATAGAATGGGGTTCTTGTTAGACATTGTTGTAGTTTTTGTTAGAGTAATATTTTTCTTTCTTATGACTTAAATCTTTTTTATTTAATTAGTTAAGTTATTACTCTTTAGTGCTTGAGCTTTCTCTTAGGTGCATTAATAATTAATTTAATTATTAATGTGCAACCTAGCTTTCTTAGGCTTTACGGTTTCGTTCATCTTTAAGGTTGAACTCTTGTATTTTTATTTTCATAATCTTGGAATACATTTTCCTCTCACTTCATTAAGATTTTCCAAGCTCTATTTTTTCCTTCTCTGGTTTCTCTTCAACACAGGTCATTTGCATGCAGGTGTTCTTGGTGATCTGTGAAGTTGTTTTTTACAACTTCTACATGGTATTAGAGCATCCCTATTGCTGTTTGGTTTGGAGACTTTGAAGTTGTGATTCGAAGACAGAAACCCCAGCTTTTTTGAGGTTTTTTCTTCAATCTGGAGGAGGTGCCTTTTTTTGGTGCACTTTGGGCAAAAAAAGATGCCACCATCAAGCTCAAAAGGCCTAGTATAGTCAAAATTCATATAAAATTTGTGAATTACAGCTACTATAGCCTCTGAAAAAAATTAGGCCTCTCGAGGGCCATATGTTCTCGAAAATCGAGAATTTTTTTTTTTTAAATAAAAAATTTGCTTTTCTGGTTGCTCTGCCCAGCGGCCACCAAGGCACCAACCCACCAGCATCGGAGCGCCGCCCACACCTAACTTGCGCTCCACCACAGTCAGTGCACCACTAGCAGCCTGGCCCAACCCGCGCTTCGCTGCCACTAGCGGGCCACCCTCCAACCATTGCCTCTAGCCACTAGTACATTTGAGTCCATTTTTCGACCAAAATTGGTAGAAAATTCAACCCAATTTTCTACCAAATTTGACCAACCCATTGGTCAAAGTTTTTCTCATCAAAAATTTTGACCAATACGTTGGTCGAAAATTGTCAAACATGTTGGCCCAAGTTCTGCCAAGCATTGGTCAAAATTTTGACCAACACTTGGTAGTTCTTGACCAAACATTGGTCAAAATTTTGACCAATACTTGGTAGTTCTCGACCAAACATTGGTCGAGAACTATCAAACATGTTGGCCCAAATTCATTGGTCAAAATTTTGACCAATGCTTCGATGTTCTCGACCAAACATTGGTCAAAATTTTGACTAATGCTTGGTTGAAAACTCCAAGCATTGGTCAAAATTTTGACCAGTGTTTGGTCAAGAACATCCAAGCATTGATTGAAATTTTGACCAATGCTTGGTCAAATTTTTTTTTAGGTTCACACTTGTTGAGGTCCACTTTAGCAATGGCCCTTCCTATGAAATTGTTGTCTAAAACCTTTCTAATGAGATAATGTGTTATGAGCTCTTCATCAGTAGGATGGAATGTGAATCTAGGAGGTAGTTGTGCATCACCCATATCATGACTGTAACTAAAGTTAAGAGCCTCTATTATTGAATTCTCCTCCCTATCACCCATATTCATTCCTTTGCTATGGGAAATAAGGAAGAGAATTCAATAATAGAGGCTCTTAACTTTAGTTACAGTCATGATATGGGTGATGCACAACTGCCTCCTAGATTCACGTTCCATCCCACTGATGAAGAGCTCATAACACATTATGTCATTAGAAAGGTTTTGGACAGCAATTTCATAGGAAGGGTCGTTGCTGAAGTGGACCTCCACAAGTGTGAGCCTCAGGGAGGGTTCAATTCCCTCCTTTATTATTCATTATGTGTATAATCCCACACATCCATTTGATCTCGAATAATGATGTACTGAATGCTGAGTGTCTATGCTAAGTGCTCCAAAACCATCCATTTCATGCCTTCATCTATACAAAATGTCTTTCTAGTTTCTTTCTACTCATATGCCCATTTCATTTCATATGATCATCTGAAAATTGTGTCACTCTAAGCTCTCAACTGTTTCCTCTTGATTGATCATCTCATAACTATTGAATGAGAGCTTTGGGATAAGCTATAGGCATCCATCAACGCATAAAGGATTTTTTCAGACGGTGTAGATGAAGTAGTAGAATTTTCCTTGGGAGACATGCTTGCAAAATGGAAGCATAGATAAGTCATGTGAACTGTTTGACAGGATGCCTGAACGTAATGTGGTCATCAAAAGCCATGATTGTTGGATATGCACAAAATAGATATATTGAGAGAATATATTTGTTTAAGTTGCAACTGCCTTGGTAGACATGCATGCAAAATGTGGAAACTTAGATGAATAGTTCAATTGAATCCTCCTCCTGGAGGAAGGCTACAACAAATACATAGTTCAATTGAATGTGTTGTTGTTTAAAACTACTGAGTAACAAAATGCTCAATATCATAGTGAAATTACTCACACAATCTAAGGATTATCCAATTCCTAGTAGCAATTACATGAATAAACCACTTTGACCCAACTTCAACAAAACCAAAAATAGTTTTCTACTCTTTAGGCTCTACTAAACCAAGGCGAGTATACCTAGGGATGATTCTAATGCAAACTATGGTATGAAATTATCTTAGTTCCATTCTAATTCTCATCTTTTACCCTCAGGCACATACACAATTTATCAATTTTCTCTAAAAGCTTCTCAAAACTATATGCATCCCCTATAAGCAGATCTAGTTATAAATCTCTTATTAGTTTACAAGTATTCTTGGAATGAGTGGCTATCTAAGACTTAGAAAACTATATGCAAACGAGTGGTAACCAGCATTTGTAACTTTAAACAAAATGGAATGAAATAATTTTGATTTTTAAAAAGTGATTTGATATGTAGTAGCAGAATTCACCCTTGCCCATTTTTGACTCATGTGACTAGTGCCTTATCCATTGGGCAGAAAATTGACTATTGGCGGGAGATCTAATTCAAATAACTTGCAAATGAATAAATCAATTGTAATCACCCAATTCCCTTCTTATGAAATATCCCTTTTATAAGCTCACAACCCATCCAGATTGCATTCAGCCAATTAAACCTTATTTAAATGACTTCAAAGTAAACAAACTCATAAAATGGAGACAGAAATTGGTGACACAAATATAGTGTTAATACCTCTTTGTATTATCCTTTTGAATGACTAATATAATAACCAATGTAATTCAAAGAAAAGCCCAGAACATCTTGTTGATTCTTTCATTTCAATATCACTAGAGAGTACAAGTGGAAGCAAACTCAAAACAACTACATACTATTGGACCGACTGTTTGTACTTTTCTTGAGAAACACAAAAATTATACAAGTTTTTAGACTATCACATTGCCTTGAAAACTATAGACATGAGTTGCAACAACCAAAGGGCAATTGTGATTGACAAGTGTCCTTCCAAACAAGAAACAAAACATCATAACAAGAGACAAAAATGAGCATAATAGAATGCCAAGCGCATAAAAAATTCTTTGGGTAGGCTCATTTCTATTAATGTTGCAAATTACCAACTTTTGATTTGTCCCCTACTATTCTGGATCTTCAGAATACGTGGCTACTAAACTAGCCAATGAAGGGTTATCCTATGGTGCCTCCAAATCAATTTTTTCTTGTGGATTTTCACTGCTTTCACCTTGAACAGACAATATTACTTTTTCACCTTCTTCTTCTGTCAGATCTGGTGCTGATATGTCAATGATCTACACCTCACCTTTTAGTTCTTCATCATCATCTATACCGCCTTCTTCTAACTGCTCATCAAAAGTAATATTTTCCATCCAAGTGTTAAATTGTGCATCATCAGGCCAGCTAAATTGCAGGATATCATCTTGCTTCTTTAATATATAGTTAGCCTCATTTTCGAGACCAACAAACTCTTATCTCAAAGAATCAAAAAATAACTAGACTTTAACCAATTCTTCTGTTGTGATGGCCCACCAGGCATGTCCCTTTTCATTTATAACTTTATTTATCCTTATGCAGAACATGTCATCTAGTTCTTTACTCCATGCATCTTTATTTTTCAATTTACTTTTTCTATCCAAGGCACAATGTAATGTTCCCATTTTAGCAGTTGACCAAGTGTGTGTGCATTAGCCTTGTTCTACATGGTCTCGAGGGCTAACGAAGGGTTTAATGGGATCTTGGAGTGTTTTGGCCTAGTCATTTCTAGTTTGGGCCAAAAAGAAGTTGATTTACTCAGTTTCAGGCATACTTACTATCTTTAGTAAGTTGGCAGGACACAATGCAGGTCAATTTTGGTGATTGGATTCGATACTCCTTTGTGAGAGCTTTCTGATGAGCTATCACTCGCATTATTCGGAGTCCGATTGCTAATACATTTTAATGCCTAAAGTTTTATTAAAGTAACGTCTAATTTAATTGTAAAATATTAAAGTGTTACTTTAATATTTATTTTATGGTGATGTGTACCCAAGGGAGACATAAGGGGTATTTTAATATATGTTTTATATTACACATCTTTTATCCCACATTGCCCATATGATTTGAGTGGACCCGTGGGAATAGAATAAAAGGAAGCATTTGTGGCTTCATTAGACAGGTGGAATATGAGAAGAAATTGGTGTGTGAGTTGCAACTTTGTTCTTGGTATTTGAGGATGTCTATCCTCTCTTGTAACATTTTAGACGTCATTCCCTTGGGGTTTGGCCTTTGGAATTCTTTCTTATTGGCTTCATTATCAGGCAGTTTAGTTGCATTTTCGGCTACAGGCAGATTTGATATTTTGCTCATATCTTCTTCACTACTTGTCCGACGCTTATGCCGCTTGGAGGGAATGGTATTATGAAGGTAGTGGACTGATTGGAGGACAAAGTATTGTAGCATCAAGTTCGTAAGCATGGGCTGGAGTATTATGACAATATTTCTGAAGTAATTAGTGAGTTGATAAATCTGCCATGTATTTGGTTTTATGAATTCTGAAAATAACATTTTATTAGCAGCAATTCATTTCCACTTTGCATATTATTGTAGTTTCTTTCTTGTTTATGTTGTATGATACCAATTCCATGCACGAAACACAACAAACAAATAAACGTTTGATTTTCAGAGTTATAAGGGGTTTTAAGAAGTTGAATGCAAACTGTTTGACATAATTCCTTTCAGCAATTTGGTTTAGTTTTTGGGACATCCAGGGGTGCCCATTACAGTGGTATCAGAGCTATAAGTCCTACCATCCTGTGGAGGTCTTATAGGGAATTTGGAACAGCCGGATAGAGGGAAAAAGTGTTTGACAAAATGGCAAAACACTAAAATCAAAAATAAATAAAAGTCACAGGCTAAGAATTTATGTTTGAGCATGCGACAGGGGTCTTATAATTTCCGCAATACCAGAGCAAGACAAAATAGGATTTCAGACTTGCAAAGCAAACAGTCTAGTACATCCGTGTAGGGGGACATTGAATCCAACCATACAGACACAGAGGAGATATTTTGTGATCAGGACAATAATATGGGTGATTGAGATGATAGGAATACAGGATTAGGCGGAGGCAGAAATGCTAGTCCAGATCAGGGGGAGGTACTGTTCCGACAATTATTGGATACATTAGAGCAGGGGCAGCGTATACAGTAGGAGCATAATAGGTGAATGGACATGATGTTGCAGCTCATGGCTAGATAGATGGGTGTCAATATTAATCCAGGTGATGCCAACAATAGAAACAATAACAACGGGGGAAACAATAACCATGAAGTCCAAGGCAACAACAATGGTCCTGAGAATAACATTAATGGTAATAATGGACATGAAAACAATGGGAATGAGGCTGATAACTTTAGACACTTTGCAAGCCCAACACAGACTGCGAGCTCGAGACCTCTTCTACCCACTTTCCCACCCAGAGATCTGGTTCAACCAATAAACAAACCGCAGATTACCGAGTTACAGGATCAGTTCAGGAGGGACTGGGAGGCTAGTGGACCAGAGTTTCAGGCGGATATTTCTCTTAGAGATTATATGGACTTGAGGATGAGACACATGCCTAAAGTAGGAGGGAGGAATCAAAACTTTGAGCTAAGGAAGAAAGTTGGAAAACTTTCTTTACCTTATTATGATGCTTCAGGGAAGATGACTGCACGAGCTTGGGTGCAAAAGGTAGATACATACTTGCAGCTAAATCCTATGCCTGAGTAGGAGGCTATCAAGTATGCGGCTATGCACTTGGATGGCGTTGCACATGAATGGTGGCATCATGGCATGGTGACTTTGGGGCATAATCAGATTACATCCTATGAGGAATTCACCAAAACATTGATTGGGAGATTTGACACTAAGGATCCTGAGTTACATTTCAAGGAGCTAGCACAGTTAAAACAGTCAGGTTTTGTGGATGCTTACATTATCGAGTTTCAACGCTTGTCTGTACTTGTTACTGATATCTCTCCTAGGAGATTGGTGGTGTTATTTTGTGATGGTCTTGCTGATCCATTACGAGGTTGGGTGAAAGGACATGATCCACTCACGTTAGCTGAAGCAACTAAAAAGGCATGAGATTTAGTCCCTTCGGTATACAAAGGAAAAAACCATTCAACAGATTCTTCCTACCGCAAGGACAAAGACAAAAAATCATTTCAGAAAGAGTATAGCAAACCCAAAGAAGGATCAAAAGGACTAGACAATGAAACCTTGAATGAACTTCGAAAGAAGAAGCTATGCTTCCATTGTAGAGAGCCTTGGGACTTATCTCATAAATGTTCTCTACAGGCTAAGGCAAATCAAATGGAGTATTTTTCAGCAGAAGAGTCAGAGTTAGAAGGGGAGGATCAGCACTCCGATTCAGATGAGGGTAACACTATAGAGGAGAGCAACATTCCTAAGGATGATAGATCGTTGGCACGCTTGACAGGGGCCCAAAAGGCAATCACATTTAAGGTCAGGGGTACTATCCAGGGGCAGAAAGTGATATCTCTTATTGACACTGGGGCTACACATAACTTCATAGATGCACAGTTGGTAGCCAGGAGAGGGTTACAGACAAAGGAGCATGATGGGTTTAGAGTCATGGTGGCTAACGGTGATAAGTTGTTATGCACTCGAAAGATATCTAATCTTCGCATCAGGTTTGGAGATGGCTACGAGTTGGGGGATGAGTTCTATGTTGTGGACATGGGAGATTATGATGTCATCCTCGACATGACATGGATGGCTTCACTAGTTGAGTTCACACTCAATCTAGCGAAATTGGAGATGAGATTCCAGCATGAGGGCAGAACTGTGGTACTTAGAGGGCTTTCAGATGGAGGTTGCAGAGTAGTGTCCTTGAGGAGAATGCAGAGACTTTTTCGTCATGATGACATAGAGTGGGCAACAGAGTGCCACATTATGCCAACTTCACCAGAGCCACAAGAAAAGAGTCATCCACTAGATGTCCAGAAGATACTTGATAGACATGCTAAAGTATTTAGCGATATTCCTCATGGGGTTCCTCTTGGCAGAGGGATGGAACATGTTATTGAGCTCGAGGAGGGAGCCAAACCAGTTATGATTACTCCCTATCGTCATCCTAAGAAACACAAGGATGAGATAGAGAAGGCGATTAAGGATTTGTTGGAGATGGGGCATATCAGGCCCAGTAAGAGCCCCTTTGCTTCAGCAGTAGTATTGGTAAAGAAGAAGGATGGGACGATGCACATGTGCATCGATTACAGGGCACTGAATAAGAAAACAATTAAAAACAAGTATCCCATTCCTAGGATTGATGAGTTGATTGATGAGTTGCATGGGGCATGCTTCTTCACCAAAATTGATTTGTGATTCGAATACCATCAGATCAGGATGAGAGAAAAGGACATTGAGAAAATAGCCTTCCGATGTCACTATGGCCACTTTGAGTTCATGGTTATGCCATTTGGTCTAACCAATGCACCTGCTACATTTCAAAGTTGTATGAACTAGGTATTCAGGAAGCAGCTGAGGAGATTTGTCTTGATCTTCTTTGATGACATCTTGGTCTTCAGTAAGACCTAGGAGGAGCACTTACATCATCTGGAGGAGGTGTTATCTATTCTGGAGAGAGAGTCATTGTATGCCAAGGAATCTAAATGTGAGTTTGGCATGACTGAGCTCCTTTACCTGGGGCATATCATTAGTGTAGATGGTGTTCGGGTTGATATGGAAAAGATTAGAGCTATTGTAGAGTGGCCTACTCCCACAAACCTTACACAGCTTAAGGGATTCTTTGGTTTATGTGGTTTTTATAGGAGGTTTGTTAAGGGATTCTCACAGATTGCTACACCCTTGACAGATCTTACCAAGAAAGGGGCCTTCGTGTGGACAGGGGCAGCACAGAGGTGTTTTGAGCATTTCAAGCAGGTAATGTCTTCATGTCCAGTTCTAGCTCTACCGAATTTCACGAAGCCTTTTGAGCTTCATTGTGATGCATCAGGTGATGGGATTGGAGTAGTATTGATGTAGGAGAAGCATCCCATTGCATTCGAGAGTAGGAAGCTTTGAGGAGTTGAGAAAAGTTATTCTATCTATGACCGGGAGATGTTGGCCATAATGCATGCATTGGCCAAATTTTGATCATATTTGGTAGGTGGACGTTTTGTGATCAAGACTGATCACAACAGTATTAAATACTTCATGAGCCAGCGTGATCTTAATGATCGACAACAAAAATGGGTGACTAAATTGCAAGCTTATGACTTTGACATAGAGTTTGTCAAAGGTAAGAAAAATGTGGTGGCTGATGCCTTATCTCGGAGACCTCACTTATGTGCTCTGGCAGAGATTTCAGGAGATTTGAGAGATCGGATTATAATAGAGTATGTTGGAGATGCTTGGGCTTCTGGATTGATTTCAGGTACCATAGAGGATGATCGCTATGAGGTGATAGATGGATTGATCAGAGTTCAAGACAGGGTTTATTTGATTCCGTCATCACATTTGAGAGAAGCGATACTGAAGGCATTTCATGATGCACCCACAGCTGGACATTCGGGGGTCTTCAAGACCTACAGGCAGATCCAAGAGAAATTTTCATGGAAAGGGCTCAAGGATGATGTTCAAAGGTATGTCAGGGAGTGTGTGGTTTGTCAACAAAATAAGGGAGAGCACACATTTTCTGCAGGTTTATTACAGCCCTTGCCCATTCCTGATAGGAAATGGAAAAGTATTTCGATGGACTTCATCACTAGTTTACCACGAGTGCAGGGAAGGGATTGCATCTATGTGGTGGTGGACCGCTTGATGAAGTTTTCTCACTTCTTTGCTATTCTGTCCACTTACACAGTAGCACAGGTGGCAAATCTTTTCTTTAAAGAGATATTTAGGTTACATGGGCTACCCAGATTCATTGTCAGCGACTGAGATAGTAAGTTTATGAGTGTTTTTTGGCAAGAGTTGTTTAGGTTGTGTGGTACAGATCTTACACCTAGCACTAGTTATCATCCGCAAATAGATGGGCAAACAAAGATTGTGAATAAATGGGTAGAAGGATATTTGAGGAACTATGTAACTACACAACAAAAGGCTTGGATCAGATGGTTGCATATGGGAGAGTATTGTTATAACACCACTTATCATATGTCCATCAAGATGACTCCTTTCATGGCACTCTATGGTTATGAAGCACCTAGCTTCATGGATTTAGTTTTGGGGGACAGTAGAGTGCCCAAAGCCAAAAACTTATTGCAGGATAGTCAGGACATCCTGAAAGTGCTCAAAGAGAATATACAACAGGCCCAGAATCAACAGAAATTGTATGCTGATCAGCACCGAATAGAGCGTAGCTTTGAGGTAGGGGATATGGTTTACTTGAGGCTATAACCATATAGACAGTCATCGCTCAAGAAGAGCAGAGCTGAAAAGTTGAAACCTAGATTTTATGGTCCCTACAGGGTGATTCGCAAAGTGGGCAAAGTCGCCTATGAGCTTGAGCTTCCAGAGGGAAATTGAGTGCACAATGTGTTTCATGTGTCTAGGCTTAAGAAAGCCATTGGTCAGAGTGTAGTGCCTTCTGCAGATTTACCCCCTTTGGATGAGGAGGGGAAGCTTGTGTTACTACCTGAGGCTATTCTGGATACCAGAGAGAGGAAGCTTAGAAACAAGATAGTGAAGGAGTATTTGGTCAGATGGAAAGACCTGTCGGAGGAAGATTCTACATGGGAGAGTGAGCAGGTTATTCAGTAGGCTGGACTAAGATTGCTTGAGGACAAGCAATTTCAAGGGGGGCGGACTGTAATGTCCCCATTTTAGCAGTTGACCAAGTGTGTGTGCATTAGCCTTGTTCTACATGGTCTCGAGGGCTAACGAAGGGTTTAATGGGATCTTGGAGTGTTTTGGCCTAGTCATTTCCAGTTTGGGCCAAAACGAAGTTGATTTACTCAGTTTCAGGCATACTTACTATCTTTAGTAAGTTGGCAGGACATAGTGCAGGTCAATTTTGGTGATTGGATTCGACATTCCTCGGTGAGAGCTTTCCGATGAGCTATCACTCGCATTATTCGGAGTCCAATTGCTAATACATTTTAATGCTTGAAGTTTTATTAAAGTAACGTCTAATTTAATTGTAAAATATTAAAGTGTTACTTTAATATTTATTTTATGGTGATGTGTACCCAAGGGAGACATAAGGGATATTTTAATATATGTTTTATATTACACATCTTTTATCCCACATTGCCCATATGAGTTGGGCAAACCCGTGGGAATAGAATAAAAGGAAGCATTTGTGGCTTCATTAGACAGGTGGAATATGCGAAGAAATTGGTGTGTGAGTTGCAGCTTTATTCTTGGCATTTGAGGACATCTATCCTCTCTTGTAACATTCTAGACGTCATTCCCTTGGGGTTTGGCCTTTGAAATTCTTTCTTATTGGCTTCATTATCAGGCAGTTTAGTTGCATTTTCGGCTACAGGCAGATTTGATATTTTGCTCATATCTTCTTCACTACTTGTTCGACGCTTATGGCGCTTGGAGGGAATGGTATTATGAAGGTAGTGGACTGATTGGAGGACAAAGTATTGTAGCATCAAGTTCGTAAGCATGGGCTGGAGTATTATGACAATATTTCTGAAGTAATTAGCGAGTTGATAAATCTGCCATGTATTTGGTTTTATGAATTCTGAAAATAACATTTTATTAGCAGCAGTTCATTTCCACTTTGCATATTATTGTAGTTTATTTCTTGTTTATGTTGTATGATACCAATTCCGTGCACGAAACACAACAAACAAATAAACGTTTGATTTCCAGAGTTATAAAGGGTTTTAAGAAGTTGAATGCAAACTGTTTGACATAATTCCTTTCAGTAATTTGGTTTAGTTTTTGGGACATCCAGGGGTGCCCATTACACACAAGGAAACAAATCAATTTTTTGATTCTTGTACTTGCTTAAATAAGAAACAATTTTCAATTGCAGAGCAATTCTTCTGTTATCAAAATCTGACAGGTCATTAGCAACATCATACATTTTTTCAATATGGTCATGGGAAGACCTTATAACTGAATAACATAAAAGGGTGATTTCTTTCTCCCTTTTTCCCTACTTGTTAACAATAGGCTTGAGGGTTTCATCATGAGTTTTCAGTTCCTCCCATATACTTGTTACTCTTGCCAACTGATCATAGAACAAGGACCATTCAATTTATCTACTAAATACATTAGGGCCTTTCTAAGCTTATCCTCATATTGCATATTTAACTCTACATGTAAGGCCCATAGCTTGCTTTTCTCTTCTTCAAAATCCTCAGTTGTGTAATATTCTAGCCTTTGAGGTGTGTCTAGTATTTCTACAAGGGGGGTGGATTTAAAAGGGTCCACTAGAGGATGGGGGTATGTTATTCTTGGCTTGGTAGACTTCCCCATTAGCTTGTCTTCAAGCTCAATTCTCCTTTTTACCTCCTTATTATAGGCCTCAAGAATTGTTTCATATTTATTCTATAACTTGAACATAGCCTGTTCCTCCTTCCTAGCAGTGGCCAAAAGAAATTTGGATGAATCCACATTCCAGTGTGCTACTTGCACATGTGAAGTATCAACAATCCTTATTACAATTATGTTTCCCATCAATCCACACTCATCTTATTTTGATGGTGTGGCTCTAGATCCTCTTGTTAATGACCAACTGACCAATGTAGCTTGATCCTTAACAAATGCAGTGTCCCTAAAATCCTTTTCATTGTGATCTTGCAAATTCAATTTATTTAAAACAGAACTGAAAACTAAGGCATCAACAATATCCCAATTTGGTAACAATAAAATGTTAGATGGCTTCACCATTTTCCTCCCCTCCTTAGGGCTTATATTCTGAATTTCTTCTTTAGTTTTTTTCTCGATGGAAGCTTCATCCATTTTTGGATGCTTTGTTTTTAAGTTTTTGCATCTCTCTTCAAAAATATCCATGTTTTCCCTCCATGCAAACTGTTGGAAAGCCCAAGATCTCACGAAACTGTCATCAGCCAAAAATTGATGACTTGCCTGCTCTAACACAGGGTCCAATTCCCTACCTCTATAGTCTACTACTATTAGATCCAAACTTGGGAGGGGAGGTTCTAGAGGGTTGACCTCATCTAATTCCGCTTGAGTAATAAAAATGCCTCCCTATGATCCCATATGTTCAATCTGCTCACCAGTGAGTTGTTCTTCTCCAATCCTCAAAGGGGATTGAGTGGGTGAATATTCCTCAATTTGAGGCTTCTCTTCTTTCATTACTTTATGCCTCGTGGGACTAGGTTCATCAGGTCTCTCCTCTTGGGCTGTACTGGTGGATCCCATTATTTGCTTACCCTTATCTACAGGAGCCCTTTTATTTTGAATTATAGTGTGACTAGGATTCTTTTGTACAATTATTTGACCAGCTCCTATATTAGGAGTGAAAACCAACCTCCTCATGCCTTCTTTGGCCTTATTAGGATAATAATCAATAAAAAATTATTTCTTCTCATTCATAGCTTCCATTATTTCAGGGAGGTTATTCATGAGCTTATTTATTCTATCAACCTCTGTATTAACATTATCTAAAGGACTATATCTCTGATCAAAACAATGAATGAATTCTAGGACCTGAGAATAAACTCTCCATTTTTCTTTTTTAGTTTCCTACTCCTGCAATGAGAATTCATTCCTTATAATGTCCTCTAGATAATATGAATCATGCTTGACCTATCCCAACTTAATTCTATGCCTCAAGGTCTAATTAAAAAATCCCTCAAAATCACAAAAATGGGGATGGGAGACAGCCATCATATATTGATCCAAAATTTTATTCAAAAAGAGCCAACCCCCTTTAGTAATCACAAACTGATGGGCCACTATACAGGTAGGGAAAATTGACCCTATTTTCCTTTTCAACAGAAAAATTTCTTCTACTCCTCCTAATTGCCACAAAACTTCAACCATTCCTACCTTCAAAGGTACTTGGTAAGGCAAGACATGAGGACTCCCTTTAAAACCATAGATTTTGAAAACTATAGAGACAGGGTAAGGAATGATATCTCCCCAATTATGTGAAACTTTCAAGTTATGGGGTTTGTCCATAGGTCTGAGGAGGTCCATTAATACCTTGGGGATTTTGGGATTGTCTCTTAATATGAGACATCTCAATTTAGAAGCAAAATACCTATCAAATCTAACAAAATTGGCATTATTTGCATCCTAGGTCATATTCACACTCCACAACTAGACTGACGGTGCTTCCCCATTCTCTTCTTTGTTCAATTCCATCTCATTACCAAAATATGTCACCCCCTTGAACAAGAACATATGCATCAATAGAGAATAATGGCCAAAAGTTTTCTCCACTTTGCCCTTCGCAATTCCAACTAAACCAGTATAAATTTCCTCAGCCAAAAAGGAGGAAAAATCAAAGATAACATCTACACCAAAAGAAGCAATTTGAACCATCATATACATAAGGCCAATGGGCATGAAATCCTGCTCATCCTCACCAAAAACATGGCATAGGGTTCTATATATTTCTACAGCCCGCGAAGTGAAAAGACTCTTCTTAAAAGGTTCCCTAGAGGCTGCGGTAATTACTGGCAGAGTTCCTATTGTACCAATGTGTGCCCTCAGTGCACCTCCCCTAATCACATCCTTCTTTGCTTTGTATTCATTTTCTAGTTTTGGTAGATTTATTGGCATATGGTAATCTGACAATGGTTCTAGGTGAAAAACCTCTCTAAATTTCTTTAGGACTAATCAAGATCAGAGGCACACCATCATTTCTTTTTACCACCCTAACAACTTGGTCATAATTCTTGGCAATGGCTTCAAGAAAATTATAATCCATGAAAACACTTGGGACTACTAGCTTTCCCAAATCAAAATTCCATATGTTAGCATGTGGGGCAAACAAATTCCTCTCTGAAAACTACTTTTTAAACAAGACAAGACCAATTTGCATAGTTGTTGCATCCCTAACCCAGTTCCCCTTATCATACAGGCCATCAACAATCTTAACCCTAGGGTTTAAGGAAATTAACCTTTTGACTTGTGCAGGCTTGGTGGTGGATTCTGGGAGTAATTCTAGCAAATCATCATGGACATTTCTATCCATATAATTAATTTTACCAGAAAATGCTTTCTTAGGAGGCATCTTGATCATAAGAATAGGAATTGGAATGCTATAGAGGTTGTATGTGAATACTTACTTGACTTGCCATACTTGTTCTTTTCTGAACCTCTGCAATTGTTCTTTGAACAGATAAGAAATTGCCTCACGTCTTTACCAAGCTTAACACAATACAATCAATAGGCTCTTGTGCTTAGAAAATGTGAAATCTTTGTTTGAGTGAGACTAGAAGTGATGAAATCTCATGTATTGTACTCTATTTTTCTCACATGTGAAGCTTTCATTCATCATAAATGCACAAAATAGAGAAACAGAGTGGCACCATACTTCCTTTTAAATTTGCGCCGTCAATCTTCGAAAAATCCTACAATCACAGAATGAAAATTGGGTTGACTCACATTTCCTCTTAACATGATGGCGGTCAACCCAATAAAATAACTCCATTTGTACCTTTCCTCTAATGCTGGCATTTCAAAATGGGCCCACGGATGACTAAGGACACATGTCATCAACTCGCTACCTCACTATACATAACTTTCGAGCACCTTTCTATACTGAGCTAGCGATAGCCATTGATTTTACTTTGATCCTGTGGCAGACATTTGATACAACCCTTAAGAGAACAATCGTGGGTCCCTCACTCGCTACCTCACTATACATAACTTTCGCACATCTTTCCATAGCAAGTTAGTGAGTATCATCAATTTATGCTTGATCTAACGATTTAGAATCATTTACATGTTCTATGCATGGGGAGTGGGTCCAAGATACTATTGTCGCTGAGCTAGCTTAACATGCTGGCACACATATATATTATTTAATTTTGAATGACATCATTTTTCCTTGACTTTTCCATGTTTTTCATTTTCAAGCATGTCACTACCTTGCTACCAGCGAAAAACACAAACTTCCCGGTAGTGACATAGCGAGCTCCAATGGAGTCAAAACTTCTAGCCTACAAATGCTAAGTAGGATGCCACTGTGTCATTTAATCTGCATAACTCATTTCTGATGAATCACTTGTTCAGGGCCCATCACTTTCAAAATTTCCATTACATCACAACCCTCTGACTAGTCGCTACCTCACTATCGGTGAAAACACCAACTTCCTGGCTAGCGAGATAGTGACTTCCGGCAGAGTCAAAACTCTGGTGATGGAGAACAAAAACACATTGATTGAAAATTTGTCAATTACTACTGGTGTCAGAGAAGGTGGTCATGCATATTTATGAACTTGCATGGGAATTTTCATGATCACATGAGTTTTTAAAATAAATTGCTGCTTCCTTTAAAATTTGGGCACTCGCTATTTTGCTACCGACAAGTGGCATAGATTTTTCGATAGTGCCTTAGCGAGTCATCAGAAAAACTTCAATTTCGATGATACCATTTGCGAATTCCTCCTCATGCATCCTTTTTTGATATTGACAATCTTGGGTAGTTCACTAAAGCCTTCTTTAATATTGACAATCTTGGGACATAGCACGTGATCATAATGTCTTGATATTAACACACCTTTTTCAGCGCCGGACTTCATTTTTCAGCACCAGGACATAGTTCTTCGATAGCTGTTACATTGCTATAGGAAACAACCTCACAACTTTTTATATCAAGTATGTGACATCCATTGATTCTAACAAGATCCAATGGTGGGATAATATTTTTCAAAGGGACTCAACAATGACCTTGACATAGGCAGGAAAGAATATTTAGTTGTTGTTAAGACTTTCAAGCCAAAATAAGATTTAAAAGGAAAGACCTAGGGTTTTACACAGATTTTAAAAAATATGAAAAATACGAGACCAAAACCTAAAACCCTAGGACCTAACAAAAGAACTCACATCTAATTTTTTCACCATGATTATAAGAAAAATTAATATGTAAAAAATCAAACCAACAGAATGGTCTATAGATACCATCAGGATAAATTACAACTATGGATAAATCATCATATTAGAGAATCACAACTATGGATAAATCATCATTTAGAACTATTTTCACTAGTAGCTAACATATCAATTTGCATCATACATGGAAGAAGTTGAAGAGCAGTCAATAAACATCAACATCATGAGAAGAAGTGATTTGGTTAATGAACCGATTACTAAATCAATACGGAGTGATACAGAATAGCAAATGAGGAATCCGTAATGGGTATTCTGATTCCCAAGTGCTGATAAGTATGATAGCTACTATGAAGACCAAAAACCAAGTGATAATTGGTCAATGATCATATGTATATCCAATGATGGTCCATGATTACTATGTAACAGGATGATACACAAATCAGGAGAAGCTGTATCAATAAACATAAATAATCAAGAGGACATCAATCAACATATGACTAAGCAATAATAAGCATACAACACTCATAACCGATACCGATATGGAGGAACAACAATATTTTATGATAATGATTAAGTGAAAAAATGACAAACTTTGAGATTTATTGAACCAATGAGCCATATTATTATACTAGCTCATGCACACTGACTAGTGAGATTATTACTATTGGCATCCAATAAGGAGAATATTATAATCAATAACTAAAGGCTGATTAATTATTGAATGAAAGGATGCAAATCTAACAAGGAAAAGGTGCATCTAGAAATGATCATGAAGGGATACAATCTTCATTATTAAAAAATGTTATACTAAGTAATCTTATTGTTAGAAGACTTGTAATGGAAAGGTGCAATTAGCAAAGGAAATGAAGGGACACGAGACATTTCCCATACAATGGTACTCCTCACTCAAGGATGTAGATATAAGAAAGCTTTTCCATTGATCATTCAGAAATACAATACAAATTATTCAAAACACAAAACAATTTAACACAAATGTGTTATATTCATTTAAAGAGGTTCTTCAAAATCTATTTCTTCTTTCAATCATTTTATCTTTATTATTCCTAGCTAAAAGAAATGAAAATTTCTAAGTTTTGAATCTACATGAACAGTGCACAACTTTTATTCAATAGAGGTATGAAGAATACTCATGATAGATAGTCGTTGTCAGTACGCTCCAGAATACTATCAGCTGGCTTCTTCTTGTATGTTTTGATTGTCTCCAAGTAACGAGCACACTCTTCCATACTGCAATCTCCAAACAACAATCCTAATTAAAGACAAAAACATTCTCCCATTTAAAAGAAAAGAAAATAGTTTTTCATGCATGTTTGACCCTATGTTCTAAGTGTTCCTTGGCGGGGTAGTACAAAGGATTTGTGGTGTCTTCCTAGGCAAGTCTGCAAGAGGTTGGAACACAGTAAATTAGAAGCAAATCCTAGTAACAAATGTACAATGTATAGTAATATTAAAACCTCGAAGGATTGCTACTGAAGAGGAAAAACTGATGCTAAAGATAACAATATGATTTTGGAAGGTGAAGTAAAAGCGATTGCAATAGATGATCTAGTACTCAATTATGAAGTATTTGCCAAGACTTCAAAAATTGTGGCAAAACATTCATGTGAGCCAATATTTTAAGAAAGAAGCCCCATTTAATACATTTGTGAAGTTGTATATTAAAAGTGTTACTCAGGATTTTGACTTTTTCTAGTTTTGAGGATGAGTCTCTTTAAGGAAAAGGGCATGTTGTGTGCCTAGACACAAAATAACATTATACTTGTTTTCTAGCCTATAGCCCTAGTTCCCAAAAATACATCTCTTCTTTTCAAAATGCAATAGACAGAACCACCATTGTTTGAGTACTCTTTCTTTATAGTTAGGAATTTGTAGCTACAATTTATCTTAGGAGAGCATGTACTTCCCATATTTTGCAAATATGGTGTTTTTTGATATTTTTCTGCAATTTATTCTATGAATTTTTAAGGAACTCCTCAGAATCCACACTATGAAGGAAAGAAAACAATATTCAAAAATAAAATGAAAACCATTTATTTCATTGGCAAATAGCAGGAAACGTAGTCCTTTAATGGTAGAAATGATAGCTCAAGGTGAAAAAGGCTTCTAAGGAGATGCAAGCAAGATCATTAAAGAATTTTTTCATTCTTGATAGATAGAATCATACCTCAAAAATCCATCCAAAGGCTCAATGAGAGGTTCCCAAAAGTCATGCTTTTCATTGTATGACCTTGTCACTAATGACAAATTTACTATTGAATTTAAGTAATCGAGTCTTCCATGTAAACTAGACATGATGCCAGTGAAACAAATGTTCAACAATGGAACCATCTGCATGGACAAATGAAAAGTGAAAACCAAGGTCAAACCATTGATGGATTCCATGATTCAAACATCATCGTATAGATGAAAACTATTACGATATAAGATTTACATAGCCATTTTCCTCACTAAATTATGAGAGTACATGCAAGCAAAGTGTCACATCACAACATTCGTACCCATGAAATGCTTACTAGACCCCCAAAATCATCAAAAAATATTGTTGAAATCCTTTGTACTTGGGCATCAATCACTAAGTCATTTAGTTCATGGGAATTGGTCTGATCAACCAGTCTCAGGGCAAACCTTCTTGGTGGCCTTTTTATTCCAATTCTTACAAGAAATGTACCAGCCTGTAAATTGCCTCACACGGTCAAATTCTAGAAAAATAAAAAAAGAATCTCAATTATCCTTCTGCAAAAGTGATCAACAGATTATACCTCACTATCTAGCATCCATATGCTAAAGTCTTCTCTTATCTGTTTAATTTTAGTTGCATCCCAAATATTGTTATTAGGGAACTGAGCTCTAGTTACTAAATCATTGCGAATACAATGCAATGAATTGAATTCACTTGGTTTTGGGGGAGATTTTCTTGCAATGCGTCCTCTGTGTTGTAACAACTTCCCCTTTGTTCTTTATATGAGATTGAACTTTGACTCTACATTTTAAACTCCCCTGCTTATAATCCGTGGCTTGGTCTTTTCTTTGGCCTTTTATAGCATAAAATTCTTTCTTTTTAACATACTGGTTCCTCTAACCTTGCCATTTCACTTAGCACTTGTGGATCTTTTCATGCTGATGTGTGGGTTCTTTTTGGTCACAACATGGATTTCTTCTTTTTAATGCATGGGTTCCTGCTTAACGTTGGTTTACATTGTGATTCAACATAGAAACTTGCTTCTTTGTTTGGTCAAGTCATCCTTGTAGCTTGTTCCCTTTTGTTTTCACGCAGTGGGTTTGCCCTACTTCCATTCTTTATGTGAGATTCCTACTTTGTTTGCAGCGGATTCCTATGACTTCAACTGGTGATTGCTCATGGCTTTTGCCTCTTTCACACCTTCCCTTTTTTACCTGCAGCTTTGCTTGAGCATGGAGCTCCCTGTTCTTTGGAGGCAATTTGCACACTTTCAATACGTGAGTTCATTTGTTTGACTGTGGCCTCATGCTCCTTAGATCATGGCATTTCCATTTGGACCCACTGGCGACTAAGGACATGTGTCGACAAGTTGCTACTTTGCTATACATATAGAACAAGCACCTTGCCATAGCGAAGCAGCGACAACCATTGATTCAATCTTGATCCTATGGATGACACATTACTGCATTGCTTAGAAGAACAGTGGTGGGCCCTTATTCGCTACCTTGCTATACATATCCTCAAAGCAACTCTTCATAGCAAGCTAGCGATAACCATTGATTTTACTTTGATCCTATGGCAGACATTTGATACAACCATTGACAGAAAATGGTGGGTCCCTCACTCGCTACTTGGCTATACATAACTTTCGCACATCTTTCCATAGCAAGTTAGCGAGTATTGTCGATTTATGCTTGATCTGATGATTTAGAATCCCTTATATGCTTTATAAATGAGTGGTGGGTCTAGGGCACTAATGATGCAAAAAATTCTGCACTTTCGGCAACAAGAAAAACCCTTTTTAATCTAAGTCATCTTTCCACGTTACTTGAGGTCCCACCACGTGTTCATTTCATGGTGCCTCGCTATGACACGTGGCACGAAGGTGCATTCTCACATTCCTTAAATTTTGAGCAGTTCTTTATTGTGGGCTTGCACCAACCCTTGATCTTTGAAGGATCTATGGCTGACCAAACTTCGATCACATCTAGCAGGGAAACCTCCTTAACGACACAATTGGTAGTACATGTCAGCAATCACTTTTCAATTTGGTACACCACAACATATACTAAGAACTCTTGACCCCACCTTGCTACTTATCCAAAAAACCACTTGCTCACTTTATTTAAAAGTCTTGCATCTCAATATTACGAGAATGCGGTACCCGTTGATTTGAACGAGATCAACAGTTACACAAAATTCATATCACATTGGGCTTTTCTAAATAAAATAATATGGTCAATAAGTTTTTAAACAAGCTTTTAAATAAAACCATGCTCGCATAAGCCTGACCTTAGGGTAAAATGATATATTTTCAAAATCATTTTTATGAAAAACTATTTCGAGGGCTTTTCAAAACTAGGGTAAAATAAGGCATGGTACTAGGGTTTCTGAGAAATTCTCTGAAGACAAACCTTGAGAATTTAATAGGATTTCAAAGACATAGAGACCAGGCTATGAACTAGGGCAATCTAAGGGTTTGAAAAATACAAGGAACAAAACCCTAATTTGCAAGACACAAAGACTCAAATGATTTT